>JAPYZF010000079.1:0-580137 GCA_030523045.1 Meteorus cinctellus | reverse complement strand
TATTCGCGCTTTCAAGCGCTTACAGAGGCAAGATAAACACTAAAAACACCGCTTAGTGGCGCTGACAGCGCGTCAGCACCCAAAACGAATACACCCTATGCTGTGGGTATCGAGGGTGGAAATACCTCTACCCTCCATACCTGTGGGATAGTAGATGATGAATGCACATAATAATAATAATAAAGAATAATAAAGTTTCGAGTATTTTTTGAGGTTATAATTGAAATAAGGCGAAAATGGAACGCGAAGGTAATTCGGGTGATGATATTTGGTGAATTTTGTCAAGGTTTATGAAAATTAATGTGTAACAAATTACTTTTTTTAGAAATATGTCGGTTTTTCGACCAGATTATGAAAAATGAGAGGGAAGTTTCAGCTGGAATGGCTGCAATTCGAACACTCATGAAAGTTTTGGAACATTCAAAGTGTAATTTTTTAATTATGTATACATATTTGTGTATTTATATTGTTTGTTCAAGTTGATAATGGAGTTTTTTTATAGCGGAAACGGTACAGGAACTTAAATCGTGTCTTGAAAAGGGGATAGATGCGATGAGATCTATGGACCATCCTGTGACATCAATCGCATCTGGCTCTGAACTTTTTCTCAGATTTATTACCCTCGCAACATTGGATACATCAGTGAGCACCTTTAATAAAGTATTTTTTCTAAGTATATTTTCACTTTTCATCGTGTAATAATTGGAAAAATATTGCAATCGTTTGGAATTAGTATGTCGTGTTCATCTTAAACCCTTGAGGAAATGATAATGGAGAGTATTTGGTGAGATTGTATCTTGATTTTCTTCAATGATTCTATTTTGCTGGGTATGTATGTGTCCAATATCAACTACATAATCTTTAAATTTTAATGGTGGAGAAAAAATCAAGGGGTCTCCGGACGGGAGAACTAAGAAATTCGTCCACACTGAGTTGGAATTGGTGTGACGATAAATACTTTTATATATCAAATCAATCAGAAAAAATTACAATGTTCTTAAACATGATGAAAAGTCCAAGGTGTGCTAACTGCATGCCAAATTGGTGTCAACGTAATTCACATAATTTTCTCTGTCTGATGAAAGATCAATCTGTTTCCAGTCATTTGCAGAGTGCAAAGGAATCATGTTGCGAAGGGGAAAATTATTTTATGAACAATTAGTTGCTGCACGTGGGAAAATTGCTAAATTGGCTTCCAATTTTATCACTGATGGATGTGTAAGTACTTCAGATAAGCTCTGCAAGATTATATATATGCAATTTTGTTTATTCATTGATGGAATTGTATTTGTGATTATCATGTGTTTATAATTCACAGAAAATTTTGACACATTCAAGATCGAGAGTGGTATTATTAGCAATGAAACAGGCAGTCGCAAATAACAAAATCTTTCATGTTTATGTTACACATTCGGCTCCGAATAACAGTGGGTATGTTTGCACATTTATTTATTGTTTCCAATATCTGAATAAAACTTTTCCTGTTTAAAATATTTGGCAATATTAAGATACTAAAATTGTCCTCAATAAAGACATTGATTAGCGTCAAACGACTTTATATTATCGTTGAGACCCAATTTAATATGTAAAATAACTTGTTCGCCAATGTCTCGGGCTAATGAACTACAAGAACTCAATCATCAATACAAGTATTCCACTGTTAAATAATTTATAACTTCTGACCTACTTTGAACAGGGAAAAAATGTATGAAAATTTGAAAGAAATGGGCGTGTCTTGCACACTGATTCTTGACTCTGCTATGGGTTACGTGTTGGAGCAAGTGGATATGGTGATGGTTGGCGCAGAAGGTGTTACTGAAAGTGGAGGTGTAATTAATAAAATTGGCACTTACACATTGGCAATGTGTGCAAAAGAAATCAAAAAGCCTTTTTATGTATTAACTGAAAGCTTTAAATTTTCAAGAATTTATCCGCTCAATCAAGTTGATCTTCCAGATGAATTTAAGGTGAGTCAACAACCAAATAAACGAGTAGTTATAATCATATCAAATATTTTATTTCAAAAACTCAACTGGTCTTTTTTTCTTTTTAATTTTAGTATACAACGAGCACAAGAGAAAAGGAATTGAAAAGTGAACATCCACTAGTTGATTATACTCCACCACATTATATCAATTTATTATTTACAGACTTGGGAATTATGACACCTTCAGCAGTAAGCGACGAACTTATAAATCTTTATTTATAGATATTGCAACAGAATAAAATATTTTTAAACATTTAAACTGATATTCAGATTTTATTAATACATTGAAATAAGATGAATAGTTAACGAGAATTACTATACTGTACTGTACTTTAGAAGAACGATATCATTGTGACATGCGTTCAGTAGCGGCCGGTAGAATAATACAAAGTTCTTTCACATAACACATGATACAATGAATGTAAATATAGCCAACATCATTAAAATATATCTCTTCGTAAACACACAGAAAAAAAGAAGGAAACAGAGAGAAATGGGTCCGATATAAATTACTATTGATTGGAATATATCGTACGTTGAACACTTCGAAAGAAGGATGTAACTTATTTTAACCTAAAGAGGAAACATAATGAACGCAAGTCAAAAAGAACATCCGAAAAGCGTATGCAAATATGATGTCGTTAATAATGGCTGTAAGCTTGAAGTTAGTCTCACAAATAAAACTGGGTGTCATTACAAATTGCACATGAATATCATTGGCTTATTGGCGAATAATGAACAAAATATGACAATATCAAACTATTTCATCACAATTAGCATCATACTATTGCCTGTGTCTTGAATTTTATAAATTTCGAGTAATTGTCATGACGTATTTAAATCTAACATTTTATTTTACAAAATATTGAAGACAATTTGAGAAAAATATGTCAGCCAATAATCTTCATTCATATTCATACGATTTTCACTTGGCTATATGTCTGACAAAGTCTGTCAACAGTAGTATGAATTTGATCAAAATGCGGCCTCTTTTCGGGTTCATATTCCCAACAGCGTAACATCAATCCGTAAACCTCTTCTGGCGTTCCATCAGGTGCTGGTAATCGATAACCTTGCAAAAATTGAAAGTATAGATAAATAAATTATAGAATGTCTTTTCAATGATGACATTTTAATGATTCATACCTGCGTCTATTTTTTCTCTAGCTTGCGAGTTGGACATTCCACTATACGGATTTCCGCCTTTAGAAAATATTTCCCACATCAACACTCCATAACTCCAAACATCACAAAGGGAAGTGTATTTTCCAAAATTTAATGCTTCAGGCGCTGTCCATTTTATAGGAATTTGTTTCATACCATCTGATACAATATATTCTTCTTCTTCGCGCGACATTCCGAAATCGGAGATTTTTACCGTCGAATCAAAACCAACGAGACAATTTCTTGCGGCTAAATCACGATGGATACAAAATTTTGATTCCAAGTAACTCATGCCTGCAGATGCATCTCTACACATACACAATTGTTCTCCTTGTGATATTGTTGCGGCATTTTTTCGTAAGTAAGTTAATAGTGATCCACCAGGCACTAATTCCATCACAATCATAATTGGTTGCTTTTGTACACAAATTCCAATGAGTTTGACGATATTTGGATGATCATATTGTTTCAGAATACGGCCTTCTTGTAAGAATTTTCGTTTCTGTTCATCTGGTAGGGTTACCTTACACGTTTTTACAGCCACTTCCGTTTGACAAGAACTCAATTGGGCTTTGTAGACATCACCGAAGTTACCCTGAAAGAGAATGAAAATAAATTGCTCCGTCATGTGAAACAAGTTTAAACACTTTTATCACACAATACATACACGTCCTATTTTCTCTAGAAGAATTACATCATCGTTATTAAGTTCCCATCGTTCGCGGAAAATTGGTGTTTTTAAAATAGCACCAGACCGACTTGTTACTGGTAAACCCGATTTCCATTGGTGCATTATTAATTCAGGGATTGATGGAAACGTCGGGCCTTCAAATCGAAAATGGTTCTGTAATGATAATAAATTAACAAAATATGAATTTTTTCCTGTTAAGATAGTCATCAATAATATACTCATATGGAATGTTCCATTGATAAGTTAAACTTTCTCTTGATGATAATCAAACTAGTGTAATAAAATGAATGAAGAATCATCCGAAACAATTTTAATGGTAACATTTTCATGATTACTCTTTTTTTCATTTTTGCAATAATGAGAATGGAATACTTTGAGACAATACATATCCTTCTTTTTATATACAATATACCTATGGCAGTAAAGAATGAAATTGGATGACTCAAGCGCAGCTTGAATATAAATTTTCCATGGAATTCCTCATATATAAATATTGCGTTCAATCACCTCTGGAGTTGTCTGGACGATGAAATGTTTGTGACCATCCCAACAGACTGAGAGAACAATTTGGCATTCGTCATTTCGCATTGTTTCACGTACCAAAAAATCACCTTCTACCACGAGTAATCTGACGACCTCTTCTCTTGGCAATACACCATGGAACCATTCTTCTTCCATTAAATCTCCACTACCTTTTTGGTTGTTTGTCAAACTGTTAATTCTACATGGCACCTATATTAACAATAATATCAGCATTTAAATAAGAATCATTATGTTTTTTCTTCAGCATGCTAAATCAAAAAGTAAATCGAATCGAGAAAAAAAATATATCTGTTGAATAAATCCACACGGTGTTGTAAAAATCAAGAATGAACAAGCGATTTATGTTGAGCCAAATAATAAAGGGAAACAAAATAAATTTGTTATTTTCAACATTTCATCACTCTATCAATCATGCAATGATTTAACATACTGCCGGCGGGTCGCGCAATGGTTTGGGCATTGATCCCACGCTGTTTGCGCGAATGACACCATTCTTACCGTCAATCATTGACGGCAACGATTTGAAAGGGGTCTTTATAATCGTCATGAATCGTTGATTTCGTCTCAATGTAAACATACCAGTATCAGCAACTGTATTTCTCTGCAAGGTTCAACGTTATCCTCGAATCTAATGTCTTGTAAATAATTCTGACGTGAAGAAAATCACCGAGATTTTAGGATTATCCGCCTATTTGTTAAATTTTTATATACCTTGAGTGTTGGCGGTGGCTCAGTAAATGATCCCTCCATTGAAAGATCACATCCTGATGGCAATTCCTCACATCCTAATTCATTTAATGCACCTCGTATCACTTCTGCTTGTCGTTGGATTTTTTTTTCCTGACATCGTAATCGCAACTCTTCTCTTTCACGAGAATAATCTAATACCGTCATCCTACTGACAATTATCGTTCATTTTTAATGCCATTGATTACATAATTTTTCCTCACTCAATGAAGATAATAAAATAAAATCATAATTTATTTTTTTTACATACCTGGGATCGCAGTTGTTTTCAGTAGCCAACTGCATTGTTTGTCGACTCTGCTGAGTTATCTTTAGAGAATTTTCGAGTTCATTTAAACGACTTCGTAGCCAATCTATCGTTAAATTATCCACTGTTAATTTATATGGCAACAACTTGCCAGATGTATCGTCAACCAGATTTTCGTCAAATGTAAGTCGCAACGGTGATGCTGGTCGCGTTCTAGGTATTCATGTAAATCAGAATTTCTTCAGATTAATAATTTTCAATGTTAGAGAGCACAGGAAAAGAAGTGGCGTGGGAGAAGAATTTAAGTTGCGTTTCATACCGATGTTTCCCGATGAAATCTTTGTATTCCTCAAGTGGTTTTATCGCATCAACAGCAGCTTGCATCCGCGCGTGAATTTCCAGAAATTTTTCCGAGGTGAAATCTGAATATTTAACAGTATCCTGAAGTATACGTTTCCTATAACAAATAATAAAAATATATTTCGGTCTGTTGCGACCTGTGGAAATATTGTTTTGCTTTTTTCATCTCTCTTACCAGGCGACAATGAATTCTTGATGGATAGCTTGCTGTCTGCGAAGAAGACTAGGCAAGTAATAAGTTCTCAGATCATGCTCGCACTCAACTACAGCATCAAGTAAAAGAACGTATTCATTGTGGGTGAGATGAAGTTTACGACAGGCCTTCTGATATTTTTCCCTTACATCATCGAGTTTCCTTCCACCTCTACCAGCTGTTAAGAGAAAAGTTTTTAAATTATATGAACTATATATTGATCAGCATTCAGATAAATCAAAGAACAGATCCTTACATTTGACATAATGTTCTTCAAATTTTGATCTCGCTACTTTATACATCTCTAAACTTTTTTGGTACTCAGTTTTCTTCCTCGCCACATCATCCGTCAACTGAAAAAATTATGGATAACATGAAAATACCTCGAGCATTACTACATACAAAAAAAAGAATTAGTGTGAATATTTAGCATACAGCATGTGACTATCGGTCATACGCATAAGTGAGGGGGAAACTTGAGTGACGAGACATTTGTTGTAATTAAGTCATCAGGTTTTCCAATTTTTAATCATTTTGACTGTGATATGAACATTCCTATTTGGAAATTAGTCCGGATAGAGTGAAATATTTAACGCAAAATGTCGGTAAACTCAAGATTACCCGATTTTGTGAATTAATTTGTCGAGCGGAAATGTACATTCATTGGTATTTCCCGGATACTGGTAGACAGTACTGATATGACGATATACAAAATATTTATGAACATTGACCGCAATTGAAAAAAATATTAAAGGAAATATTTCTAAAAATAGGAGAAAATTTGATAAAATTAACCTGTTGGAACTGATTATTAAGCCACGTTTGTTCTTCATGGTATAATTTTCTGGCTCTTCTTCTCTCAGAATAAAGTGCACCAATATGTTCAACAACAGCACTCTCCATTGAATCCGCTTGTTGTTTAATGTGTTTGGCAGTCTGATCAATTGATTCCATAATATCTCGCCAGCCCTGTAAAAATGATGCAATAAGAATGAAATGAGTAATATAAATACAGCAGTAGTATCGCAAAATAGCACCATTACCTGAGTGATTAGGCTGCCAACCAGATCAGCATCACGTTCTACTTTCTTTCCCTGAATACTCAAAGACGAAATGGTCGATGCGTATTCACGATCAGATTTAACTTTAGTCGTTAAGCATCTTCTCATTGTATCAAGAAGTTTTATTTCAGCATCTTGTCTTCCAAGCAATGCTTCATGAGCAGCTTGTCCTTGAAGACTCGTTGAGAAACCCATTCCTTTACTAAATGACTAATGCACTCAATAATCGAAATATTTTCGTTCTGATCAAATAAAATTATCAATTTAATCAGTTCTAACTCATGCCTATAAGTCTTGCAGTCTTCAAACTGACGTGAGCACTTTAAATAGGTAACAGTCTCCGACGACAATGAGAGCCAAAAGGAATTTCATTTCATATCATCTTTAACTGTTTACTTATTGACATTACTATTTAAGACATTTGGTGAACGTTGATGTTACCTTGAAAATTCAAAATAATCACATATTTATTTACATTCATGTATATCCGGAACATTAACCGATTTACATTAATATTGTACCCACCTTCTGGAATACCGCCACAAGTCACACCGGATTTACAGATATGCAATACTGAGTGAAAGTACGAATCAAGAGCTCTTGACAATTATTTATGTGTGCGTGCTGCTATCTGTATATAGATATTTCAGGTGTAATTCTTAGAAGGAATACCAAGCGTACGCCATCCACATTTTATTTCAAAGAAATTCAGCCGTGAGGTTTAATCAGTAAAGCAGAGAAGATGGATCCATTGTTTCTTCACTTGCTCCCATAATATTATTGTTTTTGTTGTGGAACAAAGGGAATATCTCTGAAGGTCTGCAAAGGTCATGTGTACAATGAGATAAGAACAAGGAACAGAGAATGAAGGAATGCCTCTCTTTCCGTGTCCAATCATCAAGGAAAATTGACTATTTGAATTTTATGGTAAACAGAATGTTTTCTGAATATAAAGGGTAATTTTGAGGTTATAAAATTAAGAACACAACAATTAAAAATGGGCAATGCGATAATATGAGGGAACTTATGAAGTTATTAATACTTATACTTAAATCATGGCAAAAAAATGCATTTTTGACGAATACTTTCATGAGTGCACATGTAACAAACATGAGACCATTTTTGAATTATAATTAGATGGCTGAATGGTTCAGAAAATAGAATTTAGAAGAAAATACACATAATAGTTCTGAAATTTTCTAAATGCATATTTACTCATTTCCATTCTATTTATAATTTATACATTTATTTCAAAACTCTAAAAATTTCCAAATGTCTGCTACATTTATACTCAATCTTTGGTATCATTTTTCCCAAGAACTGTTCTGGTAGTGAATTATCCAATCACACTCGTCCGAATCTCTCAGTTTCATGTAATATCAAAATTAAAATCATGAATACGAAGTTCAAAATTTTTGCGAGTATATAAGTTGATTTGCTATAAGTTTATCTATCTTGAAATTTCAGTGCCATTTGTAGATTCGAATCCTTTTGATTTTTCCCGCCACAGAATACCTAGTATTTTTTTTTTCCTTCCGAAATTTTTGTACTGTAATGAGTGCGATTGTGACCAAAGCTTCCCGGTCATTTTTACCGGTAAATTAATATTGATCCACCGTACAATATTCTCTTTGTCTCATAGCAACTCCTTTTTTTCATTATATTTATCAATGACAAAAAATTCATCGTCAAACATAAGGCTCGTTGCAATTTCAACGCTAAATAGCTTATCGAGTAAATTGACCGTCAATTGCCGATACAACTTACAACCTTCCATATACCGACCGAGTCTCAATCCTAAATACCTAACCTCATTCACAAGATGGCGTCCGATTTCTCTTCAACTGCTACAAACTCGAAGCATTTCCAACTTACGACCACTCTCACTTCTCAGTTCAACTCTGCTTTCGACTTTCGGGTAGGGCAGTCATTCGCCGACAATCAAACGAGAATATACTGGGGTAAAGTACACGCACACAACGACGGCAAAATAAACGATTGTGTACAAATAGAAAAAGACGAAAAAGAAGTTATAAACGAAATAAATAATTAAAATCATCAGTGAAGGAAAAAGTGTTTGAGTGATATGAGTGGTATTTAACAGTGAACACAACCAGTGATAAATAAAAGGTTAACAAAACATTTCTACTATATATTTACAGGATGAAAAACGAAATTAGAGTTAAGAGCGTGAGGAATTTTTATTACCCTGTTGCCCGGGTGAACTTTTCCCATTTTCTTTACAATTCATTCACATTTATTTCACCTCAAAAGTTCTTTTATTATCATCAAGGATAAATAATTCACTTGATTATCACGAATATTTGTATTATTTCAGTTATAAGTTATCATTTTTGTGATGTCCACTAATTCAAGTATATGCATATATTCATATATATATATGTATACGTAGATATATATGGCTCGTGGGACTGCAGAGGCCGTGGACAAAACGGGGTGAAGAAGGGCGAAGAGAGGACCAACTCTAAAATCGATCGGGAGGTGCGCGATTGTTGTCTTAATCCGGTGTTACAGTTTTATTTCGTAGTGGTTCATATCTGTCTCTTATCATTATTGAGTTTTATGATAATTGTTCTATTAACAAAACGTAGATGGAAAGGACATGAATGTTTATATAATTTTGTTTATATAATGTCCTGAAAAATATTGAGCGGATGATTCTTGCTGGTTGGAATTCAATGTGGTGTATTGGAATGCCTGATCGTTCTAGTGAGATGATTACGATGATTTGAATGCGGTTAGAACAGTTCTTTTGTTTTGGGGATGAAGTTGAACATTCAAATGAGGAATTTGATAGGAAATGGATGGATTAAATGAAAGAATTGGTTGTAGAATGAATAGGGGTGTTGACTAATGGAATATTCATTACAATTTTGAACCTCTTTACCATTTTGGGAATTAAAAGAATTAATTTTGTTGGATACTAGAATAATACTGATATAAAAATTTGATTTGGTTTTATTGAAAATTTGAATTCAGAAGTCGTTCGATGAAATTCAGGAAGCAAAAATTTGAATTTCTCATTCATTATTATTGACATTGCTATCAGAATTTTTTTGTTTATCATTTTAATGTGTTAGGGCTATCAATTGTTATCAAATAATTCGTCATTATAATTCGGGATTCTCCGAATCACTCTAATTTCTTCATTTCATTCATTTATTTTTTTCCGTATTTTATTTAACGATATCATTCCCCTTAATTCTTATCCAGGGCTACCTAAAATTGGTGAGATAAGTAAAATTCTGCAATATTGATTCTTCTCTTACACAGATTTTCAATATGAAATTAATTATTTAACAGAAGTAATGTCACGTTTCATTACATGAATAGATGAATGTATTGATTTGTTTATTCAAAATCAGAATTATGCGTCAGAGTAATGCAGCTATTTAACATAAGTTGAAATTGCACAATTCGAAGAGTCGTTTGGGATTCGTTCTGGAATTATAAAGTAGATGCATAATCGAACGATTGCAGTCTCCCTCCTGCGATGCAGTTCCTCTATATGTATAATCGCTCAAGGCCTCAACTCTTCGCCAATGTATTTTAAGCGAGGTTTCATTTTCGTAACAGTTCCAATATTCATATATATATATGCATATACATAAAATGTAACTCGTCGAGTCATTGGTTGTGAGGTCATAAATTTCCCCTATTGCCTTTTCACTCTTGTTCCTTTCGTTTCATCATCTTACCCTTGACCTATACTGAATTTCCTGAGTTTTTGTATGTCTAATGGGAAATAAAGCAGGAGTGGTTGATCAATAAATTTATTTATTCTTTTATTTTTTTGTATTTATTCGGTATGTTATCATCAAGATTGGTCAAGTTTTATTGATGTGAATTCAAATGGGTTGCGATAGGTTTTGTTGATGGAAGAAATTGGTTCTTTATATTAATTTATTAAGAATTTCATTGAAGTTTACATATTGTGAAATATGTTTGGCTAATGATTGTTTGTAGACATTTAACAACAGAGTTTGAGTTATTAATTTATAAGAAGAATTTAGGAATCCATGAGGGATTGGTTCAAGAGATTTAACAATTCGCTACTTTGGGAAAGGACGCGATTGTGAATGATAGAAAGAATATTTATGTGAAATTTTTAGTTATCAAACTTGATGACAATAATTGCGAAAGAAAAAAAGTTATGTCTAATATTCAGTGGAAACTAATTTGCGGTTGCTTTGATGGTGCGAAGGAAAAATCACCAGGTTAACTGCGATCATAAAGAATGAAGAGAAAAATAAAATACTGTTCTTTTATAGAGGTCAAAATAAATTGCATTACAAAACATGTCACTGCGACGTTGTGAACTCCATTTTGAGCTTAAAAAAAAATATCCTGTCAAATCGTAAATGTAAATTTAGTAGACATGAGATCATTTTTGTTTATGAATAGAGAGCTGAATAATTATGATAATGAAATGGAAAAATAATGATTGTACAGATTTTTAAATTCTCTATACGAGTATTTTTTCATTTTTCCATCTACAATTTATTAATTTATTTTAAAATTATAAAAATTGCTAAATTTTTGCTACATTTACACTCATACCAAATTATTCATTATCAGTTGTTTGAATGAGTTCCTTTTGAAAATGTTCTTTTCTGCGGATTTAAATGCAAACCAAGTCTTATCCTAACGGGAATATGACAGAAAACTCAGTGGAAAGAATTTCGCACAATTTATTCATTTAAACAATATGAATGACTCAGGAATGGGCAAATTACTCTACATGACATCATCACGAATATCCTAATATTCAATTCTCTGTTTATTCTATTTATCTATACAAAAATTTGAATTGAAAATTTTTTTTCATGGTTATTATCTCATTTCCTTCTTGCAACCAACAGTTTTTGTACAATTTAAATGTAAATTATTTATACTTATCGTGACTTCATTATACTTTCGTTTATAGAGTTGATACATCAATTAAAATGATAATAAACAATTATAATTTTTCAGATGACGCGAACAAGATGAGAATACATGGAAACGTTTTCTTGATAATTAAGAAATATTGAAAAACAAGTGAAGAAGAATATTCAGAAACGTAATTACCAACTCAAGTGTATTGAACGAGAACGTGAAAAGAGTTAAATAAAAATTAATTATCACAAGAAACACGACGACGTGCGTTTCGCGCTGGAGGGGTGGGTGGTGAAGCAGTTGCCATTAAGTCAGGAAGATTTTTTCAAGAGTGGGCGGAAATAAAGCCGCAGGATGACAGGCGTTGAAGAAGGAAAAGGTGGCGGAGGTGGTGGCCACGATCTTAGCGCCACTGACAATGCTGTACAGCATCAAAACGGCACCATGGAAAAGGCGCCTGTTGTTGCAGGAACCAACATGGAGACACTCCCACGTCCTGGCAAACAAGTTAGTGATACTTAAATCATCAGTTTGCTAAAAATTTCTAGAGAAGAATAGATGTTTATATACGAGGAATATTTATCAATGAAAGCACTTATTCAATCAATCCCAAATTTCCTGAAACAAATCTGCGCATGTTTCATGTCCTCCAAAGAATTTCATGAAGGAATTGAATATGACGCATATTAATTATTTCGTTCGATGCGAAATATTCGTTCTTCTCCATAATATGAGTGATAATTTGTTGAAAAGTTCTTTGGCACATGAGAAATAATAGGAGAATTTCCTATTCAGTGAAAAGAATTAGGGTTTAATGATGCCAATGAAATGGTTTTAATTTATCATGTCTACACTTTTTGATTGAATCATTGATTCATTGAGTGTATACTCATCATTAAATCGTTTTCATCGATAAATCGCAGATGGTTCAGTGTTTCATTGCACAATATTTTCCAGTCAATTCATTATGATATAATTCATGATAACGTTCGATCGACTCATCATGTTGACAGTATTGTAAATTAAGTTGAATTTACAATTAAGTCGAAATGACAATCTTAATTCGAAATAGTTGTCTTTCACCAGGAAAGAATAATATTTTCATTCAGGAATTTGTATCTTGAGGATATTATAATGAATATTAGGAACATAATAGAGCAGTATTTTACATCGTGTGAACTTCTTGTGATATCGTTTACTTCTGCTTGAAGAATATCAATCCAAAACGGAATTTGGATGTTCTTCGTAATCAGAAAATTAATCAATTATTCAAACTGTTAGGTAGGAATGAATAAACATCCAATGAATGAAAATGAATATGTGATATGTTCTTCGTTCGATTACCTCCAGACTTTTTCACTTTTACTCTATTCTAAATTGAATCGGAGATATTATAGGTTAGGTCAATCAATGATCAAAATCTATAAAAATTTCAATCAGACCTATTTCACCAACCTTTACTAACACCTTTATACATTGACACAAGCAGACCCTTTCAGACCCTAGACACGCCCCGTCTAATATATTCACTACCCCTCACGATTTTACGTCCCAAAAATCGTAACGAGAAATGGTTTTACTCTTTTTTTTTTTCAATTTACATCGCTGTTATTATTGAAGAAGAATTTTTCTGGTCGCTCGTTCATAAACTTGATGACTGTATTGTGTTGCAGAATTATTTGCTTGATAGTTGATCAAATGAACATTTATTGCAGTGTCAATAAAACTACTCGTTACAGTTGTAGATGAAAAAACAAATAATTCAGTTGACAAATTACAGAATTGTTCAAAATTATTTTTCATGTAATTGTTTTTCATGTAACAATCAATTGTCGTTACACTATTTTCTACATATTAAATCTCATCTCAGTTATTGGACGATATAAATTCTCTATTTACTTCTCTACTTCTATTTCGTTCCTTTTCATTTTATCATCAGTTAATTTCAATTTGATTGCATCAAACAATATTGATGTCATTGATTGACGATTTCATCTATTTATTTACTATACAATTTACATTTACATATTTAAATTAACAGTGCAGTGGTATTTAAACGCATGTTTTGATGATGACGAAAGAATTGTGGAAGGATAAATAAGAATGTGTGTGCTTTTATCTTTCGTATGTGTCTCTGTTTGTGTTGGTGTGTATATTCTGGTTTGTAAATGCGTATCATACACACTACGCGTCAGCGTATAAATATTAATCGTACGCATAGCAGAGTAGAACAGCTGTAGTTCTCACGACAAACTGCATGATATATTATCATGATTATAAGTGTGACAAAGAATGGAATTTTTAAAAGAGAGAATAACAAGCAAAAATATATATATTTCAATATCAATAGAATATCAGCAATTGAAAGAGAACAGATGAATTCATTTGTTCAATCACATCTGCTAACCTATTAGCCTATATAACAGTTTCATTCATTTTTATAAACATGTCGTATCATGCCTGATTTTATTTTTCTTACTTTTCTGTATATTTTAATTTTAATTATTAGGTAACTTTTACACACCAATTTTTGTCATCGTTAGTTAATATTTTTATTTGTTAACTAATTTAATTATTTTACGTTCTTTTAATATTTCTTGTGTGTAATTAGAAGAGATTAAATAGGTAAATAAACGTGTTAGTGAATAGCTAATATTGACAAAGTATAAAAGAAAAAAAAATAATTATAAAAAGGAAATGGTGATAGGAAAGAAGTACGATTAGTGAATACTTCATTTACGAATCGAGTTACGCTCCCTTTCCCCCCTTGATTTCCACTGAGTAGATAGTAATTTTACTCTTAACTCATTCGACGCTCCACTTCGTAGAAAAGGAAACAATTACGTAGAGTAGATTATACACGCGAGCTTAGTGTCCGTTTTTTTTGTATTATTTATCAGTGGTTTTTTTTTTCCTATTTCCTATATCATTTATATCTTAATAAATTGTGTGTTATGTTATAATTTATCAATTATGTAATTAGATGAGATTGATGAATTATTTCATGCACACGTTTATCTCATTTAAATTAAATTAATGGATATACCATAGAATGATGTTTTTTCATCCCCTCGTACACTTGTGTCTCATCTTGTGTCAAGAGTGCTAAATACTCTCCTCGAGACTCCTCTTTTACAACCCATACACGCTCAAGGACTTGTGTACTTGAAAAAAAATAATAATACAAAGCAATTTAAGTTGAATTTGGAGGTGTCAATATTTTGACTTTTTTATTTATGAAAAAATTATTTTATCTGGTGGAAAAATTAATTTTTATGTTAATAAAGTTTTAAGGAATAGAACAGAATTTGCAAATTTTTTTTTGCTCTTGATGGAATTTAATTAATAGAAAATAAAATTAGATTGAGAGTGAATATCTCATTGTTTGATATATTTAACAAAAAAAGTAAAAGAATCAAGAAATATATGGAAAGATAAAGAATTCATTGTGAAATTGCTAAAAATATATTTTATAAATTATAAAATAAATTATCGCGTGCTCAATTGAATTTTGTTTATCTTTCAATATTATTCAATTATTATTTCATGTAAATTGTAAGTTGTAAAGTAAATTTTATTGTTAATTTTGTTATATTTATTAGATGGCTAATTAATTACTGAAATTCGTTACATAATGGACGAATTGAAAAGAAAAATCATATGCAATTATGATAATAAATTATTCAATGTTTTTTTTTTTATACTTTTAGTAACATACGCAAAATTTTATAAAGTCATTAATTTTCTAGCATTTGAATTTGTGATTATGAACAAGTTCATCATTATCTGAACATTGTTCATACTTCTGTTGACATTTTTTTCATACACTAAGGGAAAAAAAAAACTTGACTGTAAACCCTCATAGTAATTACGAATATATACATGTTTTGTCTCTTTCTATACACATACTATATCTATTACCTTTCTCCTCTCATCTGCACTTCAATCCTCTTCCGCATGATATGCGTGTGTATAAAGCCCCAAAGTTCGTTGAACTCAACTGCTTATTATTTTCCCTCAGACTAGTAGTCATCTTCTAAGATGAAAAAGAGTGTAAAGACCTTGAAAAAAAAAAAATGGGAAAAAGAGGAGAAAAAAAAGGAGAAAAAAAATGAAAGAAACACACACATATAAATTGTCTTTGATGTAAACACTGTGTAGTAAAAGCACCATGAAATTGAACAAAGAGATTGTGCGCGCAACCATTCGCGTTTAAACGTTGACGTAATTTTTCGCTTCCCCTATTCACTCGATACTCTTCACCCTTCGGAATATATACAAGTGACGTTTTTCTTCTCCCCTATTAATGTCTGGGGGGAAAAAAGGACTGGCCAACAACTCTCACAAAATTACCCTCACCTTGTGTGAGTTGTATAATATTCCCCGAAAATTTTGATGATAATTCTCTATGTAGATATAACGAAGTAGATATTAAAAATTATTTCTTTAATGTATTTTCAGTTTCACAAATGCATTTTATTATTTTTATATTTTATTTTACTGATTATTATGTTGAGAAATTGATAATAAATTCCATGAAAAACTTAATGGAATTTTTATTATTATGAGTATTAAAAAATTTTTGAATATGTTATAATAAATAGTTTTCGTTTATTTGTGAGATTATATTTTATTTGAAGAAATTATTTATTATAATATTGAAATGTTGTGTGAAATGGTATAAAAATATTTTGTTATTGATTGAAGAAGTTTGAGGCGAAGATGACTTTGGGTTTGTGAGATATTTTTCTATATTCTTTTGTTATGAAAAACTGTTTAGTCAAGTCTTTTTTGCTTGAATTCGTTTTGCGAGTATTTATCAATTATTTTGTCAATTACAGTGTCGATAAAATAAAATTATTCACGCTTCAAAAAATTCGTTTGTCTTGTGATATGTTTTATCATTAATGTGATATGAATTTTAATGAAAAAGTTGATATGGTCTGTCATGAATATATATAAACATATATATATATATAAATGTGGTAATTTCAGACGTGAAAATTACTCTGTACAGTGAAAAGTCATGCCGAAAAAATTAGACACATGAGGTAATGTGATATTAGTGCTTGTATGTGTGTATGTATGTATGATTGTTATAATGACATTCATGGAAGGGGAATGACCCCTGTGTATACATCTGATATACAATACGTATAAACCTGTGGTGTTTCGTGTGCGTTTGAACATAATGTGAAATTTGACAGTCATTGATACTATGGTGTGGAATTTGAGATGTTTGTTTCCATGATGGTGATGCGATGTTTGTTCATTGTTGATGTTAGTAATAAAAGAGAAATTTCTTTTGTTACATGAACGTCTATAAATAAATGAAATGACGTTTTATTTTTGTTTATTCGATAGTGTAAATGAAAGTTCAATTCATTTTAGCCAATGTTAGTTATTGATATTTATATTTACTTTAATAATTTATTTAATTGTTGATACATTTTGTAATTAATTGCCATTTTTCGGATTCAAAATTGTTGTTAGGATAATTATTGTAATTATTTTTGTTTATATTGTAAATGATAGAATTTGATGAGTTATTTAATTGATGAATGTTTTTATTTTGGTTATTTTTATGATGTTGATTATGTTGTGCTATTTATTGATGTTTTGTTTTGTGATTTATGAAAAAAAATTGTCTTTTGATGACTATATATAGTAATATCAATTTTCTCTTCCGCATTAATATTGCATGCATTTTGAATCGGGGTCGATTAACAATACGTTGCATAACGGACTTTATACATCAATGACAATCAACTTCGAGTCCGTTTGACTTCTGTGTTACAGTTGTGGCGTCGATGGGTTCATGTGCGTTTTAGATATATATATGTAGTATAAATGATCACAATCTCACGCGATCGCTATTATTCTATAATTTTATCCTATTATTTCATAGTTTTATACATAAAATATAGAAACTGTCGAGATATGTATGAAAAATAATTATTTTAAAACAAATTTTTTAGTAACTTTTTCTTTTCAATATTTTTCAAGGAATTTATAGAATTTCTCATGCGATTTTTTTACATGTGATCATAAATTATTTTTTTTCTATCCTTTTGTTTAATTGTTATAATTATGTGCAGTGGAATCAAATTTGTGTAGAGAAAAAATTATTATGAGTATTTATGGGAGTTTTGATAGCTTTTATGTTGAAAAAAAATGTTTTTGAAGATTTGTTGGTTATGAAATGTATTAAATATTTAATTGAATATAATTCGAAAATACATTTATAATAACATTATTTCGTCTCAATATGAGATTGATTTTGTATTGTTTGGCTTTAATGCAATAATAGTGGTAGATTTTAGCTATAAATAAATGATGAATTAACCTTTCATTGCCCTTTCTGGTTTCTGATACCTTAGAGACGATTCTTTCTTTCCTATTTTTTTGCAATTCACTTCTTTTATTGTCTCCTTTTTGACAATTAAAATTTTTTTCTTTTGAAAAATCAAATGATTATTCTCTTAATTAATAAGAAAAAAATCAATTACATGAATATTATTATCATTCATTTCTAATATAAAAATTTATTGTATTTTATTGTAATTGTTTTATTGAAATATTTTCGTAGATTTAGTTACGACATTTTGAACACGAATTTACGACCATATATTTTTTTGACTAGGGTGCGTATCCGCATTGGTCTTATATAAAATGCATTACGGAAGCAAATTGCTTGTACGTGGGCAGACACAAATATCGATTTTCGTTCTTTACATCAGAGTATTTATAGGCTGGCGCCTATGATGCTTGATGAAGAAGAAGAAGAAAAAGAGAAAAGGAAAATACTATTCTTTATTTCGTTTTTTTATTTCATTTTTTTTACATCAAATTATCGGTCACTACTTCTAGAATTCATCAGCTTATTTTATGTTAAAGAGAATGAATAAATGAAAGGAAAAAAAATTGTGAATTGAACTTTAAATTTATTTTACTTTATCACGAAATTTTACAGATATTATATTTGAAAGTTCTTTGACCTTTTGTGATGACCAAACGAATTAGATTAACATGATGATTATAACCTTTTAAAGTCCTTATTTGTGTCCACCATGATAAAAATCTTGAATGAAATTTTGAGTTTTAGTATTACATGGTATGAAGATGATGGTAGATGATGAGGGGAAAAGAGAATACAATTTCCGGGGGCCAGCATGGTCACTGTTTTGTCCGGTCATTAAATGTCATGATGATGGAAAAAAGATTTATGGTTAAGATAAAATGTAGGAACCTCCTTTATTGTCTTCAGCTTATGTGAGAATAGTTTGTGGCAATGGAAAAAAAAATTTAGAACATCATTTTACTATGTATTGAGATTATATATAATATAGTTTGCTGGTCATTTAATTTTTTAAGACACATTTGCTTCATCATTCTTGATCATCAAATAAAATTTCTTCACAATGCATTTTCTCTTTTTATAATCTGAATGAATAGAAGAATGATCGTCACAAAATATACAACTGAAGTGTCATCATCAATTGTTTTTTTAATTTTTATATATAAATGATAACTTTGACGGTTTATTTTTATAAATTGTATTAATAGTTGTTTGTGGGTAGTATTGATGTTGCTATGTACATAAATCTATATTGAGCATTGACTATATTTATCTGATTAATCTTTCGCAGCACCATGCTGGTTATTTAGTTCTCTGTTGATAATGAAAAATATCTGGTTGATTGAAATACTTTTTTTTATATTTAGAACGATGATGAATTGAATTGTTATGGATGAATGAAAGTTTTGGAATTTCTTTTAGAATTAAAATGTCTGCAATTAAAACTTTTTTTTTTTAGAAATTTTTGTATTGTAGAATATGTTGGTGGATAATTTATTTGTCAATTTGAGTATTTTATGACAAATCGAGATGAAATTAGGAAGAAAAATATGAATTAAGAATTGAAACATATGGAAAATGAATTCATTTTTTGTGATATTTAATTCACATTTTGCAGACTGGTTTATTTTTTTTTATTGGATTCTTCCATTTCGAATGTTGGAATCATTCGTTGTAGTTTAGTGTCAGCCACTCCTTTAAGACCCACATTTAAAAGTTTAAAATGCAGAGAAATCATCAATGTGTGTAGGAGTCTTTCGTTTATTTGGAATGATATATCAAATGCCCTATATTTTGATTAAGTGAAAGGGAATAATTATTATTTGAATGAACAAATCTCTAACTTTTCTTTTATAAATGAAATTTAATTTTATTGTTATACATTAGTTGATATTTAGTATTATTTGTTTTTTTGTTTAGGTTATATTTGATGTTCTAATTGTTGAATGAATGTTTAAATTAATTTGTAAAGAAACATTAACAATTTTTACCACACGCATTGTTTATTTTATCGTTTCGCTGTATTTTTCTTTTTTATGATGTCTGATTTATATTTTCATTTATAATTCATAATTTCATATTGTAATTTTCAATTATCTTATAATTCAATATAAACTACATTTCCAGTCGGTTAAACTTAATGCATTCATTAATTCAATTTAATATGCAAACTCTTCATCTTCCTTACATTATGAATAATCTAATGATATATTCAGCTATTTAATTTAAAAAATTCTCAACATTGAAGTTAAAGTTGGCAATTTTTGTTTTCTTTTATATATGAACATTTCATTATTCTAATTCTACTGAACATTATTGATATTCTAAATTAGAATTCATAGTGAAAATAGTAGAATTGATAAATAATAATTTCATATCCATCATTTTATGACACAATTCTTCTAATATTTATTTCATTTAAAATTAATTTATTTTAATTTAAACATTTACTCATACAGATGTTGTTAAATGAAATTGAATAGAGTTTTTTTTTTCTCTTATTCTTTTAATATGTTCATTCCTCTTTCAAATAGCTACTTCAATAATGTTATCATCATAAATGTATTATTCGAAACCTGTGCCAACTGGAATTGGCATCTCAAATGACAAAAAAAAACTCTTCTGTATACATAAAAATCGATATTTATATTCCTACCAATGACAAGTGATGTTCTCTTATTTTTACATGAACGTATCGCCAACTGTAAACATAAAATTCGAATCGAAAAATTCAACAAACATAAATAGCTGAAAAATTGATAGAAAATTATTTTTAAATTATTATTTACAACCTTCGTATAAATAGTTGGAATAAAATTTAAAAAATAAAATATGAAATACTCGCGAGGGAAGGAAGAAGACAGTGAAATGTTTTTTTTCTTTCTTTATTTCATTCTTTCTTTTTTTTTTCATCACAAGACGGAATGAAAAAAAAAAAAAAACAAAACAAAATGATATCAAAGATCAAGAATGTTTTTTTGTCACGCGAACTTTTCTGTTAATTAAAATTTTCCCCATTGTACATAACAAATCTCAAAGTGGTAATAAAATATCATGAGATATAAATAGACAACCTTTAGCTTTTTTTTATTATATATACATATATACATACATATATATATATACTTCCAAATACAATTGAGCTTTTTATCAAATTAATAAAAAGTTTTAATTGCATTTTACTGTATCTAAATGACATTGCGACACAGGGCGTGGAGGCAGCAAATGCCACACGTCCCTGACACGAAGGGATGAAAAGTTGTTTATCGTTATATAGTATAGTATATAGGGTATATAGTACATAGGATAGATGTATAGTTTAGATGAAACGAGGGGTTAGTGGGAAGTGAAAAGAGAGAGCTTGCGGCAAATAGCGCTGCCGCGTTTATATCGACCCATACTGCTTCGCATCGCCATCTTGTTTGCCCCACTTTTAGTATATAGTGGCACACCTATATAATATACTGTGAAACAATACATACAATAACTTGAAAACAATGCAACACGCGGTGAATTGTGACCGGTCAAAATAATTGTGAGATTGAGTTTAGAGAATTTGATGATATTCGAAAATTTTTTCTATTCCAAATGAAGAATATTTTATTGTGTCTTTTTGTTTGTTATTTTGTTTAGAAATATTTTCTCACAGAGAAATATTTTATAATGAAATTGAAAGTTTTATTGTTCTTTGGTATTGAATTGTTTTATAAATAATATTTGAATTTATTCGTATAGCTCAAATTAAAATTTCTTTGTAGTTTTTCCAACATGTCAACATTTTATCTCAGATTTATATTCACTTCTATATCAATTTACAACTCAAACAAACCCCATATAACTATCAAATCCAAATACCAATTTCATATCGTAGTAAATATATAGCACCATTTTTTTTTCGCTCGCATGTGCAAAAACTCAATGAAGATAAAAATATCTACAGTTCTTGTATTCGTTTATTTTATTTTTTATCTCAACATTCCTCGATAAAAGTTTGTGCGATAACGAAATCAACGAAGGGTTCTCAATAAGAAAAATATAACGACATAAAAATACCATTAATCGCTCATGATATGACTAAAAAAAAATTAAAAGAAAGAACACTGCTGAATTTCTAAATTTAAACCACCATTTTTTCTCTGTCTTGTTCATCAAATAATCAAAATATTTTGATACTTCTTTTATCAATTTATCATTCATTTGTGCTTTTTTTTCCCCGCCTCTTCGTAGTGTTTTTTTACTTCTTTATTAAAATAACAGTAATTAATCAAAGTAATTAATTATCAGGTATTGCTAGTTATATATAATCAATTGATGAAGTATTCACTGTATCTTTGTTTTGCACATTTTGATAAGTCTCGACAGCTTCCCATTTAACTTCACCTCACTTTGTGTGGCGAATTGATTCGATGAATGGACTCGTGTGTGCAGTTTTGTCTCTTCATAAATATATATATATATATTCATTTATACATGTATATACATAGTAATATTACTGATGCACTTGACCCAACGCAAAACAATGACTTCGATTATATTTGTCGGTCTGGATGGTTCACTCATATAAATTAAACTATAAAAGGCCCTGTAGATGACAGTGACAATAATTGAGACTTTATGTTGCAGTTTCTTCTTTTTTTCGACTTCTAAAATTTAAAAAAAAAATATCTACATTTAACATATATATAACTCTCACAGAATTCAACTATCAACGACAATTCTTGATGATTCAATCATGAGTTTGGTCATTTTTCATGTCTACAATAATTCAGAATAAATAGATGAATTTATTTACATCCATCTTTACACCGGATAAAGCTCAATAGATATAGAGAGAATGTTGAAATGGAACAACAGGTCTTGTGTTTAGCAGCGAATAAAACAAAAGTGAATGTCTGGTGAGAGTTATTGTTGTCAAAGAATGATTGTTTACGTGGTGGGATGATTTTTTCAGTTGCTTTTTGTCTGTGTTTCTTTCTTTTTTTGTAGTGAACAATGAGCTTGGTGTTTATATACTTAGATGATGTCTGCATCTCTATGTTGTACATCCTATTATCAACTTTCAGAATGTAGTCACGCTCTATGTCCGACCTGACTCTTTTTCACTTTTTCCATTTCCTTTCTATTCTCGTGTTCTCATCTCCGTCGCATTCACACTGTAAATCTTGGTACAGGTTAAAGAGAAATGAATAAATAAATATGTATATGTATTATTTATTTAATTCACATGCTGTAGTACACAGAAAATACGCCACGTACGCGGGCGATTTGATTCTTTTATGAACACACACTTACACGCGCGCACACTGTACGCAGTCAATGAACTCAGATTTTATACCTATACCAGTGTACAGTGTGGCTGCCGGTTAGGTGTTGAGAGCACACTCCAGCCATCCCGTTGACCCTGAATGTGCATCCAAGCGCGATTCAAATCCACTTTATACCTTTTCTCACAATATATATATTATATATATATATATATATGTATGAAGAAATTGTCTTCTTTTAATCTTTACTCTTTATCAACCTTCTTTTATATTGTCTTTCCTTATTTATTTTTTCTTTTTCGTTTCAATGTTGGCATTTTTCATTTTATCATTTTCCTTGTTTCATTTATGTAATGCGGTCATGGTCAATTTTTTACAATTGTTACTTATTTGTTTGATGCCGTCATGCAGTTTAAATTGTGTGAGTCATATGATAGTCCTTTTACGTATATGTTTATGAATGAATACGTAAGATCAACGTGACCCTTCAATTATTTTTTGTGTTTTTAATTTGTTTCATTAAAATTTAACGAATTTTATTTTGATGGGGTTTTAACGGTTTTATCGGCAAATCTGTTTCTTTATTTTTTTTTGTCTTGATGTGCTTGTGGTTGAAATGCTGGATGAGGTTTTTTTGTAATTGGTATTAGAGGAAGTGGGAGATATGAATATTTTGGATGAGTGTAAATGTGGCATAAATTTGGCAATTTTTTGGATTTTGAAATGAATTGATAAATTGTCGGTAGGAGAAAAATAAAAAAATTGTCGTCTAGAGAATTTTAATATCTGGGCGAGCATTTTTTTTTAATTTAATTGTCTTAATTATTAAGTTTTGTGTTCATGAAAGAAAAGGTTTCATGTTTGCTAAATTTCCACCCTTAATTTTAATTGTCATTCATCAATTTATTTATTGCGAAATATTAGAAAGAATGAATTTTGTTTTTTTTTTGTTCCTTAAATATGAAATCATTGGTGATAGTTGATGGAAACTCTCCATATTTTTTTGAGTGAGAGATGACGATAAGTACACAAATAGTAGTTAAAAAATTGAATAGTCAAACATATATTATATGTAATAATTTTTGATGATTTGGAATGATGATAATAAGTTTGCGATGCTACACAAAATTATGATGAACGATTGTCAGAGAGAATCGAAGTTTTGAGAGTGGAAAAAAAAATTCTATACGCATAAAAATTCCTTTTCTCATTACTCCTCACAACAATATTATTGTCAAATTGATTCACAATAATTATCCAAATCTACCATCATTAAAAATTAATTTTTCATTGAAAAATCTATTGCAAATAGATCATCAAAGTTTTCTTGATAAAATATCAACCGAAAGAAAAAAAAATACGTCACTAAAGATAAATATTCAACAAATTTTCCAGATTGTTTAAACAATTAAATATCACCAATCAAAATATTTTCATTATCTACTCAACCTCTAAAATTCCTTCAATTGACTTTAACAATGTTAATATAAATATTTTTTGTAAATTTCCACAAATTTATCAAAATTTTATTAATCACAAATAACAGGAACAATTTTTTTGCTGTCTAATTTAATAAGACATTCTTTTGTCACATGCAATCATAAAATTCAATGTTGCGTGATTATACAACCTTTAGAGTAGTGATATGACATCATTTTAATGAATGTCATGATCATATACAACATATATTTTTTAGTTACCCATCATCTATATATTTAGTTATGCCATGAGTTAAAGTGAATCTTCCGGTTTAGTCGATGGCGATCGAATTAAGAGTGGTTGAGGGTCACGGAGACTGTGATTCGTCCACTCATCTTATATATATATATATATATATATATATATATACATATATTATTATTATTACATATATTGTATACAGTCAGTTAAATATGGTGATTATTTATCTCTGTGTAATGATCAGCAATTGGGTCGAGTAACCACGTCATTTGGTTGACGCTTTACGAATAATAAATATGATTTTTATTATAACGTTAGTCAAGTGTGATGTACCATTCATCTGATTGTTAATTTACGTCCGTCCGTTCTATAAATTTATCAACCATAAACAATTCATAGTAATTAATGTTATTGTGTTATGAGCAGACAAAATTATTTTGGAATTATCCAAAATTTTTATGTTCATTAGTTGAGATGGGTTATTATTTTTATTATAGATAATACCGTGAGATAGAAAAAAAATTGTGAGAGATTTTGACTTAGTTTTTTTTGTCTTTACAGTTGTTGATGTTTATTATATTACACAAAAGAAGTTTAGTTTTGTTTTTGTTCGTTTATTTAATGTTGACTTTCATTTTTGAATTGAGATTTGGGGTTTTTTTTCCACTTCCTTTTCTTTTTTTTGGCTATTTTTACAGTGTTGTAAGTGTAATTACTTCAACGTTCTTTGAATCTCAATGTCATGAACTTGTTGATGGTGGTTTATTCTTAATTTACCTTGAATTATAAGAAAACAAAAATTCATTTTCATTATTTTACAGTAACATTTTTAATATTCTCATAATTTTCATATCAATTCACTTTTGATGATATAAAATGAGAATTTTTCAGAATATTTTTATAATAATAAACAAATTAATGACAATTATTCAAGTTACAAACATAAAGAAGAAGCAAAATTATTCAATACATCATTGTGCACCTCTTTTTATTCAATTCCAAACTAATTTTACACACATAAACAAATAATCCTCCATTATTTTTATAATCATTACTAAAAATGCGAGGATTCTTTGTTGAGCAAGATCAACAAGAGAGAACGTGGGCAACAGAGTCTGATACAATGCAAATTGTCTTCGAATGTAAAAAAATTTTCCATGTGTAGGCGAGATGAAGAGAAGAAAAAAATTAAATATTACGTCAGTGCTTGTTTATCTTTATACCAATAACTGTATAATTATAATCCTTTCATCCATCGTATTCATCTTCCTTCTCGAATTTCAATGGATATGAAAAAAAGAAAAAAAAAGAAATGCTAATGATCATAAATAAAAATTAATGAAAGTTTTCATTTGAGATAATATAAAATATCCAGTAGGATAAATGCATTTAAATGCAGTTAAAATATTAATTATAATTTCAAAATATTTAAACTTATAACTAAAAATTCAATTTCAATTGTATTACAATTAGTAAACACAAAATGAAATAAATAAATGTATCCATCCATTGTAAAATGTGTGTTGGGTGTGGAATGATGACGAAAAGTTGAGATACAGTAACGCGTGAGAATGAAAAAGAAAAAAAAATTGCACTCCGTGCACAGTGGGATATATAACACGTGTCCAGCAGATATATACAAACAGCTAAGCAGTTGTATAATGTGAATTCAAATAAGCAGACGTGTAGCTTCTTATTAAAATGAATCATTATTTGTATATACAAATGCAAAATTGAAAATGAATTCTTTATAAAAAATTTATTTTGCATTTTGACTTCTACTGGAATGATTTTTTTTCTTATTGTAGCTATTTTCATTTCATTATTTTCTTCTACGTCATTGTATATTTACACACAAATAGTTTTTTGTGTTGTTTATTTTTCTTTTGTTTCATTCTTTTGTCCGCCTCTCACATTTCTCTCAACTGAAAATAGAACAACTCATGTATTTATAATACCAGTGCAGTGTTGGTGCGCACATGGATTTTATATTCTTCACTTCATTTGTATTTCTCTTGTATGGGTAAAAAATATTATAATAAAACAGATATTGAAGTGAAGCAGATTGAGAAATTATCGAGAAATATATTCAAGAAATTTTTATTTTTGATTGAGTCACGAATGAAATGGATTAGCAAGTACCCTTAAATGCGCCCTATGTGACTACACCACTGCGACTTCATATTCGATGTGTAGTTCTATCACCCCTTGACGTCACTCGGTAGACCTGGTGGCGCCTTAACAAGGGTTGGTATTTGTTCTGTGTGTTATGTATACTTGTCGCATTTCATTCAGGTCATCATTTGATTTATTCTCATTGCGGCAAACATTTACTATTATGCAGAGATTATTTTTGTTGAATGATTTATGGTTTTAAAGAAAAAAAGGGATTTAAGAGAGTTGGGATTCAGAATTAAACTGAATTAATTAAGGTTATTTGCAATTGGAATGTTCTGATTTATTTGATTGTTTATTAGCAGAATGTGAAGGAATATTTAGAGAGGAATAAATTGAGTTGATGTAGAACAGCTTTGGATATTTGATGAAATATTTAAAACTAAATTTATGGATTTTTGACATTTGGTTTACTTTAAATTAGTTAATCAACAAATTTAATATTAGAAGAAAAAAAACGACTTTGAATTGGGTCTACATTTGTTATTTAATTCTAATTTTTAAGGGTTTATCTAATTTTCTAATGAGATATTTAAGCAGAAAATAAATTAGCTTTTATGCCATTTCAGTTATTATAATATTGCATTGCCTACGTATTTTTAGGTATTTGTTTCTGTAATATGTAAAAATGTATGATTTTAATGTGAAATATTCATATTTCCGTTTGTGTAGGATGTTTGTGATCGTTCTAAAAATGTTATGCGTAATAAAAACACAGTTGCTGGCTTCTTTCATGTTCAACGTTGTAACTTATGGCACAGCTAAACAGCTATTGTAGACGTAGTGAGTGGCATAATAATGATGATAGTGAACGGTATTAGTAGTAAGTTTACGTTTGACTAGGTTAACGTTTTGGTTGAATTAGAATTCTGTAAATATATTTTTTATTTTATTTTGAATAATAATTTAACTCTTGATTACAAATGAATATTTGAAGAATATGTTGAATTTCATCATTAGTTTTTGACGGTTAGAAAAAAAGGGATTTTGAATTTACATGCTCTTGTAAAATGAGTTTGGACTGATGGTTTTATTTTTTGCATTTTGAATTCTCTATTTTGAATCAATTCGAAATAGAAAAAAATTGAAAAAGTTGTCTGGAGGTAATCGGATGAGGATCATAATGCATATTCATTTTTTATTGATCGGATAATTATTCATCCCTATTTAACAGTTTGAATAATTGATAAAAATCGATGAAAATTTTCATGGATTTCTATCATTGACCTATCATTTTTTTTCATTCGTTTCAAAACCAGTTCATGTTGAATGATTTCTTTTATTATACTACGTTTGATTATAATAAATACCTATCAAATCACCAATCTGTCAATTTACTATGAAATATAATTAGCAATATAATGAATATCTAATGAATTTAATTCAAAATTTCGTCTTGATCCTTGTCTGCATCTACTAATACCTACAGAGTCACACCAACAGACCCTTTCAGACCCAAAGCCACGACCTATTCTAATATTTCCACCAGCCCTCAATTTTCCGTTGGCTCCAATTGTCGTAAGAAAAAAAAGTTCCACTGTACAACATTTTGATAAGTTGAAATAGATTTTTCACAACATAAACTAAAATATTCCGCTAAAATACAGTTTTATTCTTTCCAATTGTGTTACTAAATATCCTCTACAAATTCATCGACACCTTGAACTTTCAAATTAACTATGAATTACGATAGTCTATGGTGAAAATAACATAATCTGAAAAAAATAAAATACTGTGTCGAACGTTCTTCACATAATTTACACATAGTGGGCTGTCATCTATTACTTCATATTACGAATGTATTGATAATAAATTCAATGAGTAATTTGTAAGGGCAAAGATTAATGTTGCATAAATTACCATAATTTATCTATAACTGATGTCGTATATGTCAAAAAATGCGGCCTAGTCATTTAGTAAATAATTAGAATTTAACCTTGAATTTTGCAACGACGCCTAAATGATAAATTGTAATCAGCATTTATTTCTTTCTTTCTTTTTTCTTTTTTACTGTTACACATTAAAAATACTGTAAACAATTTGCACATACAATAGAATTCTATCTATGTTGAATAACGTCAATTATCTTCACCTTTCATAATTATCAATTGGTCTTTGTTTATCTGTAACTATTTTTAGATTTATTGTCAGACCTTGATATCACGCATAAGTTTACCGTATATTATAAATGCTAAAAAAACAAGCCGTCATCGTATTTTTTTAGATACATGGAGGCTTGTCGATGATACAATCATTACATCATTGGTGGTGTCTATCGAATTACGTAGTTACAAATGCAAATATACATAACTTATATTTATTTTTGAATGAGTGTAAATATTGTTTGCTTTGATATTTGCAGTTTATTTTGTGTACGGAAGATAATAGAGGTTTATGGTAATTTTAATAAAAGTAAATAAACGAATAAATAAACACACGAACAATATTAAAAAATAGGAGAATAGGTTTGGTGTCTTTCATAATTTAAATGTGATAAAAACAAACCGACATTTATATCTGTTGAAGTTTGTTGAATGAGTGAACGAATTTTCTTTCTTTGTATTGACGTTATTAATTTTTTAGTTTTGATTGAAATTTACTGGATAAAAATTTTGATTTTGATTTTTGACTCGAAATATGTGAGAATTGTTTAGAGAAAGAATATTAAAGTGAGCGTAGGGATTAAGAGGCGTTCTCAGAACCAACTGAAAGAGAAACCCTAAACTTAATTCCAATTTTATTCCTCCACTGTTTATATCCTGTCGAGTTCCAGTTCACAGTTCTTGATTGAACAAAAAGGCAAAACGTGCGGTGATTGTTTGTTCATTATGTTGGGCCTTGACTTCTGTTGTACACAACAGATATCACTTTAAATTAAATGACGATCATTTCGAAAGTCAAAACTTCAGTGCTGTTTTATGTATTTTCATTTCAGTTCTTGTTTTTCAGTGAAAAAAAAACAACTTTGATCATGGAGAAGAAAAAAAAGAAAACAAAATACAACTCCACATTCAAAAATACAGTTTTACACTCGCCATTTACGAACATCTTTTCAGTCTTTCGTCCGTTTTTGGATGACAGTTGAGAGAGTTATTGCTTCCAGCAAAATAATCAAGGCTTTATAAAGTCAACAAAACGAACAGATATTTTTTTCATCGTGAAGTATTGAAAGCTAACATTGAATAGCATAAACAAAAGAAACAAGAAGAAATAAAACTAAATTTACATTTTCAATATTTCTTTCTTCATCAAGTCACTATGCAATTCCTCTTCAAGACTCTAAAAAAAAAATCCATTCAATAAACATCATTCACACTTCATTCAATTTACTGGTTGCAAATCCATCAGATATCCAATCATATTTACATCTGTTGTACAAATATTTAATGATCATAATGCGAGTTATTATTAATGTAAATATATATTATGAATGAATTTTCGTACATTGACTCAGTAAAATTCATCAAATATTTAATTAGACTTACACATGCACACATAAACAATGTAAACATACATTGAATTAATTGTTATCGCAGAAGTAGGTATACTTATTACATACGTTATCGCACGTTATCACTACGCTCTATCGATTAAGCCCAATTTTTTATTCAAGACGATATGAAACGAAAAAAAAATAAGCAAAAAAAAAGCAGGAATTCCAGTCGATAAAATAAAAATCAAAGAATAATATTAATAATTCACTTTGTAATGTTCTATAAATGATGATGAGATGTGCGTGTGTATATTTTTTTTTCATGTGGTCATTTATCGTAGAGTTGGACAAGCCTGATAAGTAGTTGTTGTCGTACCATGTAAAATTAAGGCAAAATATTTAATTTAGCAATACATCAATGTGACTCTCCTTGAACCACTTAACAGTTAAGGTATTGCAATGAGACATTTGAATCATCCAAGTTTTATTCGTGAAGCTCCTGCAAACTGTTCTTCGTCTCGACTATATCTTTCTCTTTGTCCAATTTTGTTATTATATTTTTTTTTTCTTTCCCCTCAACTCGTCAGTCGATCTGTCACTTTTAAAGCCCCGCAGGCAACTACTTCATCGTTGCGTATGTTTGTCAGGTTTGTGTGTATCTTCTTTACTCACATGCCGAGTTTAAAAATAGAGATTACGTGGTGGGTTAGTCGTATACAAGCCGGTTACAGCAGCCATTATTGCATATATACCGCGATCGTTTATATATATAACAAATAATATGTAAGGATTATTTTGAATGATACAGTTTGGTGTATTAAATATATTTGAAATGCATTTTGATGATTGAAGTTATAATTCTTGTTGATTTTTCATTTTGACTGTTTTGATTGTTGGATTTATTTTTCTTATATATTTTTTGGTTTTTGTTGTTTATAGAGTGATCCAAGCACAGCATTTCTTCGCGCTGCACGAGCTGGACAACTGGAGAAAGTACTGGAGTTTCTTGAATCTGGTGTAGACATCAATGCTTCAAATACTGTAAGTGTGTCAGATGTAAAAATAATTGTTTGTATAATGTGTATTCATATTTTTATATTTTTTTCAGTTTGAAGTTTATTCTATGTGAATTATTGTGCACACGAATGGAGAGAAATGTGTCGTATATTTTAATAAATTTTACACTGGAAATTCTTAGGATTATATATTTATCGAGAATAAAATATGAAAACAGAATATGAATAGAGATAGTATTTTCATTTATTGAAATGTTTAAGAAAGGATGATTAAGATATTTGAAGTTTTTAAAAATGTTCGTTCAGAATTTGGATGTTTTTTTCTTTATCGACTGTTTGATTGTTAGATGAATATGCAGGAATTTCTTTGAGGTATATTAAACTTGAGAATTATATTACATATGCGTATATTTAATCAAGTTCATCGTTGACTGGGTATGAGTAATAATCGATAATTAATTTATTTAGTGTTACTTCAATCAAAAGGTCATCACTATCAACGGTTTCATATTTAGGATGAAATAGGTCTTTGAATTAATTTAAATTGTAATTTTTGTGAATCATATTTTCTCCAGAGAACGTTTGTTGTGTAATTTTTATCGAAAGACGGAAAACAGGTTGTTGTTATGATATTTGGTATTGAAGTCCCTTGAAAATTCTTAATGAAGACGCATAAATTTATTCCAGCCTTATAACAATTTTTTTTTACAATTCCAGTATTCATTATTCCCTTGAAATTACAATTTCATTAATTTTTTCACTGGACTCAATTTATTCATGTGAACACTCTGAAATTGTTAGCAGCATTGAAATAGGAAAATCATAAAAGGAAAAGAGGGAAATTAGTGAAAAATGTCATGGAGTCATCATGCAAATGTATTGATTGATTATAAAGTATTTGAAATCAGTGATTAATTGCGAAATGTTTTTGTGTCAATTCGAATCATCTGATGTCACTTGCGTGTCAACATAAATTTAATTAGAATTCTAGAATGATTTTGCAACCTAAAATGTGTATAGGCTTTCTTTTAATTGAACTGTTTGTTTATTCTTCTATGTCTGTTATGTAATAATTGTGGAAATATTTTTGTTCACCAGAATGGATTAAACGCGCTACACCTAGCGGCCAAGGACGGTCACCTAGAAATTGTACGAGAATTATTGACGCGCGGTGCGACTGTTGATGCGGCTACTAAGAAAGGAAACACGGCATTGCATATTGCTTCACTTGGTAAGCAATTTTGTTCATATTGTTCCAGTTATGTCTAATTCGTAAATTCAATACAAATAAATATGATGATATTGATGAGAGAATTTTTTCTATATTTCCAGCCGGTCAAGAAGAGGTGGTGCAATTACTTGTTCAACGAGGTGCCTCTGTAAACGCACAGTCACAAAATGGTTTTACGCCTCTTTATATGGCAGCTCAAGAAAATCATGATTCTGTTGTAAAATTTTTGTTAAGCAAAGGCGCAAATCAAACTCTCGCCACCGAGGTATGTTTTTATTTGTTATTTTGACTAGTGATACAATGTATTGTAAAAAAATATCTGGTTCTTAGGATGGCTTCACACCATTGGCTGTTGCAATGCAACAAGGACATGATAAAGTGGTCGCTGTACTCTTGGAGAGTGACACACGAGGCAAAGTACGACTGCCCGCCCTTCACATTGCAGCCAAAAAAGATGACTGCAAAGCTGCTGCTTTACTTTTACAAGTAATTTTTATCTGATGACTTATCGAAAGGAAACACCAAGATGCTCTGATGAATGTCTTCTTTTCATTTTCTTGATTTTTATTGTTAGAAAAATTATGTCGGGATGTCAGAATGAATTATAATTGATAAGATCTATTCTTCCACCGACAAAATGCAAAAGAAAATTTATCATAATATTTTTCAAATTATCAATCTCATGGGATTTCGACTCTATTTTTTCTTACTGCGTTTTGAAACTTTGATTATTTTTCACGTACGATTATCAAAACACCTGAAAATTACATCACGCGAGAACAATTTTGACGGCATTTCAAAGTAAACACTCAGACAAGAAGTGAAAGAGATGCTGACTTTTTTATAATCACTTATTGGTGTTTCTTTAAAAAACAACATCAACTCCAGATGAATTAATTCACCATCTAAAATTTTTGCAGAACGATCATAATCCTGATGTAACTTCGAAAAGTGGCTTTACTCCTCTACACATTGCCGCCCACTACGGGAATGATCGAATCGCTTCATTACTTTATGATAAAGGAGCTGACGTTAATTTTGCAGCCAAGCACAACATTACACCTATGCATGTCGCCGCTAAATGGGGAAAGATCAAAATGGTTAATTTATTGATGAGTAAAGGTGCAAATATTGCAGCAAAAACGCGCGATGGATTAACACCTCTGCACTGCGCAGCACGTGCAGGTCACCATGAGGTAGTTGACATTTTAATTGAAAAAGGTGCGCCAATAGGATCGAAAACTAAAAATGGTTTGGCACCTCTACATATGGCTTCCCAAGGTGATCATGTTGATGCTGCACGAATTCTACTTTATCATCGTGCACCCGTTGATGAAGTCACAGTTGATTATCTAACGGCACTCCACGTTGCTGCTCATTGTGGACATGTTCGGGTTGCAAAATTACTTCTTGATCGTAATGCTGATCCAAATGCTCGCGCTCTGAATGGATTCACGCCGCTTCATATTGCCTGCAAGAAAAATCGAATAAAAGTTGTGGAATTACTGTTGAAACATAAAGCGAGTATTGAAGCCACCACAGAGTCTGGTTTAACCCCATTACATGTCGCTAGTTTTATGGGATGTATGAATATTGTTATATATTTATTGCAAAATGAAGCCAGTCCGGATATACCAACAGTAAGAGGTGAAACACCACTTCATCTTGCTGCACGTGCAAATCAAACAGATATTATTAGAATATTGTTGAGAAATGGTGCACAAGTTGATGCACGAGCCAGAGAAGAACAAACACCATTACATGTTGCTTCTCGTCTCGGTAATGTCGATATTGTTATGTTATTACTGCAACATGGCGCTGGTGTCGATGCAACTACCAAGGATTTGTATACGCCACTTCACATTGCAGCTAAGGAGGGTCAAGAGGAGGTGAATGACAGATTCATTTTTAATTAGCTTTCTACAACCAAAACATTTTGAGAATTATTTAGTGATTTGTTAATCTATTTCTTACTTAAATTCATATTCTATTCCAGGTTGCATCTGTTCTATTAGAGAATGGAGCTTCGCTTATTGCTACAACTAAAAAAGGATTCACGCCGTTACATCTTGCCGCTAAGTATGGAAACATGAATGTCGCGAGATTATTATTACAGAAAAATGCACCTGTTGACGCTCAAGGAAAGGTAATGAATTCAGTTCGTCTATCACTCAAAGAATTGTAATCTCTCGTGCATACGAAAAAAGTGTTGTGCCTGTTGAGATAATCTCAGAAATTACCAAACTCTTTTTTATAATTCGTATCGTATCAGATTCAGAAGTCGACAGCATGCGTCAAAAGTTGAATGACGATGGGATAAAATGATTAAAAAGACCCTGGAAGTCTGACTTTTATCAGAAATTTTAATGCTTTCGTGAAATTGAAGATGAAAAAATGAATAGTGATTTAATAGTTCTATCATCTCTTCGCGAAAATTATTACACAACTTCATATGACGATTGTAAAAAGGCCAGTCATCACAATTATGGTTCAGTGTTAACCCCTGAATTATTAAAGATATTAATTCAATTTCATGATAGTCTCAATTTTCGAATCTCTGATCTTACTGTGATACTCAAAGAACTTTCTAATCCAATCTGACTCCTCAACTTGACATGAATGGAAGTTGAAATATAAATAGAACTAACACTAATTACCATTGGACGTTGAAATTTAATCTTGGCCAACGCGAAATGATACATCTTATTATCTATCTGATGGAAAAATAGTACAACATATAATGTTTTCAACTTTGTGTTGTAACTTTGAAATCTTCAAGAGCCCAATGATGGGGGTTTGTTTGCAGATTCTTTACATTTGACTGTGGGCGAAGAATACTTCGTTAATAATATTTTTTTATCCCAAGAACTTTTTTTTCTTTTGTATCATTACAATCTTGATTTTTTCAAAACCTTGTAATTAAGTAAGGGCGCGATAATTAACTCGTGCCGTGTGTATATGAACTTGTCGTGACTTCACGTTTCACAGTGATAAACAGATATGCGGAAAAAGAGTGTGACAAGTGATGGTTAATTATTGTCAATTACGTTTATTCCAGAACGGCGTAACACCTCTTCATGTCGCATCGCATTATGATCATCAAAACGTTGCACTATTGTTGCTGGATAAGGGTGCTTCACCTCATGCAATGGCTAAGAATGGACACACACCGCTCCACATTGCAGCTCGTAAGAATCAAATGGATATTGCCACAACTTTGCTTGAATATGGCGCAAAAGCTAATGCAGAATCGAAAGCTGGCTTCACACCTTTACATTTAAGTGCTCAAGAGGGGCACACTGACATGTCAACGCTACTTATAGAACATAAAGCAGACACAAATCACAAAGCAAAGGTAATTAATAATTCAGTATTCACATTACTCTCATCATTATTTTTATTAATATCTAATTCTCCATAATTATTCACTGTTATTGTTACAGAATGGACTTACGCCGCTTCATTTATGCGCACAAGAAGATAAGACTAATGTTGCTACGATTCTCGTGAAGAATGGAGCGCAAGTTGACGCAACGACAAAGGTAATTTATTTTTCAACCTTTTTTCTCTTCATCAAAGGATAGAAGAAAAGAAGATAATTATTATTTTAACCGTTAAAATAATTAACATTGTGTTCATAAGCACATTAATTGCCCTTGAAGCTTTGTGTGTTCTGGTCGGCATAAAATTCATTTTTTTATGCTCACAGTCACGTCTGGTTTTTTAAACGAGCATCGCGTGTTTCACTGCTGTATTCGGCTGTATAAATCGAATCATTCTGTTGAATTAGGCAGGATACACACCTCTACACGTGGCGGCGCACTTTGGACAAGCGGCAATGGTACGTTTTCTATTGAGAGCGGGTGCTGCCGTTGACAGCAGCACGGGTGCCGGTTACACACCGTTGCATCAGGCAGCTCAGCAGGGTCACACGCTTGTGATCAACTTACTTCTCGAAAGCAAAGCCAAGCCTAATGCAATTACTAATGTAAGTCTACAGTTCGCTTTTTTTTTTTGTTTTATTCTCAATAGTTATAGATGTATATTGAATTTGACACTTAAACTTTACATTCAATGGCAATTATGTGCTGATTATATTTTGCATTCATTTTTAGAACGGACAAACGGCTTTGGCCATCGCACAAAAACTCGGCTACATAAGTGTCGTTGAAACGCTCAAAGTCGTCACCGAAACGATTATTACGACAACTCATACAGTTACTATTGAAGAAAAATACAAAGTACAAGCACCCGAATCAATGCAGGAAACGTTTATGAGTGACAGTGAGGATGAGGGCGGTAAGTTTTATTCCATTTCAATTGATTTTGTGTATTATAATTACGATATTTATCAGCATAAGTTTAATTATGGGGCATGCTTTTATTACTTTTGTCTAATGGTGAATTGTGAATCTACTTATAAAAATTTGTTTTTTTGTATAGAACGATCGATAATTGAAGATCGAGGGGAAATATTCAATAATAATTCAATTGGCTTAGATGGGTTTGAATAGCATTGCATGAAATAATTTTCTTACGGGTGAAATTTAAAATACTAAAATCTCCAAATACTCTTTTTTATATAGAGATGTAGCTAGTCTTTTTTCATGGAATAATAATTCCATCTCTGCTTACGTGTTCTTCTACTTGTAAGTCTTCAGACTGAGTAATATAAGAAAAAAAAATGCCGGTTGGTTAGAAAGGAATGAAAAAATTCGCAATTACTCTTGTGCTCCGTTATGAATTTCGGTTCAGATTCTTCAGCTATTGATAAAAAAAAAATTCCGAAAAATGAAAGAAAGAAGGTATTTCGTTGAATGTTTTTGTTCGTTATTATTTGGTCATTCTTCTGTCCAACGGAGCATGATAATTCTCTGGATTGCTTATAATTTATCTCCGATTTGACCATCGTAAATAATGACAGTGTAGAGAGATTCGACTATAAATAGTGTTGAGATGACGGAAGAACAGCTCAACATGAGGATTTTGTTGTTTATTCATTTTATATATTTTTTGGTTGAGTTTGGATTGCGTTGAATGAAAAAAAAAATTTTTTTGGAAAAAAAACGAGAGTGCTGAGCGTTTACCCGTTAATACATACCCGATGTAGGTGGTGATGAAATCGGCATGGCGGCCATGAATGTGTATGGACAGCCGCCTCATGCGCAACACGTGTATCTCCCTTCCTACTACCAGGGCCAAATGACCTACACTCGTAAGTTTATGTCAACAAATGTCACTTCACTGTCTCTCGCTGTCGATGTTACCCTATATATTCGTAAATACTCCTCTCTAATTTGTCTTGCCAAACGTTTTTTAAATTTCACACAACATTATACTCTACCATGTAATTGTAGATTGCAACAATATTCGCATTTACATGTCACCCAGTTACTAGTATTACATACGTAATCGAAAAAAAAAACATAATCATTTCAATACTCTTCAATCATCTGCATTCAATAGGCAGTATGAATCGTTATACATCATTGAGTCATTTTTTATTTTCTGATGGTTCTAAATAGTGTGCAGAGTCATCTATTATTAGCAGATGATATAGTTAGAGATATCTGTAGAAAGAGAAATCGTGGGAGAAAAAGTGGGAGAAAAACTCTTGGGATGAAATCAACAAAGCTCAATCTCTGTTTTCTCATTTTCTTTTCAATGATTAATATATTTTATTTATTTTTTATTCTTTCCTGTTTCGTGTTTTCGTAATATCGAATATTATCATCATTTCATGATATTTACCAGTCGATCTTGTGGTTTGTGCGCAATTTCTCAAGATTGGGTCCACTTCAAATGTGTTCTCTATGATTCTGATGTTTCTTCTCATGCTGTATTGTACTGTCTTGATCTATTTTTGAGATTCTGTTTGTAAAATTTCAGATACTATTCTACATGAATGATTCAACTGTTCAAAAACAAATTATTGTTGAATGATGAATTGTTGTGAGACAAGTAAAATCATATTGGAAAATTCCATGTCATTTTTTCTGAATATCAGAAATGCACGACGAAAAATCTAGGCAATCTGTTGAGAAATTTACTAATTCTGATAATATCAGATACTAAAGTATGAGTGGAGCGAAATGTTTCGAAAACACTTCCCCCTATTTCTAAACATCTGTCAACAACCCTCCATCAGAAGAAGTATTTTCTTCAATTCTGTTGACTTTAAATCAAAATAACCAACAAATTCTAAGTTGACAGTTATGAATGTGCATCAGAAATAATGAAAATGATGTTCAAGGGCCTTGATATAAATCCAGATGCCTGGATTTATGTGACAAAAGTATAGAGCAACCTGAATGAAGGTGTTCATTGTATGAGAGAGTAATCACAATGAATTTACTTATAGAGATGTCGTCATTCAACGAGCACATGTGTTTGTTGCAAATTAGAACACATTGATAATTAATGCAATTTACATGTCAAAAAGATCATACAATAGTTTGTATTGTCATAGAGCGGTGTGGTTGGTTAGTTGGTTAGTTGGTTAGTTAGACCTTGTGCTTCAAACGTTCTTACACGTACTCTACGCAATGTTAGTTGATTATTGTTATCATCATCGTCGTCGCTGTCTTCGTCATCGTCATTAACGTATACATATACGTGTACATGTAATGATGTTCCACCCGTATTTCCCACACTGCTTACCTGTTACATAATCCCTGGGCATCGTTGTGTACAGCCTTGTTCCATGGTTCTTATTTTGTGGTGTAGTCAGTTCGACGCGAGCTGGCCAACAGCCAAACTTGAATAGTCGACCGAAATACGTTAATTTATGTAACGGGACGTGTTGTAGTTATTTCAAAGGAAGCGCTGCATGCATTTGGACATGCTGGAAATGAAGCGAAGCTGATTCATAAAGAATAGAAAAAAATAATAACAAATGAATAGTTTGAGAGAAAAAGAATTTGTGATTATTGAAAATTCTTGATGGAGTATTGATAATTGAATTTTTCTTTTTCCATGTGTATAAAGATGATATATGATTACACGATTTTATTGGTTTTTATAAGTCGGCATTAATAATTGCATCTGCGCATTGCGAATTTTATGATTATATGTATATATGCGGTGTGGCGTAAAAATATACAATGATTTTCATGATGTGAAAACACCGCTGCTTGTCTGTGGCGTAGAATAACGAAGAAATAAATCCGGTGGGGAGTAACAGCATAGACCATCTCAGGCGGATGCTATTATAAAATTGGTGCTCCATGAACGTGAGGTTACACTTGTAGACGCGCGCCGATCTTGAATCAATCTTGGGTGCTCAGTCGCTGTTCCTGATCATTGAGACCAGACGTTTTGTAGTTCGATTTGACATTTAGCAGTATTTAGACAGAAGCGAATGAATATTTATATATACTCAACGGGTGTACAAACTGTTTTCATATACGAGGTGAAGTAATAAAAAAAGTATTATTGCACGGTAAAGACTATGAAGAGTCAGAAGTAAAAATAAAAGTGCAAGTGCCAATTCCAATAAATAGCAATTTTTTTTTTCTTCTCTTTTCTATATTTTTTCCTACGTTATATTGAATTTTTTTAATTGTGTGATGAAACATTTTTAATAATGAAATATAATTAATACGCCTTGACTAAAAATTTTAAATTGGAACAATATCCCAAAGTGAGAGTGAGACTATTTTTGTTTTTATTTTCGTACAAAGTACCTGAGTGCTATCTTATATCCATTATCGTTATTTCAATAATAAGGAAGTGAAGTCACAATGGCCAAGGATAAAACAACGAAGATGCGAAAGAAGTCACCGAGAATGCCTTGCTGTGGATGCACACGCAACAGGAACAGCGACATATTTAGTAATTAAAAAATAATGATGTTTCATTCGGGCTTTTATGATTATCTTGATATGTGTGTATATGTTTCACTGCATCAAAGGCGAAGGTCTTTGCTTCACTATGTCATGACAAGATGATTTAGATGAGAATTGACGTTGTTGTATTTATATCTTGATACATGAAACTATTTTTCAATCATAAATGAAACTTAATTACCAGTAAAAATATCATGAGAACAGAAATTATTGTTGCGTATTAACCATGATGAATTTACATTATTCTTTCATTTCTCGCTTCATGTAGATCAAGTTTAAATATCTATAAAAAATTACTTCTATAGATATTCATAATGCACTTCCTGCAAATAATGTTATGGATGTTATAGTAATTTGATTACATCATGGTCTTTAAGGTGCGCGTCATCGTTAAAACGAATGAAGGAAGCGATTGGTATTCATATCATACATCTGGGTCAGGTAGAGCTTATGCATACAGTCATATAGTTGAAGGAATCTACTATACATTCAATGTGGAGAGTCTACTGGATGTGTAGTGCTGTGTTTTGCACGTGACACACATGGGTAGAATTAAATAGAACGACGGACATGGTCCATCATTAGGGTTGTGATGAGATATGTCCTCTGTTAAATTGAAAAACCCTGAAATTGCTGTTGGCAATTGTGCTATATCTATTGAGAGCGTAGAGTATCAAATAATTAGGAATTCTCCAGAAATAATATTTGATATGTTGGATCAATTGTCATAGTCTTGTTGATTAATTGGTATACTTTTTTGTTAGACAAGTTTTTTGGATGACAACAGGATAAATTTAGTACTAATTAGTGATTGGAGAGTAATCATCAATGCTCATCATTGTAATTGCTTGTGTGCAATGACATGTCGCTTTTTCGTCGCAATGTTATGAAAGTTCCATCCTTGAAGTGTTTGGCGGGAAAACATTCTGTTTTCTAACACTCGCTGATGGTGAGAGTTAGGATGGTATTGACCAGATGGTGAATTAGTTAGGGGGGGAATCTTGTTATAGATAATTATATTTATTATAATTTGTAGGAATTTTTCTTTTGATTGAATTAAAGCAAATTATAGACATATCAATTTAATTATTTCAGGGGTCAAAGCAGGTTATACGAGTAATGTAAAAATAATTTCATAATGGAATTCTGACGATTGTTGTGTTATCATTGACGTCATCTTGTTCTGGTATGTTAGCTAGAATTCTGACGGTTTCTGGTATTTTAGTTTATTTACGATTGATTTGGTCATTGTTTTTTTTTTCTTTTTTTCATAGTTGGATTTTATAATCTTCAACATTTCTTTTCTAGCTTTTAATATTTAAACGTTCAAATTTTAAATATATTGAGTCGTGTTAGTTATGACATTAGCACCCAAATCAAAGAATTTGTATAGTAAAATAAAAGGCGATTGGATTAATATTTATTTAGGAAAAAAATTGGAATGAATTTTCATAACGAAATTTTTAAATTGGACGTTCAAAGAATTCATTTCAAGTTCCGAGAATACTTTTTCTACAGGTGATTAAACTTTTATGGTCACGTAGTATCAAAGACGAATATTTAATAGTTTATCAATCAAAAAATGTTGATAAAATTTACTTTTCCGACCCCTCAGGCTGAATATTTTTTAAAGGGAATATTTTCATTTGGAATTTGAAAAATGAAATATTTTCATTAATTATACTTTCATAAAATACATGGACAAAGATCCAGTCCGTAAATATGTCTTTTGTTGTCAATTATTATACAGCAAATAAGAAGTCAACTAAAAATACAAAAAGTTCAATTATTTTACTTTCCCTACGTCATTAGAATTCTGACTAAATTAAATTTTTCCCGGCATATCGATTCATCTTTTTCTAATTTCGTGAGCACTTGAAGAAAATATAATAGCAGTTATTTTAATGACTGAAGATATCATTATACCCGGAAGTGAATTGATATTATACGAACAAACAAATTCAAATAGTAATATGACAGCATGAGAAAAAATAACTTTTCATTGTGTCTTTCTATTTAAAACTATTGACAAAATCACGAGTGATCTCATTTGCATTCATCAAATCCTCATTAAAATTATACAAAACATGAATACGAATCAAATTTAATTCACTCGACATCGATCAATTCAATAACCCACAAAAATCCATGTCAAGTAGTTCGTAACATGATTTTAAGATTAAAAAAATGATGATGGAATAAACATAAAAAGAAAAATATCACTGATATATATATATTTTTTTAATCTGAAACACGAGAATATCCACTCAATCATATTTTAACAGAGATGAACGAGCGTGTGGTACAGAGAATATAGGTCGATAGCTATGAGATTAACGATTCACAAATATAGATCCTAGAAGAGTTAAAGAGTGCACATAACAGTTGGTGAAGAATGAAATAATGAAAAATAATAAAGGTTCAAAAGCTAACCACTCAAATTTTATCCTTGACTAATACATAACGCATATAAATATGTAATATTTACACTTATCGCAAGGTTAGGTATGCGCTTTTTGTATGTTTTTATTGCGTCGCATATATTCCAATGCGTAGAGACGCCGGTTGACAACACTTGAAGAAAATTGCTATTGTAAGTACGTGCCAAGTTACTCATTATTAGAGAAGGAAAACGTACATACAGAGTAAGACGTGAATGCAAGCAATATTGAAATTCATTTTAGTAATTCCACATTCCTTCGCTTATATGAAACTCGTCACTTACACTTTGTCTCAACTTCTATTCGTTTCTCTTAGTGATCTTCGTTTATTTGATCTTTGGAAGTGTGTGAACGTGGGTAGAAGCGAATTCGTAGGTCAATTGGAACATCGTCGACTTCACATTCTTGACGACCTGTTCATTAATGCATTGAGTTAATATGTTATTTAATTATTTAATACAATGGATAGTTGTAATGTTAATAAGATGATGTTCATGACACCATAGGTGAGTTTTTAACGAGTTTCAAGGTTTCATTGATGATGGGAATAAAGTTGATCAGCTCTATATTGAGACTGCCAGATATGTAAACTTGCAATGTAAACTATCGTCAATGACGCGTCATATTGTTATTGTTTATTTTCTTGAATTGGGCAGTAGCAGGAAGTCGTTAACTATGAATTTCGAAATACATCTCATGCACATTTTCAGATGGTAAGAGAGGAGAATATCAAACAAATTGACCCAGTTTGAAATCATATTTTTTATTCTTTTTTTGTTCTACATATTCATCACGTTTTGATGTCATTTTCGTTCACAGTTCATTGACATATTTCAGTTTATGTTTAAGTGTTAATTAATTTTTAAGGAACATTGCGATTAATTGTAAAATGCAATTGTGCTTTATTCATCTATTGCTGTTGCTTCATTTATTACTTGTATGCTTTTTTTTTAATTTGTTATACTGAGTTGTTATCATATATGTGACCTTATGACCCTTAATAATTGTCACAGCATTTTATATTAATTGTTGATAATTGTCATATATCGTGTGAGTGAAACCAGACGTTTGTGGGCGATATTTTATTGTTATTTAATATTTTTCTGGTGTTGAAAAGATATTTTATCGATATGTTAAAGTTGTTTAAATTTTCTTTCTTCGATGTTCTATTGATTCAGTTAGAATTATAGGGGTAATATTTAGAGATCAGTTTTTATTTGTACATTCGTGATGCGCCAACTCTCCATGCGTTATAAAAATTACCAAAATTTGGTAAATCGAATGAAATTTCCTGATTGCAAAAATGTCTACACTTGTTATCAACTTTTAATGAAGTTCATCGAGCTGTTTGTCAATTATGGTAGAACAAACATTGAAGTAGACAGAAAGACAGATGAAAAATCTTAGAATAAATTTTTCAGCTGTAAAAACTGTAAACAAATCTGAAAATATGGAACATTCGAAGAAAGAATAAAATTACACGACGAATCTATTCTTGAAGATTTATTTATATAATGATGATGCTGTGCACTTTTTCTGTAAATTTCAGTTTAGACTTTTGGGAAGTTTTTTTTTATGAAATTCTATACTTTATATCTGAATTTTTACTATTTGTTATTTATTTATAATTAGTTAAATATTGCAAACAATTTATAGAGTAGATAATAACATATGAAATGAATTGTTTACTACGTAAAATTATTCTTAGTTAGTGGTATTTATTGCGCTGGTTTCAGTCACACATTCCCTGAAAAAAAATTAATTATGATCATACCCACTCATTATTATCATACATTGATAATTAAAATACAAAAACACCTGTAAATAGAATTCTTCAATTATTGTCATCGATATTATTATGTGTGAATGTATTTGACTTTATCGACTGTTTGATTTTTATAGGCGAAGACCCGATGCTGAGCGACCAACAGCAATATCGTTATATGACTGTTGATGACATGAAGTCAATGGGCGACGATTCAATGAGAGTAAACGTCACTGACGATGAGAGGGACAATCGACATTCCGGAGGTCAGTCGATTAAGTCTCATTAATTCTACTGGGCAATGTTATTTTTTTCTATCTTTTTTTTTTCAATCTCCTCCGTTTAACTTTACCAATGATGAGATTCAATGTTCATTTTCCGGTATTTTTCAGGGGCCATTGTAACAGATACAATGATCAAAGATAATTATCAACGCACCAATGCCGCAAATCTTAAACCAGACAATGTCGATATTCACAGGCATCCAATCCATGTTGGGTATGTATTGATATGTAATTATCAAAATGACAAAACTAAAGAATTAAATGAAAAGATTTTTATCCGCACGTGATATCATGTGGGGTTTTGACATCCATCATGAAAAATTGATGACTGTTTAAGTAAACAGAAAATTGATAACAAATAATTTTTTTTTTACAAAGCGTTTTTTTCGCCATGTAAAAAATTCAAACATTGGCTAACATTGAAACAATAATTTTGTGTATTATGAAGTGGGATATGGACGTGTTTGCGCGTGTGTCGGGTGTGTGTGTATGCGAATAAATAATGCAAGCGTAGTGGTATTTTTTCTTTATACTATTTTTTTTTCTATTTTCCAAAATTCACAATGGAAATTCGGTTGGGTTATGCAAGTCTGTCGTGCAAACATACGATGACTTTCTATTATGAAATTATTAAAGACTCGATTATATTTGGAGTAAAAAGTGAATGTTGTGTGTGATACCTGGCATGATTAATATTAACTATAATCTATATTTCAATTTCTAAATGTGAAAACAATGTCTTATTTTGAAATATCTTTTGGTTTACATACTGTCCATATGGTTTAAGTCTACTAACAGAATGTAGTTTGATAATTTTTATGATTGATATGTATTTCGATATGGTCGATCAGGATTTGTTGATTGATTTCTCGGAAAATTTTGTGAAGAACTTCTATCACAGAAAATTAATTTTTTTTCTCAATACAAATCATCAGTGAATAACTGTCAATATCTTGAATTTCTTCAAAGAATGTACTTTAATGAGAGATAATTCTATTTCATGGCTTCTTGAAATTATTCAATTAGTCTTTGAGGTTATTGGAATTATTCGATGATTAAAAGAACTGTTAATTATAAAAAATAGGATACATAATGAAAGAATGCTCAAGTTTTCTATGATTGATCAATTTTATCTCTACATTTCTCAAGACAATTATCAACAAATTCTATCTGTAATTATTAAAACCCATAAAAATCATTAGACTATCAAAGACTTCACCTTAATCTAAACTTTATGGGCACTATCGTGTTTATAATTTCAATACGAAATTGAACTGACATTTATTTCTAATTAACATTGAAGAAAGACATAGAAAATTCTTTTGTGCTAATAATAGAGCAAAGGTGTTAGACAAATCAAATGTGTATGTACATACACTATAACCGTATTTCCTATTTAATTCATAGAGTAAAAATGATGGGCAGTGCGTGAGGCCCTTACCAACTATAGAATCCTTGGCAGGCGGTTTATTTTATGCATACAAATCAAGTATCATCACCGGTCACATACGACCACGCTCAATACCGGTGCGACCACTGGAGTTCATTCAGTTGTCGCGCGTTCGTTTCATTCAGTGACTCTGTCCTACTATCCCTTTCTCTCTTTCTCTTCCTCTGTATCTCACTCACTTGTAAACTCTTCTTATTTTGTACTCTTCTTCCACATTGTAAGTAATACAGACGTAGCAGTGAGTCCAAGTCACACACACTCTTTAGTGCTCGACGACGCTTGAACTTTCTTCGAGTGCTCTTTCCCTGTCTTCCTTTTATTTCAATCGAGTTTAACCAACGGGGTCGGTGATATTCACATGAAGTTTATGGAAATTAAAATGCGTTTTTCAATACGCATACACTTCAATTGTTCATGATACAAAAATATTTATTTTTGATCACAGTGAAACCACTTCATCAAATTATTCATCGAAATATTCATTTTTTTAATCATTTCAACTAGGACAATCGTTCTAATTAATTTTTATCATCTTCATTAGTGTTATCATCTGCTGTGTCACAATTTTTCAGTAGCACTGTAGTGAACTAGAATTTGTTGTTATATATATATATATTTTTTCCAAGTTTTTTTTTTTCTATTCTTTGGCAAAGTGAGTTTGGTGTTTATATAGTATGGAGTTAACACAACGTTGTTGCACGTGTATCGAGATAAAGAGGTATTTAGAGAAGGTGTATCCACATAAAAGTGATTTATAAACGTCAATTGTCTGATGGAATAAAAGATATGAACATATATATATATATATATATGAACGTAAAATAAAGCAAGACGCATGAGCACGGTTTAGAAAAAAAAGTGTATCCTGAACGTATTTATCACGGAATTCTGTTCCAATACTTAGACCGTCACTAGAGTCCTTAAATTGGTCACTGGCAGCCCTTGGTATCGTACCAAAAGGACAAGGAATGTGGAGGGACAGGTACCGCCTTTATATCATATTTTTTTAAAAATTATTCTGTACTAAATTAATCTCCCACTTTTCGGCCAATGGGTTTTCAAAATTATTCAAATTAGTCACTTATTATCTGTTTAATGACTGAAATTTTAGTTGAATTTCATGGTGTTGTATTCGTAATTTATATTTTTCTTCTCTCATCGAAGCTTCAAGCTGCATATAATTATTAATTCGAAAATGGTCGCAGTGCAAATTATTTATTTATTCAATAATATTTTCATCTTGGTTTCCACCCATTTCTTTTTGGTAGATCTGAAACAATCTTTGTGAATTAATTCATTCAGCTCTATGATTTAGATTAATAAAATTGATATTCTAATCGTGTGCGTGGTGTTAAATGAGGAGAATAAGTGATGACTACAATAAGACAGTCACACGCCATGTTTGAGGTATACACAAATAGGATTGCTTGGCAGAAATGCTTTTAGTAGCTGTCAATGTATTAAGATACCGTTAATTAAATTATTTTTATCACTGTTATTATTTAATAATATAATTACTATTGTTTATATAATCTTCCTTGTATGGTTGATAAAGAGCTTGCGACACACCCATCATTATTTACCCTTGCCCCTCACCATCAATTATCTTGCACAAGTGTGAGTGAAATGCTGCATTCCAAATCTCAACTATAATACATAATTATTATTGTTTTCACATCTGTATAATTTCGGTGTTAACATCCAAGCGGTTTTAGAATTACAAGCGTGATAAAGAAACTTTAATTGTAACAATAAATAAGAAAATATTTCGAGTTTATTTCAATGTCATTGGTCACAAAAGAAAAAAAAACGATCAGTTAATATACAAAAGAAAAAGTTTCATATTTATATGTTTATATTGAACGAAGAACAATACTAACGCGCATTTTTATTTTGTTTCCGATTTTTTCTGTTATTTTATTTGCGCTACTCGCAGAATTCCACAGTGGAGAAAGTAAGTGAAATTGATGAAATTTACTCCTCCGCCTCATTTTTATTTTGTTTCAAATTCATTGTTCTGTGGCAAGAGAAATTCTGTCTACTTTATTCTCTTAATTCATTTTTCATTTTTATATCTATTTTTGTACGTATAATTCACATGCCGTCACAAATGATTATTTATATTTGTTACCTGCTCTGCACCACACCCATATGTACTCGTTTCTTTTTTTTTTTCTGTTTCTCATCGTTATGAAGTAGTGGCTGATCAACGCTGCTCATACAAAATTATGTATTATATTTATGTGCCCTTGGCTTTGTTAGCAATAATTGAAGGGCAGTGAATACATATCAATATATTTACGAGTTTATTCCTCTGAAATAATATGAATAATTATTTATAAATGTAAAAGAGAGAAAAGGGAAAAATATAAAGAGAAAAGTGAGAATTATTATTAACTTAATATGTATTCACAACGAAAGAAAAAAAAATGAAAGAAAGATAATTGTTACTCAATGTTGCATAGTTATCACTGCCGTAAATTTACTATTATTATCTAGTGAACGCTGCAGTTTTTTATAATTAGCTATTTCATCATTGAGTCATTCGCTTCACTCACGATTATATCATGAAACCATTCAACACTTTATACACATATGATTTAATCTATTTTTATATTACTCAGGAATAATGTAGCACACACACACAAATATAATTAGATGAAAAATAAAATGACGCACAAAATGCACAAATAAATAAAAGACACCCAGTGCACAACATAATAACACTTTATTAGGAATTCATTATGTGAACAAATACATTTTGTTCAACATAATATCGCTTGTATAGTTGATGTAATGACTCTTCTTATTTACTCACATTAGTCGCAAAATGATATACGAAGTATATTTCTACTGATTAATTAACAGCAAATGTTTAATTTCATATCCATAAATAAACTCAACTATTCAATATTAGCCACGATAAGTCGGGTTAAAAGTTTAGTGCGACATTGCAATGATGCAAAATGAAATGCATACTAATTTCCATTAATTACTGTATTGACATCAATTTTATTATTATCTTGGTAATGTCATTTGCATTTATGAGCGCGTGAATTGTGGAATTTTACCATGAATAATGATCTTGTTTTTATTTAAATTATTCATTATGATAAAACATAATTGATATCATAAAAAATTTGTCTTACAAACACTAAAGCAATATTTGAATATTCTGATTTGATAATGATAAAAATAAGTAGGTGCTCTTATAATTTTTTATTCATATTTATTTGATCGATGTTGATATTCTTTTTTATTTTAAATCATAAAAAAATGTGTATGCACTTCTTCAGAGGGGAATTTTTGGAATAATTACGTTACAAAGCTTAAAAAATTTATTACAACTTATCGAATGGCCAATATTTTTTTGTATTATGCACACCAGTGCTGTGTTTCATTGATATGTTGAATTACACTGAACAATTGTCCATATTATGCAGCTTTTTGGTTTCGTTCCTGGTGGACGCACGAGGTGGTGCAATGCGAGGATGTCGACATAGTGGTGTACGTGTGATAGTACCACCGAGAAAAGCAGCAATGCCAATGAGAATAACCTGCAGATATCTTAAAAGAGACAAATTAACAAATCCACCACCATTGATGGAGGGTGAAGCACTTGCAAGTCGGATACTTGAACTTGGACCAGTTGCCGCTAAATTTTTGGGGTAAATTTTGTTTTGTTAATTAAGTAGAATCGACTTGGATATTTCATGCAATTTATCCAACTTGGAAGATTGTTTCAATTTTATTATCACGCTGTTATTTTTAATTATTTTATAAACAAAAAATTTATTGACACGTTTCAATATCTCATAATTAATTTCCGATATGGAATTTCCTGCTGGATTATTGAATTTTCCATACAAAGTGACACATAAATGGTAAAAAATCTAAAAATATCTTGAATAAAGTTGATTTTGGATAGTTAATAATTCTTTTCTTTTATATATTTATATAATGTTCATTAAATTGCAGCCCTGTTATCATTGAAGTGCCACATTTTGCTTCTCTTCGGGGTAAGGAAAGAGAGATTGTTATTCTTCGATCAGACAATGGAGAAACCTGGCGTGAGCATACACTTGAGGCGAGTGAAGAGGCTGTCCAGGATGTGCTTAATGAGAGCTTTGAGGGTGAAGGTAATATAATTAGAAGAGACGAAAGAAATATAGTGGAAAAAATTAAAGAAGATGTAGCATCAATGATGTTATTGAGTAACGAATTCATTCTTGACTCTTTCTTCACATCTGTTCTAAAGAATTAAGCCAGCTGGAAGATCTCCAAACGTCACGAATCGTCCGAATTCTCACAGTTGACTTTCCACATTACTTCGCGGTAGTCTCACGAATCAGACAAGAAGTTCATGCCGTAGGTCCCGAGGGCGGTACTGTCTCTTCATCAGCGGTAGCCCAAGTACAGGCTGTCTTTCCACCAGCGGCACTCACCAAAAAAATCCGTGTAGGCCTTCAGGTAAATAAAAAATATCTGTGAAGTTTTTTTGTATCGGAGCGAATATATATTCTAGGAAAAGAGAATTGGATTAGTCAGAGAAGATTGTGAATAAAACTCAGACATTTATAAATGACTTGGTGTTTCTTGAATCTCTATATTCGCTCTCATGAGATCAGTCTTTCGAAAATTGCGATTCAAAAAAAATTAGTGTACTGTTTTGCGTACAATTTATCAAAAGGAACCGAATCGGAATGAGATTTTCAAAGCTATTGCGATAATAAATTTGACAATCCTACTCTTTTTCCATCTCGAAAGTCTGAACTTTTTTGAAGAAGTATTTTTCCAATGATATTAATAAGTTTGTTTCTCTCAGGCTCATCCAATACCGGCTGAGTTAGTGGCAAAACTTTTGGGAAATAGAGTTGCCGTATCACCAATAGTAACTGTCGAACCGCGACGAAGAAAATTCCATAAGCCGATTACTTTGACGATACCAGTTCCACAAGCAGCAAATAAGGGCATGATAAATCAGTACTCCGGTGATGCACCAACACTGAGGCTCCTATGCAGTATAACTGGTAATATATGCTTGCGCGTAACAATGTTGAACGCGGCAACCAGCTTGACTGAAAGATCTGTCTCTACGCAATAAAGCGTCATTCACATTTTTTCTCCCATTCAGTTTCACTCTAAGATTAAAATCACATTCCGTCAATGTAGATGAGTCACATTGATGGAATTGAGACAAACATTTGTTTATTCATGAAACAGAGATTTGCAGGCCTGATGGTAGCTGCTTGTTTCATAGAATGTAAAGTGATGGCAATTTTAATACAGAAAAGAAGAAAACAATAATTGAAATAAAAGAATATATATATGCAAATAAAAACAAAGTAAAGATCGTGTTAAGGAGTACCATTGTTGTATACATTATCTTGTTGTGATTCATTGTTAATGCTTGCGTATTGTTAGGATTGAGTCATTTAGGTATGGATCATTAATTAAACGTAGATAAAGAGAACTTTTTTCTTTCTGTTTTTACTATATTTTTAGCTCATTGTTGATTGGTTAACTCGATAGTTTTTGTTTCAGCACAATTCGTTTGACTGGTAATTGCTTAAATTATATAGTTGGTAATAATATTTAAACGACAAATCTTATTATTGTTGTTATCATTAATTGTGAAATTGCATTTCCGTGACTATATGAAAATTTGTATTACGTTGATAAACAAAATTATGTTGCAACGGGATTTCATCTCAAAGTCAACCATTAGTTGATTCATGCGCGTTGATTTATATCAAATATGCATTTAGACAAATTCATTTATCTTAAAATATTTAATGTACACAGAAAAGTACAAAATTATTCTCACAATTGTTCGGGACGTACACAAATTATTTAATTTCATTCGGCTTCATTATTTTGCCGCTTATTCAACTGCATTTCACGCCCGTTGCTTCATCAAAACGGTATACTTATATATATATATATATATGAATATATAATTTAGTTGTTTTATTAGTTTTTGATTGATGATTTTACGAGCTATTTCATATTTCAGCGACACTTATTCTTAGTTCAATTCATTTTTACATCGATACCAAGCACATAACAATAAGGCACATATACAACAAAAACTGAACTTAAATACAGAATAATACCGATTTCATCATTGATACAAAACCAAACATCATTCATGCAACTAATTATTTTCAATTCATGCAGAGAATTCGGCAAATGCTTTTTAAATTTCAACTCCTATTTATTATCATTTTTTTTTGTTCTACTCTACACTGTATTTAATATCAGGAACAACTATCAACATTTCATGATAAAAAGTAACATGGACTACAAGTTCAATTTCTCGCATGAGATATTCACAAACAGATGATGTTCACATGTTCGTTGGCTTTTTATCATGAAATGTTTTTGTACATTCGATTTTTTATCTCTGTATATTATTATCTCTGTCCACACAATTCACTTTTCGCCACTGGCGCATTTGCATCACGGACATATTTTAATAATGTTCTCGGAATTGGCATGTATGTCGTTCAGGGGGTCAGTCACGGGCGGTCTGGGAGGATGTAACCGGCTCGACGCCCCTCACCTTTGTCAAGGACTGTGTATCCTTTACCACAACTGTCTCAGCGAGATTTTGGCTCATGGACTGCCGAAATATCACTGAGGCAACCAAAATGGCTACTGAACTTTATACCCACGCTACCCACGTACCATTCATGGCCAAGTAATTAAATCTCTCTTCCAATTTTCAACAATCATTCAAATATTAAAACAATGACTAACATCTCTGCTTTTCTTTCTCTTTCGATAAAAACAAAAATCTAGATTCGTCGTGTTTGCAAAACGTGTGGATCCACTTGAAGCAAGACTACGTGTCTTCTGCATGACTGATGACAAAGAGGACAAGACATTGGAGCACCAAGAACACTTTACGGAAGTAGCGAAAAGTCGGGACGTTGAAGTGCTCGAGGGAAAAACACAGTATATGGAATTCGCTGGTAACCTCGTGCCAGTTATGAAGAGTGGTGAACAATTACAGTTGCCCTTCCGGGCATTCAAAGAGAATCGGGTGCCATTTACTGCAAGAATAAAAGACCCTGATGCAGCAGACATGGTCGGCAGAATTATGTTTATGAGTGAACCTAAAGTGGCGAAAGGCGAACCACCACAAACGCCTATTTGTACACTCAATATCTTATTACCAGAGAAAATTTCACCTGAAACTGGTCATTCTGAATTGGATCTTCTCGAATTATCCAAAAACTATAGCTTCTTACGTGATGGCGGAATAAGTTAGTAACATTCATTTGAGTAACGCATAATATTCATTTTGGAAGTATTCTTGTCTATAGTCATGGAATATAGATGGTTTTTATAAATTACATATTAATATTATACATTTGAAACCATATACTGCGCGATCCTCTTTAGCATATTTTTATTAGTCTCTTGACATATGAAATATGCGAAAGATTTAAGAAATATTTTAACTGCTTTAGTATTCAACTCCTCATCAACAAGATATTTCACGCTTGATTTCTTACTAGACTAAAGAAATTCAATCACAATACAAGAGAATGTAGGTAAAATTCTCAGACTCAGAATTAGTAATGATATATAAAACTTTGATGTCATCAATTAAATTCTTTTTCAAGACACGAAGAATTTATAGACGAATTGAATTTGATGGGTATAAATTCGTTGATTTCATCAGTGTTCTAAGATATCACGTTAACGAGTTTCAGAAATATTTACTCCGATAAGAATAGGCTTGGAGATTTCAGTAGATATTGATCGGATCACTTTGACCACGTACTCAATGTAGAGAAATCACCTAGAAATGAATAAAAATTCATCTATTTCACTTGAAATACGAGAATACTTCTTTAATTTTCGATGAATTTTGTGAATAATGCATTTTTTTCGTCTTGAATTTCATAGGTCGACCAGACACAATACATAGAGCAACTATTCGACTAACAGATATTGCAAATCTGCTAGATCGAGATTGGGAAAAACTTGCTGAAGAGCTCAACGTGTCACCTGCAGATGTAGATAAAATAAAGAATGAACATCCAGGCAAACCGGCGTTACAGGCTGCGTCAATGTTCAAATTGTGGCAGAGTAATGGCAATAAAGCGACTGGTGAGTGGCGATTGTCATCTAATAACCATCTTCAAGTATGATATAAAAGTAATTCAGGAAAAGAATGAACAAAAACAGAAATGTCAGCTATCATACCGAGACAGTGACGGTAATTGTAAAAATAAACTGTCTGCTGTCTACATTGAAAAATCACACCTATGACGCAACTGTGACCTTGAACGTCATATATATTCTCTATTCAATTCACCATTCAAGCATTCAGAATTTCATCACATTCCTCAATAGTTTCTCAAATGAATAAACATATCTACATATATTAATATAAAAACGAATAATTTCAAGAAAAATCGACTCAGGCATATGAATTGTAGGACAGATAGATGTGTACAGTGATTAGTTGAGAATGATTGTTATGACTAATTATATATGTGGATGGTGCACACAATACATGTATAAGTTTGAGTCAACTGCGTGGAATCTCTGTAAACGCGTAGCATATGATGTCATCGGGCGCATTATTATGCCTGGAGCATAAACAACATATAGTAAAAGAATAAAAGAGAGGGTGCTACGGGCCGACGCCTCGCTCGCCTCGATATTGTATACGTGTGTATATATGTGTTTCTTCCCATGTTAATCACATTGCTTTAGTCGATGGCACGCGAATTACATCATAACTATTATCAAAAAGAGAAATAACAACTTTTACTGTTTGGTGTCAGTGGCTTGGTGTCTGCCGTGAAACGAAGGTGGTCTCACGACAAATTCTTCATTGACGTTTTCAGTGCAATTTTTATTTTTCTTTTAAGAGTCTATCGTTCGTGTTTTTTTTTCCGTTATCATTGTATATAAAGAATTTAGTGCAAAACAATGTTTATCTCACTATATCAGGCATATGAGAATCCAGCGGTTGCTGGTTACACTAGCGAGCTACATTTATTATTTAACAGACATGTACCAACGCAACTACAAATAACTCAAGTGCGAGGTTTGTTTTCAATCGAGCATAATCTCAATTTAGTATTCAAGAAGTGGAGAGATAAGAAGAGATGCGTGATAGAGAATGAAAAAAAGAGTGAAAAAGAAACTAAGAGCTATGTTGTAAATGACTGGCATGGTCTTTCATTAGACAGTCAAGTAGTGTTTAACCAGAAGCGAGAAATGAATGCGAGCATTTACGCGTAACTTCTGTGGCTGAGAGATTTATTCTCTCATCTCGAAGTTCATTCTATTTATTTTTTTTTCTCTTCTTTATTTACAGGAAATACGCTAGAGAAAGCTCTAAACAAAATTGGCCGCGAGGACATTGTGAAAAAATGCATATTCAATGTAGAACTTGTGACAGATGATGTTGAAAAAGCAGTGGCAAGGGTGAGACTTGATCAGCCTGGTTTTGATTCACTTAAAGAAGAATTAGGACCGTCACGGGACTCATCATTGAGAAGAGATGGCAGTTTGGCTGATAAGAAACATGATTTCATATTTGATGAGCCTGATCGTATGAAAGTAAATAAAATCATTTATAATTTTTATTTTTAACAATGAGTGTGAATTATTATTGCTAAATTTAAGTGATGATGAAGATTTAACATTGCGATATCATATAATTGTGTAGATAGATTTATGACTTTCATTATTCACTTCCCACTATTATTCAACTCAATGTTAAATTACCTCATTCGTTCAGGAATCTCCCTCGATAATTGTTCTAACTGAACGCTTCAACGCGCTGTTTCTTTTTCATTTACAGGACTCTGAATCCATTGAAGATCTTAGTAATGTCGACAATGTGCTGCACAAACGCAGTGAGTAATTCATTCAAACCTCACCTTCTTTCATGACTTGTATTAATTTCTGATTAATTCACATCACAATTATTAATACCAAAAAAATATATGACACATGAGATATTGTAAGACATTGATTACTAATGCTGATGAAGTAGGATCCGCCGTGTCTCGGCCAATTGGAAATGATATGTATGATGTCATTTGACGGAATTGAGTCAGTGATCCACAATTTGTATTAAATTCACGATCTTGTTGAGAACTCTAAAGTGACGAAAGAACGAGTGAGAGCTCGAAGTGTAGGAATGTGCATGTAGCATTGAATCACCCGCATACACGCAGCTTCATTCACGGTTTGTTCGGCGATGCGTCCTGGTGAAGTTGCGCAGCAGATAAATTATATGTTGAGAATTTATAATTATCTTCACTGTTTATTTCTTCCTGTTAATATCCATATTAGCATTACAAAATGTCAAATAATTTTGTTATGATGTGATGCGTGATGGTAAATGGCGCAATCATTTGTTGCCAATCATAATAATTTTGACTAATTAACTCAAAAGTGTCTAACGCAATTGTCATTGTAATTGTGGGAAAAATATTCTTGTTGGTAATTATTTAAAAATAGAATTTTTCTCTTCGAGTTCGTGATAAATTCTTTTCATTGGTATGCCCTGAGGGTTGATGAAGTCAGTGATTTTGATTCAAGGTGGCTTTTTTTTTTCTTGAGCAATATGCTATGAGTTATCGAGAGAATTTTTGGATGTAACATCACGTCGAGGGTACAACTTTGGACCAATACAGTTTTCTTTCTCAATTACTCTATTCGTTTTAATTAATTTTTTAATTCACTTTATTTCATATTATTTATCGATGAACACACAAATTTTTATGCACTCCACAGCAAAGCAGCAGCACGTAAAGATCACCAATGGCACTGTGTTCAACGGTACTTCGACCCCTATAAAAGATAAATACGCAAGTGAAGAAAAAGAAATTGGTGATGATATGGCAGAATTTCTCGAGCACAAGTGTCATGTCAAGGACACGATGACAAAAAAAATGCGAGACGAAGCCGACGATGACAATAAAAAACGACAAAGAGTGATTGAGGATGCCAATCGACTGGTATCTGGTAAGTAAATAGCATCTTCATCTCTTTCCGCATAAATAAAGAAAATGAACTTGATCGTCATTATTATAAAATGTTTAACAATGAATTTTAAAAAATTTGTTAATGAATTTTAATATGAAAATGGGTAAGGGGAGCTTTCTTTCGCTAAAATTGCAACCAGGGCAAATAACATTGCTCAGCAAATATAAGCTCGAAACCTCGAGCATAATTATTCTTTTCCATATTTTTTCTCTTTCTCTTTCAACTTTATATCATCTTTATAATAATTGGTAAATTCTCATAGCATGATCGGCCAAAGCGCATAGAAAATACTGCTGGGACACTGATTATTCATCACATATAAATAAGAAATAAAGAATTTAATAGAAAAACAACATTACTGCGTGCATCAGCACCGCCAAATAGCCAAGTTCAAGTTGACGATTGTTTGCGAAATCGTATCCGTAATCATTGCGCTTGACAACTACGACGTTCATTTTTCCGCAATTTTTATGTTCTCAGTGGCCTCGAGTGTTAATCTTATGATTCTGCACACAATTGAATCACACAGATGTTTCTTCAACTGTATTTTACCACACTCTGTACACGTCAATTATATGTTGACGATCGTTTTGTTTTTCTTCTTTCTCCTACAGAAAACAGTGTTTAGAACACTATGTGAATTTTTACGTTATCAATTTTAGTTGTTTTTTTTCTCAAATTTATATTATGTATATTTTAATATAAAATTTTTGCTCAGTCGCAGGTCATATTTCAGAGCCATTGCTGATATCATTCAATATGGCTTCCAGTTATCTCATATTATTGCAATTTCATGACATAAATTCGGAATTTAATTCCACTTTCAACACGATTGATTCTCATTGTCATTCAATGTCCAGAAATCATATTGCTTCGCTGATGAGAGTTCATGTTTATTCATAATTATTCATAAAAGAACTCACAAAGTAACTTGCCAATAACTATCTAGACTTTGTTCTCCTATTTATCTGTCTCCTCTATCGATTATTTTCATTATTTATCATTTCCAGCAATTTTTATGATTTTGCTGGAGGCAAAATCGCCGACATGATAATACTTTACTTAGCGTTGCATGAGTTGGTTGTATGAGCGCACGGAGCAGCTGTCGTTTGATTAATTGAAAGAATCATTTTGTCGTTTTAATCCTTATTTTGTTACGTGGGAAATTCTTGTAGTGAGTAGATCAAATGAGTTAATTTTTTTTTTATGTCTCTTGTATATATAGTTGTAAAAATTAGTGACGTGATACTTCGTTCAACATTCCAAATGAGTTTCAAGGAAATATAATTCATTACAGAATGTCAAAATCATTTGTTAGATGCAAGATAATGTCGATTCTATTCGTTCGAATCTATTCACTTTCTTCGATTCTTTTCATTCTGAGTATATACTCAATAAAAATACATAACTCAAATATGAACAGAACGATTCATTGTATGGAATGATTACTATAAATACAGAGACGTTTAAAATGAACTCGCTAACTCAACTGGTTTTCTTCGTCAGTTAATTTTCGTTCACGAGTTTGCTACATTAAAAGATGAAACACATACGATCTTGAATCAAGCTAGATCTTCATCTGTGTTTAATTGTTTTTTTTTGCGTTAGAGATATCGAAATGGTCATTTGGTCCAAGCAAATGATTCATTTATATGAAATGCTTTGTTGATATGCATTGAAAATTCAGCTTTCACTAGATATTTGACAGGGTCGATAATGAGATTTATTCGAATATTTATATAAATTCGAGGGTGAATATTTGAATTGAGAAATGAAAATGGGAAGGTGATTGAAAATATCAGAAGTGATGGGATGGCTGCTCCATAGCACAAACACTTGCGCACATAAAACACGGAAAAGTTTTAACCCCTCGTTCTCGTCGTTAATGGCAAACTGATAAATTAAAATGATTAAACAAAAGATATACAACTATATTCCAGCTTCAGCTAATTAAACAATAATTTGACATTAATTAAATACTGACTCAATGCAAATAGCGCAAACAGAAAACAAAACCAATAATCAAAACAAATGTGTAATATGTTTTATTAAATTTTTTTTAGACATGCCTAAAATGTTGTAATACTTAATTAACAGGTGTTATACACGACGCCGAGAAAGAGAAGGAGGTATTAGTGATGGAGGGGTTGTCGGGGGTGTATCGTGACGCGGGTAAAGAGGCTACAGGTGCGATAGGTCATCATGACAATGACAGTGTAATTCAGGGTATTGAAAGTTCAATGTTGAAAGATACATCAAAAAGCGGGGAAGTGTCTATTGAGCCGTTGATAATAAAAGAACGAGTTGGCGACGATCCACGTGGAGGCAAAGTTATTTCCAAGACGATTGTTACAACCACGAAAGGTCATCCAGATTCTGCATCAATCGTCACTAAGACCACAACAATAAGGGAAACTTTCACACCAGGTGAAACACATTTCTTTGGAGCTCGTGATCCTGTAATTGGAGCAGATAATCTAAAATCGCAAGATCTACCATCATCGACAAAAGATGTTGAGAATATTGTAGTGACAAAAACAGTTATCAGGAGCGGTCCAGTAGTCGATGAAAAAATAGTGACTACGAGTAAATCAACGTTTGATAAGCCAGAAGTGCAGACGGTTGCGTTTGGCTCAAACGTTCCAACCGATCGCACCAGGGTAGAAGCCAAAAGCATCGCCAGGATCGCAATTGATCCTGACACGATGCCGGCTCATGATAAAAGTACTAGTGAAAAAGAAAAATTGTCGAAGGAGGATAAAGAAAGAGCTGATAAGGCATCGAAGGCTTTGGAAACGAAATCTAAATCTAAAGGAAAAGTCGGTGGTTCAAAAAATGAAGTTGCGGATTCTAAACCTGATGCAGAGATGAAGAAAAATGAGGTAGATTCCAGAAAGACAGCTTATGATAGTGTTTACAACGTTTCGCCAGATGAAATTAAAGAAGACGGAAAGAGAAAGGGCGGAATATTCTCAGGTATTTTCAAAGCTCCAAAATTGAGAAAAACCAAATCGAAGGATTCAAAAGAAACATCATTTGATAGCGGTGATGAGGAAATTAAAGCTACCACTCGTGAATTTCTTCATGATACGAGAAAAATTGCTGATCAATCGGAAGGTGCAATATCACCAACCTATCCGGACTTTGATCCAACAACGATGATAGCCATCTGCCCAGCTAAATTGCCAGAACAAGAACCTCTTCGTGATCCAATTTGGGCCACTGCTGATTTCCTCTATGACTCGAGACGAAGTGCTGAGGCTTTCATTCCAGAATCACATGATACTCATTCGAGTCCAATAAATGGACAAGCAGAACATGTGATGAGTGACAGTGCAAAATCGAAACATATAAAACCTGAGAATCAAGATGCGACTGAAGAATCTAATGAGCACCGAGAGAAGCACAGTTTCTTCTCAGGCTTATTCAAGGGTTCGAAAAAACCTGAAAACGATTCTGATGTTTCCGTACAGGACGCGAGAAAAATGGCCGACACCATCAATCGAGAAGTTGGAAAAGAAGTAGACAGTGTACAAGAAAAGCCAATGAATGGTGTGAAGGATGGTCTGAAATCTGTCAAGGACGTTGTGGACGGAAAAGCAAAGACTCTTGATAGATCAATAGATACAACTATAGATGAAGTTGATACAGCTGTACTTGCAACTAAAAAAATTGTTGATGACACACAAAAATCAATACGTGGAGAAGTCAAAGTGGCAATCGATGCTGATTCAAAGCGTGTCAATGACGGGATGAAATCACCAGTTGATAAAACAAAACATGCCACTGACAAAAGTGAAAAGTCTGCTACATTACGTTCAGAAGAGGGTAAGGAAGCAGCGTCAGCTGTGAAAGAAAATATTGGAGATTCCACTGACGGGACAAAAGAAAAATCCGGAGGATTCTTTGGTATTTTCAAGAGTCCAAAGTCGAAAGAAAAGCGACGAAGCACTTCAAAGGATAAGGATGTATTGAAAGATGTTTCTTTTGATAGTGGTGATGAAGAATTGAGACTTGCCACTGCAGCATTTTTAGATGATACTAAACGGGCAGCTGATAGAATGTTCGTCCCTGATATTGTTAAATCTCAGCCTGCTGTACAAAGTGAAGTGAGAGTGGAGAAATTCATCACATCTAGCCCAGCAGATTCTGATGTCCCCAAAGATAAGTTGAAAGGAAGTTCGTATCACATAAATGAATCGCCGCTAAAGAGTGGAATTTCTACAACAACTGTAACTACAACTATTACTACAATGAAAGTCACAGATGACTCTGGAGATACAACGCAAAGTTCAACAGTGCCTGTAAAAAAAACTGAAACTCGTGTTACCACTAGCACAACTGAAAAGTTGGACAAAAAAGAAAAGCGAAAATCCAGTGATCTTGAAGATTCTGCAGATGAGACAAAGCAAAGGAGCAGTGGCTTTTTCGGAATGTTCAAGAGTCCTAAATTGAAAAACAAAAAGAAGAGCCGATCCCGGGAACGCAGCACATCTAAAGAACCGTCATTTGATAGTGGTGATGAAGACTTGAAACAAACTTCATCCAAATTGTTGGAGGATAGAACAAAAAGTGTTGAAATTTCTGTAGGTTCTGATACGCTTCGCAGACAGTCTGCCAAAGACCCTGTGAAAGTTGAAACTTCTCCACCTCCAACCCAAACAGATCATGACTCAGTTGTTGTTCCTGAGGGTCATTCAGAGGTAAAAACAAAGGATCAAGACAAAGGAGGTTTATTCGGAATCTTCAAGAGTCCAAAGAGTACTACTAGAAGTAGGAGTAAGTCTAAGGAAAAAAGTTCATCAACGGAAAAATCATTTGATAGCGGAGATGAAGAATTGCGACATGCTACCTCGAAATTTTTGGAAGACACTCGGAAGACCGCGGAAATCACTGGAAGTCCCGATTCGCCCAGGCGAAAATCTCTCAAGGACACGGTGAAAACATCAGCCCCAATTCAGACAGAGAATAAAAATGGCGTGGCTAGTGATGCTCATTCGGATGTAAAAACGAAAGATCAAGATAAAGGAGGGATATTTGGAATATTCAAAAGTCCAAAGGGCCATATCAGAAGTAGAAGCAAATCTAAGGAAAAAAGTTCAACTGAAATGTCAACTGATAGTGAAGACGAACAGTTAAGGATTGTTACAGCTAAGTTCCTCGATGACACCAAGAATATATCCGCAATCACGGAAGAGTATCCGTATCCATCAGCACCATCAGCGCCGGATCATGAAACTGCCATGAAATTAACAGAGGACAAGTCAAAAAAGAAAGGAGATGATAAGCCTACGAAAATTGGTGAAAAAAGTGGATTTTTATCAGGAATATTCAAAGGTGCGAAACATGCAGTTGAAGAAGTGACAGAAGACGTTAAAGAATTCTGGGACGAAACAAAAGAAGAAGCTAAAAAGGAGGAAGAGAAAACAAAACATGCAGCTGAGGAAGCTGCGAAAGATGTCAAAACCACTGTCGCTACTGACTTCGAAAAGGTGAAAAATAATGTTACCGAAAAAATATCTGACAGCAAAGATGGAGTATTGAACGCTGAAAAAGCAGTTGTAGATGAAGCACGAAAAATTGAAGACAATGTTCATGATACGACAAAATCTGTAGCTAAAAAAGTAGAAGAAGATATAACAATTGTCAGAGATAAATGGATTGAAGGCGCGGAGAACACTGCAATTTCAACAAATGAAGCAAAACAACAAGTGGCAGAGAAAACGAAGAAAGGGAAAGATAAAATCTCAAGTTCTCTGTCAGGTATAGTAGCGGGAACCAAAGGTGCTGTTGACGAAGCTGGTAAGGATGTGAAACAGTTTTGGGATGAAACCAAAGACGAGGCAAAAAAAGAAAACGAGAAATCTCGTCGCGCTGCTAAAGATGCAGCACAAACTGCTCAAGATGTTACAGACAAACTGAGTGATGACATCCACACAGTGAAAGTTGGAGTGTCAACGAAGGTTTCTGGAACAGTACGTGATGTGGCTGATGACGCCGCAGATGCGAAAGATCAGATCGCAAAGAACTTGGCCATCGGAAAAGATGCTGTAGTGAACACTGCGAAGGTTACTACAGATAGAGTCGTTGAAAGTACTGAGAAAACTGCGAAATTAACCGTTGATTTGACTAAGAAGGCTGGTGATGACATCAAGAAAACTAAAGATACTCTTGGCAAGGAACTTAAAAAAGATAGCACACTTCTGAAAAGCAAATTTGAGGACGCAGCTGCTGAAGTAACTGACACTGTTGAAACAATCACAGATAAAACGGAGAGAGACGCAAAGAAAGCTAAAGATAAGAGTAAAGGCTTCTTCTCTGGTATCTTCAAAGGTGCGAAACATGCAACTGATGAGACAGTGGACGATGTTAAAAAATTGGTTAGTGATACAAAAAAAGAAACTGAAAAAGATAAAGAAGCTGTGAAGCGTGCAGTTGCAGATACGAAAGACGGTGTCATAGCTGATGTGAAAGTAGAGAAAGATAAAGTGATAGATAAAGTCACCAAAAGCAAAGACAAAATATACAGCCAAGCCGTTGACAGCAAAGAAGTCATTACTGATACCGTGAAAGCAACTAGTGGAGAAATTTCTGATGCTGCAGTATCATCATCTGAAGCTACTAAAGATGCTATACGAATAATTGACCAAAAGATGAAAGATGATACAGAAGGGTTGAAAGGGAAAACGCAGGATGCAGTTGATGTTGTTATCGACAGTGCTGAGTCAGCCAATGAAAAAATCGAGAAAGAAGCGAAGAAGGCCAAGGAGAAAGGTAAAGGTTTCTTTTCTGGATTGTTCAAAGGTGTGAAAAGTGCAGCCGATGAAGTTGTAGAAGATGTTAAAGATTTTGTCGACGAAACCAAAAAAGAAGCACTAGAAGAAGAAGAGAAGACCAAACGTGCCACCGAGGAAGCAGCTCAAGCAGCTAAAGACTACAAGGAAAAGACAATTACTGACATCAAACACGGTCTAGATAAAGTGACCGATGCTACCGTCAAAACTAAAGATGTAGCTCATGAAAAACTGGTTTCTGGCAAGAATGCAGTAACTGATACCGTTGAGTCAACTAAAGTCGCCATTTCGGGAGCAGCATCAGGAACAGCGCAAGCCGCAAAAGACACTGTGGAAAATATAGGAGAAGCTGGTGGGGCAGCTCTCGCAACTGTCGAGAAGGAAATGAAGAAAGACACAAAATTGATCAAAGATGAATTGGCCAATGCTGCTGAGCATACGGCAGATAAAGCGAAAGCTGCTAAGAATGCAGTTGAGCAACGAGCGGAAATTTTGAAAGATAAGGTTCATGATGCTGAAGAGAAAACTACGAAGGGAACATCAAAAGCCCTCGCTGCAATTGATAAGAAATCACATGAAATTGCCAACGATGTCGAAGAGTCTGGCAAAGCAGCAAAAGAGGATATCAAAGAGAGTATCAAGGCTGTCGAAGGCAAAGTGAGCGACGTGACGAAAAAAGTTGTTGACTCTTCTGAAACTGCTAAACATAAAATCGAAAAAGATGTTAAAAAAACGAAAGATAAAAGCAAAGGCTTCTTTTCAGGCATCTTCAAAGGATCTAAACATTCGATGGAGGACACATCAGATGATCTTAAAAACTTTTTAGAAGAAATGAAAAATGAAGCATCTGATGAGAAAGGACAGGCTGTGAGGGAGGCTGAAGACAAGTTATTAGGCACCTATGAAGTAGTTGAAAATAATGCGAAAATTGTCGAGGAAAAAATTGAAAATGACGCAAATCAAGTACTCAGTGGGTTAGACGCTTCCAAAGACGCTGCTGAGAAAGAAGTGAAGAAGAGCAAAGCTAAATCAGGTGGCTTTTTCTCTGGCATTTTCAAAGGTGCGAAACAAACAGCTGACGAAATAACAAGCGATGTCGAAGAAGTGACAAATGAAATCAAGAAGGATGTTGAAGAGAAAGTGGTCACAGATGTAGGAATTGCCAAGGACAAGTTATCAACAGCAACATCAGAAGGTATCAAAGGTGTTGCAGATGTTACTGAACGAGCTAATAAAGAAGTGAAAAGCCTGCTGATAGATGGCAAACAGTCAATAACATCAACTAGTGATGCAATTCTCGATACTTCGACGAAAACCGCAGGAGCTGTGAAGGAAACCAGTGGCAAAGTGGTTGGAGGAATAAAAAAAGCTGCAGATGCAGCAGATAGAGAAGCCGAGAAAAGTATACAAATAGTTGAGCAGAAAGTGACCGGTGCTGTGGATTCAGTTGGTGACAGTGCTCAAGTCATTGGACAAAAAGTTGTAGATGAAGGAAAAGAAATGAAAACTAAAGCTGATGATGCTGGCGCAAAGATTACCCAAGTCGCACAAGATACAACTCGTGCCGTCGATGATAAAATAGCGACAGCTGTGAAAGATATTGAAAAAACTGGAAAAACATTAGAATTAAATATTAAAGAAGATGTGAAAACCATCAAAGATAAAGTAAATGACGGTGCAGAAGCAATAGTTGATGCATCTGAAATTTCTAAGCAAAAAGCTGAGAAAGAAGCGAAAAAAGCCAAGGACAAAGGCAAAAGCTTCTTCTCTGGAATCTTCAAAGGAGGTAAACAAGTATCGGGTGAGATAACTGATGATGTCAAAGAGTTCCTCGATATTACCAGACGAGAAGCCGCAGAAGAAGAACAAAATGCACGACATGCTGCTGCTGAAGCCGATAAAGCTGTCGATGTTACCAAAGACAAGGCCGTTGCTGATTTCAAGGATGGAAGAGACCGTATCAATGACTCTATCACTGGAACGTTGGACAAAACTGTCGACGACATGGATAAAGTAAACAAGAAGGCGAAAGATGCAATGATCAATGTAAAACAAACAGTTTCTAGTACTGCTGAGTCGACTGCTAAATCAATAAAAGACGCTAGTGAAACAACAAAAGGGAAAATTGTTGATTCAGTAACAAAGGGAGTCGATGTTGTGAAAGATGCTGCTGATAGTGTTGGTGAACATGCTGGAAAAACGAAAGATACTGTTGTTGAGGAACTAAAGGGAGATGCAAAATATGTGAAAGATAAATCCACTAAGTTCACTGAAGCCACAGCCGAATCTGCAGACGCCATTAAATCAAAAACTGAGAAGCAATCAAAGAAGGCCAAAGAAAAGGGTACCGGTTTCTTTTCTGGGATTTTGAAAGGCGTGAAGCAAGCAACCGATGACGTAGTCGAGGACGTCAAAGATTTCGTAGATCACACGAAAAAAGAAGCTCAGGATGAGGAGGATCGAACTCGACGTGCAGCAGAAAAAACAGCAGAAGCAGCTAAAGAAACTAAAGACAAAGTTGTCACTGACATCACAGCTACTGTAGGGGGAATTGCAGACAGTGCGAAGAAGGCTAAGGTCAGTGCACAAGAGAAACTGGAGGTTGGTAAAGACGCAGTTGTTACCACAACGAAATCGGCTGGTGCGGCAATTTCTAAAGCAGCAGGAGACACAAAAGAAAAAGTGAAAGAAGACCTCAATAAAACCAAAGATGCGGTCAATCAAGAAATAAAGTCCGATGTAAAAGTTATCAAAGATAAGTTGGCTGATGCTACTAAAAGCGCTACAGAAGGTGCCACGATGGTAAAAACTGAAGCGGACGAACTAGCAAAAACCTTGAAAGATAAAGCTCACGATGCCGGTGACCGCATCACCAAAAGTGGATCAAAGATAGTACAGGCAGGGGATGACGCCGTAGACAACATCGCCACTACAATTGACACAGCAAAGAAAACAACAGTTGAAGGTGTCAAAGGTGCTGCAGACACTGTCACAAAAAAAGTAGATGAAGGCGTTAAAACAATAGCAGATTCGACAGACGCTGCACATCACAAAGCAGAGAAGGAAGCGAAAAAAGCTAAAGATGCAGGTAAAGGATTTTTCTCTGGTATATTCAAAGGTGTCAAGCATGCTGCTGATGAAGTTGCTGGAGATGTCAAAGATTTTGTTGACGAAACAAAAAAAGAAGCTCTAGAAGAAGAAGAACGCGCTAAACGCGCAGCTGAAGAAGCAGCACAAACAGCCAAAGATGCTAAAGATAAAGCAGCAACTCACATTGAAGCAAGCATGGAAAAAACCGCAGATAGTGTTGAGAAGGCTAAGATCAATGCGCAAAAGAAATTAAAGGGTGGAAAGGATGCAATCACCGCTACAGCAAAGTCAGCTGGTACGGTCATTTCTGAATCTGCTGTGGCAACTGGTGAGAAAATTGGTAATGCTGCAAAAGAAACCACGCAGTCGATGAAGGACATGAAAAATAAAGTAGATCGGGAGTTGGATAAAACTAAAGATGTGGTCGCTGACGAAATAAAGACAGATGTGAAACTAATGAGAGATAATTTGTCCAGTGCCACTGAATCTGTCACAAGCACTTCCCAATTTTTAAAGACTGAAGCAGAGCAGCAAGCAAAAGAGATGAAAAATGAAACGAGCGATGCCGCTGACAAAATTTCTGAAAGAGCATCGAAAATGAGTAAAACTGTGGATGATATGGCTGACGGTATTGTGAGAGAAGTTGGCACAGTGGGAAAAAAAACTGTTGAGGGCGTCAAAGATGGTGTCAAGAGTGTTTCAGAGAATATAAACGATGGTGTTGGCACAATGGCCGATACTGCAGACGCTGTCAAACACAAAGCTGAAAAAGAAGCTAAAAAAACCAAGGAAGCAGGTAAAGGATTTTTTTCTGGATTATTCAAAGGTGTTAAACATGCCGCTGATGAAGTTGCTGGAGATGTGAAAGGTTTTGTGGACGAAACAAAAAAAGGAGCTCTAGAAGAAGAAGAGCAAGCTAAACGTGCAGCTGAAAAAGCGGCACAAGCAGCCAAGGATGCTAAGGATAAAGTTGCCAGTGATATTAAAACAGGGGTTGAAAAAATCACATCAGATGCTGAGAAAGCTAAAGATAAAACTCAAGAGAAACTTGTAGCAGGAAAAGATGCAATTACTGCTGGGGTTAAGTCAACCAGTGCAGCTATTTCTGTTGCAGCAACGGAAACAATGCAAACGGCATCAAAAACCACAGAGAAAGTTGGAGAAGACGTAAAAAAAGCTAAGGACGCAGTAACAGAAGAAATAACAAGAGATAAAAAATTCATCGCCGATGAATTCAGTGGTGCTGCAGATAGTGTGGCAGCAGCGAAGATTGAACTGGAGCGAGGAACGAAGGAATTGAAAAGCCAGCTTCAAAGCACCAAAGAGACAATAGCCGATAACGCTTCAAAAGCACCTGGAGCAGTGCATGATAAAACACGTGAAGTAACGGAGAAAGTGAATGAAACAGAAAAAACTATTGTTGAAAGTCTAAAAAAAGATGTGAAAGTTGTTGATAAAAAGTTAAGCGACGGAGTTGAGTCAATAACTGCTTCTGTGGAAACTGCTAAAGGCAAAGCAGAGAAGGATGCTAAAAAAGCCAAAGAGAAAGGCAAAGGTCTATTTTCTGGAATATTCAAAGGGGCTAAGCATGCAGCTGATACAGTTTCTGAAGACATTAAGGAGTTCATGGATGACACTAAGAAAGAGGCTCAGAAAGAAGAGGAACAACTTAGGCTTGCTGCGAATGAAGCAGCTGAAGCAGCCGAAGCTGCTGGACAGAAAGTTGTTACCGATTTAGATGCAGGCATGGAAAAAGTGGCAGACAGTACTGAAAAAAAGAAAGACAAAGTTCAAGAGAAAATGAAAGCGGGTAAAGATGCAATAAGTGATGGGATAAAATCAGCTGAATATACAGTTGGGACTGCAGCAACAAAAACGGCAGAAACTGCAAAGGATGCGGCGAAACGAGTTGCAATCGATGTTGAAACGTCTAAACACTTTCTTGACAAAGAAATAAGGGAAGATTCAAAACTGGCCACTGATAAATTAACAGATGTTGCAAAATCAGTCACAGACAGCACAGGAAAACTTTTGAGTGAGACAGAAAAACAGGCAAAAGCGTTGAAAGACAAAATTCACGATAGTGGAGAAAAGGCCGTCAAAGATGTGCAAGCAACAGGAGACAAAATGTCGAAAGATGTTGAAGATGCAGCTAAAACAGCGACTTCGAAACTGAATGAAAATGTCGAAAAGTCACACCATAAAGCTGGGAAAGAAGCGAAGAAAGCAAAAGATAAAGCAAGTGGTATGTTCTTCGGTATTTTGAAAAGTGGTAAGCAAGCATCGGATGATACCACTGAACATGTTAAAGATTTCTTAGATGAAGCAAGACATGATGCGTCAATGGAGAAAGCACGATTCCAAGCGTCTGCAGATATCATCGCAGAGAGTACAAAAGAAGATATTCATAGTGGGACAGTTAAAGCAATCGAAAAAGCATCATCACACGTTGAAAATGCGGCTGACAATTTAGTATCGATGAAGAATGGAGTGAAAGGCCAGTTGAGTGCAGGTCGTGATGGGATTGTTGATGCTGTTGAAGCAGGAACGAAGAAAGTAGAGCAGGGTGCAGAAAAAATGGTGGCAGCGACAAAAGATATTGTACACGAAGGGAAGGAAGATATTGAACATGCTAAATCACTTATCGTTGATGAATCCAAGAAAAGTGCAAAATTAGTAAGTGCAACTGAAGATAATGCTAAAAAAGAAACTGAAAAAGAGATAAAGAAGGCAAAAGATAAAAGTTCAGGGTTCTTTTCTGGTATCATCAAGGGTGCCAAACACGCAGTTGGAGAAGTATCTGAAGATATCAAAGAGTTTTGGGATGAGACAAAAGAGCAAGCAAAAGAGGAAGAAGGAAAGGTAAAACGTGCGACTGAAGAGAGCGCGACAATTGCTAAGGATACTGGCGATAAATTGGCCACTGACATTAAGACGTCGAAAGATGCCGTGTCAGAGAAAGTTTCAGAGACAATTAACGGTGTTACTGATAGTACCAAATCAGTGATTGGACAAACCATAGACAAACATGCGGAAATTGATAGAAAGGTTAATGATGATATTAATAAAATGAAGAAAGCAGCTGATGATGAGATCCAGAAAGACATTAATGTTCTCAAAACTGAGGTAGACAGTGCAGTCAGTGCCTCAATTGATTCTATGGAGTCGACGAAAGGGCATGTCGAAAAAGAAGCAAATAAAGGTAAAGATAAAGCTTCTGGTATGTTTTTCGGTATTCTGAAATCTGCTAAAAATACAAGTGATGAAGTAACAGATGGAGTCAAAAAGTCTATGAGTGATGCTGAGAAAAAAGCGATGAAAGAGAAAGGACAGAAACAGAAAGCTGCTCAAGATGTTTCCAAATCCGTTCAGGGCGTCAAAGATGAAACAGCGCAGAAAGAAAAAGATCGAGTGGTGTCCAAGAAAGTAGTGATAGTTGACGTTGCTTCAGAGCAGGCAGATGCGAAAGACGCTACAGACGTCGCCAAATTAACTGCAGATGTTACAAAAGAAATTGGAAGCGATGTAAGACAGGCGAAACAAGATTCCAAGAAAGACATTTCGCCAACTGAAACTGGAAGTAAGAAAACAAATGAAAAAGGTGGCGGATTTCTCTCAGGTATTATAAAAAGTGCGAAACACGCGGTTGATGAAGTTTCCGAAGAGGTGAAGGAATTCTGGGATGAAACTAAAGAAGAAGCAAAAGAAGAAGAAGAACGTGCACGACATGAAGCCGAGAAGGCAGCGAAAGCATTAAAGGAAGATAAAACTGTAGCAGATCTTCTGGAAGATGAGGAGCTCATAAGACAGCAAATGACAGCAGACTTAGAACAAGCAGTCCAACATAATGTGAGCAGCTCGACATTCTACACGGATATACCATTAAAACCATCGTCTCCTGAACCATATCAAAGAATCAAAATTCCAGGTGAATCATCACTGTCAGATATGGATACCGCACACGACAATTCGGTAGATTTAACAGACAAATCCAAGTCAAGCAAAGACAAGTCCAAAGGTGTTGTTAAAAGTTTAGTGAAAGGAGCAAAAAATGCAACACATAAAATCGTCAAAGAAGTTGATCATGCAACTGAAAATATAAAAGATGCAACAGGAAAATTCTGGAAAGACACAAAGCAAAAGTCATCAGAACTAAATGTGTCCGGCAGTTATGACGTATCTTCCCCGCTTCGCGATAGTGATTCGTCAACGAGGCTTAGCCAAGAGTCAGATGTTATGTTAGAGTCGTATAGTCCTGTAGACATATTAGATAAAGATACAAATGTCAAGGATTCTGAATCGAGGGTGAAATCAGTGTCGCGTATTCCACAAAAAAAAAGTCCAACAAAGGAGTTGAGAGAATTTAAAGAAGTGAGTAAAATTAGGTCAGTCAGAATTGAGGGAGGGTCATCGTCAACATCAATTGATAAATTTGATGATGATGATGTTGCGAATAAATTAGGGCACCTCGAGCCTCGTGTACGTCAATCCGTCACCACAGTCATAACAAAGTCTGTGAGGACGGCAACGGCGACCCCGCCACCCAGCCCCGACGAGTTCGGTGACATTAGCATTAAAGGTACCTTCAACATAATGATTGTGTTATATATACATATATTATAATTATATACCAGCTGTGTGTAACATGAGAACCTAATTTTCGTTAAGTTGTTTTAATGCTTTTATTATATATTTTTTAACCCATCATGAAATTTTTTACTCTATAACTTCTATTTTACCTGCATTTTTTCGGCAGGCAGAGAAACAATTGTTATATTATGCCAATATCATACACCATAAATTCGTTATCGAATTTTACGTGCAACGTCCCTAATTACGTTACTTAAATATCTAACAATGACAATGAAGACAGCATAAATTGTCATCGTCGGCCCCCTCGTGAGTAAAACCATTTGAACTGCAAAGCAATGAAAATTAATAAGGGGAAACACAATTTTCATTGCTGTAATTTTGCAGTAACAGATGTGAATAACTTTCGTATTTTAATTTGATTTGCAATTTTTATACGTTCTAATAACCAATTTTTCCTTTATTTTTTTTCAATGATTCCCAAATCTGAGTTTAACGCATGATTTCAGGTGTTAATTCTGTGATTCTTTTTACACAATTTTTTCGCAGGCAGCTTTTACAACGACACTGCTCTGTGAAATCTGTAACATATATACATCATCATTCTCTTTATTTATCATTTATCCCTATCTCCATAAATATTTCCTCCTACATTACCCCAAATTTACAGACATTACCCTGAATAAAACCGCGCAAAAAGAAAAATAACAAAATCGAAAGTGATCCGAAATCACAATTTCTCTAGAATGCTGTAAGTAATACCGATGAAATTGAATAAAATGACGAGCCCACCGGTCTAGCGAAGCATGCGATTCAATGAATATGGACAGGGAATATCTCATCACATCACTTTCATCACCATTGTTTAAATCACTGCTTTAAATGTTCAATGTGTATTGAATTAGATTAAAGTTAATGGTTATTTTGGCGGGTTTTTGCAGATGTGACCGAGGAAGCAGCGATACGTGCACAAACACTCACGGATCAGGCGTTAAAAGCAGGCAAAACCGGTAAGAACAAGTCAACATTGAACTTAAAATACAAAAACATCGCATATTTCGAGTAATGTTAAATGCAGATATATTTATTGATAAATACAAAGGTGAAATAGCCGAAGAAATCAGTACGTTAGAGTAATTTCAACTCTTTTGGTACCCTCAGTTATATTTAGCTTTATCTTCCATAGTTAGCACTTGCTGACGCTTATCACACTAACTAATACTTCATGAATGCGTTTCATTGAATAACTAATGAACAGGAACTCATATAGATGTTGCATCAATACGATCACCTCCTTAATGTCCATGAAAATATTTCAATACCAAATAGTGTGTGCTTTCAGTGAAGTGCATTCTTACAACACCGTTCAAATGAGTGTTTTTCATTATGTTCGTTCCATAAATTAATAAAATATTGACTAATGCAATATTGATACCAACTAAAAATCTAACTAAGTCAACTGATGGAGGCTGACCTCAAACATTCTCTTTCTCACTGTCTCTCTATTCTTCATGGCATTGGCGCCTTATAAGATGATGAGAGAAAATCATAGCGTGAGAACAGTGAAATACAAAAATTTATTATATGAAAGCAGCATAAAGAAACAACTAATATTTACAGCTGGGCTAGAAAATTGAGATTTATTTAGTGTGTATCAATGTGCTTTATGCCCTTGTTCCTGTTCTTGTCCATGTCCTTTTGGATGGGTCAGGGCATGATACGGCTGAGATTGATGGGACTGTAGAGAGGCATGTTACTTCTGCTCCGACAAAGCAACCTGTTCCCGCTCCACGACACTCCGCCAAGTCATCAACGTCATCGTCATCATCACCGCTGCCTACCAACAAATCTGACTTCACCCTTGACCTCAACACCAATCATTTAAATCGACAACAACATCAACCAAAGTTCAAGAGTCCGAAATCCAAAATACCAGAGCCAGCCAGAGGACATCTTAAATCACGATCGACAATTCCATCAGATTCTGCATTTGTTGAAGAATCAACTCAAAAAAGCCGGATACCAGTGAAAACAAAGGATAAGACTTCGATGGAGACAGCTGAAGAAGAGCACATAGTTACAAGAGTGATGGAAACTTCTAAATTTTCAGTGGATACTAACGAACAGAATTCCACGAATGATATGACATGCTCGTTGCCAACGGAGCAAATTAATCAAATGGTTTATACGAAAACTGTAAGAACAATCGTGTCTGAAGAGTTGATCCCAGGACAATCGGAACAAATTTTATGCACCACTGATTCCTTCAAAACACTTGGGGCACCATTGATGGATGTTGGGGAACTTGAGGCTCTGGTGAAAACTAGTGGACATACTATGAGAGTCACCAACGTCGTAGAATCCGAACAAATACTCCCAACAAAATCTAAAGACGATAAAATAAATGAAGAAAATGCTTCCGGTACTATAGTTAAGGAAACAGTGAGATCGATCAGCACGAAAAGCTCATGGGAATCATCGATGAAATCACGTGATGATCAGGATAACTGGGATCAAGCACAATTCTCAGTAGACACATCTCCAGGGTCGGGTGAAGCTGGTTTTGCTAAAAATGGTGATTCCAGACATGATTTATCGAGCGACTCTGATAGCGGGGGTTCACCACGACCAACAAGAAGATCATTGAGCAAGAGGCGAACAATTGGCAGCTCGAGCGGATCAGACGTTGCTCTGCATGAAGGGGCAGAGCTATCCCCTTTGGAAGATGACCAAGGTACCTCACTCACAGCTAACAGTTCTAAGTAAGCGATGTAAATATCCTGCTAAACAATTCTAATTAATTCCTCCAAACATTCCTGGAATATCATCCTCAAAAAAAAAACAAAACCCCTGCCATCGACATCCTCACAATCGTTGAGAGATACGAAAACTTCATACATTCAAGAAATCCGCTGCTTTCTATCAAACTATATTTTCATCTTTTCTAGAATCGTATATTTCTTATCATTGTTTCACTATTATAAGTTAAGATATTATTAATCTTTTGTGTATTAATTCATTTTAAGAGCTTTGAGCATGTTTTTGCATGATTTGGGTTGCATGGAATGATAATTGGTAAAGAAAAAATAATAAGCAAACATTGATTCTATTTGTTGAGGTACTTTTGGTAATAAGGAAAAACAAAGCTTGTCCCGAGGATATGATTGTGTTCCCACATAGGCCACCCTCTACTTTTCACTATCAAGATAATTTACCAACTGTAAATGAACGAAATCTGTATATACATAGCCTAAGTTATACAGTCATGCAAACATGTGGTTGTTTTTACCTTCATCCGACGAGCTTTTATTTTCTGGGCTAGCGACCACCGTCATACCAATTCATCATTCATCGGGGCAATTGATTAATTATATAAATGTAATGAATATTCGGGACAAAAAATAATCATACAAACGCTCTGCACCCTATTGGAAATTGAACTTCTCCGCTAATATCATTGTAATTATTCCTTGTAGTATTGAGCTCAAAGATACAGCTCATCATTGTATCCAATCATTGTCTATTGATTAAAGTATGATAAAATAGAGCATTGATGGACAAGCATATGTAATGTTTAACGTGGTATAGCAGAGCACAATTTGGTACAATTGGCCCCATCGAACGGGAAAAGCTGTCCCATAGAGACCGCATGCAAACCTAAATGGACGAAGACTAGTGGTAGAACACGAAGCTGCGTGTGTTGGATGAGCGTGGCAATTGCGGTGTTGGTCGGCCTATGCGCAATTTATCTTGCCCTGGAACCCCGAGTACTTCAACGTGTCCTCTCAAGTCATGACCCAAGGCAAGCTGGGTACGAGACATGATCATATTTATTCATATTAATATAACAATACCCTAAGTAAAACCATCGACAACCGGAGAAGAAGAAACGAAAATAATTCAAACTTACGTCCCTGTAATTGAATACAAAACCAAATGAATTTATTCTAGGTGATCAAGATTTATCATCAGACCACGAATTAGGATAGAAATTGATCAACGATCAATCAAATACAAGCTTTCTTTTTCCAATTACTTCAAAGATAATTTTCTTTTTAGTGTACATTGCATGATTTTATTCAATAGTCATATTTATGATCACGCTCACGAACTTATTACACATACATACATACATACGAACACATATGTCCAGTAAAAATCAAGGCATGATGCATTTTTGTTTCCTTTTTTTTTGTTATTTTACTATCAAGTACACTTTGCACTTTGCTCCAAAAGCGTTTGAAGAAATAGATAGTTAATTATTCTCCTGTATTCAATAATTATTGTGTGCAATGTAGTAATTGTATTTTCTGCACGTTCAATAGTTTGTAGTATTATTGTTGCGAATGTTATCATAAAAGCTAAATACTTATTGAATTAAGTTTCACACTATTGATTTCAGTGATAATGGAATTTACGAACTCTTACGTTAGAAACACTTAACTCCTTTGTAGCTCCTGTGAGAATAATTACATCTCAAGATAAAGCTAAAGTTTAGAGGGACCAACGTTCGTGTGATACATTTAATTATGAAAGAATAAAACGAAAATATCAAGGCGAGATGTAAATATTAGAATTATTAGACGAATTGTCATGAGAATTCTATGATAATAATTAAACAACTGTTAGAACTAATGAAATATTGTCTTCTGTTGGAAAGTAAGTAAATGAGTAATATCATCGTTCTCATCATTAATGAAATATTATTTGAATAGTTGGTCATGATAACATTGCTTCTGTCAATTGCAAATAAAAAAATTCATTAAAATTATTAGAGAATAAACATAATACTTCTCTGTAATGTTTTATGATCATTTAAATTGTTAATGAATAATAATATTGAAAGTAAAAAAATTGCCAGCTTCATATCTAAGATTGCAGAAGACACAGATGAATTGTTCGTCTAATGATACTAATCGATGCTATTCAATTACGTGTTTCAAATATAATAAACTAAGTTCACAAATTAACGTTGCGTTCTCCATGAAAAAAAAAAGGACTAAATATAAATAATTCTGTTTGAATTGTCAATACGCTTTTACACATTGAGAAGCTTCGACAGTGCTTGATAGCAGCTGCAATTGATGCAGGAGATTAATCAAGATATTGTCGTACCCGGTCACTTACTGGCATTTTGCTCAGTGAAATTATATGAAGAAGCAAAAATGAATGAAAAAATTGAATATATAAATTAAATAATGAATGATAAAATTATAATGGATATGATAAAGATCAAGTATTGCCAGTCATAAATACAGTGTTATGTTGTGGATTTTTTTTTTTAATATATGTATATGCTATTTATCCCTTGTTGGATGAGCATGATGTAAAATTGAAGAGCAAAATATGAGAGAAATTATCGTAATATATTTGACTTGGTGCGAGGTATCAGAGTATAGTAAAAATTAACGCGAGTATCACACGCATAATGATTGAGAACAGAAAAGTATTTGAGAAAAAAAATTTAAAGGCCAACATTTCTTAGTCCTATTCTGTATCCAATTCTTCTTATATATCCACAGAATCTGACTTTTTGCAACACAGCGAGCCATCCTATGTAGAGACGACCACGACAGAATATGATCCAGAAACCAACGAAAGGTATTGCATCAAATAGCACCATCATCCACAACAAGATGATGGATCTAGTCATTTATTTTGTCACGCGCTTTATTGATAAGATAAATATTAAATAGACAATTTATTCTGCAATTTCCTAAGCTTGAAATTATATTGAAGTTGTATTGATTGATGCAAAAATTGCGATCGTCACATAACCTTACGCTAAAAACAATAATGTGGATTAGTCTATTAATGAATAAATTTCTTATTTTCCCCAGAATAACGAGAACAATACGTACAATTACATCGAGCTCTGTGGGCGGCGATAATGGTGGAAACGATGAACTACGTGATTCCATGCAGAAAATTGTCGACCAATTCATGACGGAAGAAAGAAGGGCGCAGTGAAATTCTCATATTTTTAATTAATGTGGAATAATTATTTAAAATAGCCGAAAATCAATACGCCGATTTTAATATAAGAAAAGAGAAACAGAAGCATAAATTATTTATAAATTATTGTTTTTTTTTTTCTTTAATTTTATCACTGAAGGATGTAATTCCATTTGAGTTGTCCAAGTATACTCACGCTTCATATTGTGGCCTATACTTTCATATTATATACATACATACTTTCAATTCAATTCAATTTTATTTCAATTCGAATTTGTAAATTAATTTGTTTTACTCGCTTTATTGTTCTGTAATTCTAGCGATTATGTATATCATGCTAGTTTGACTAGCTTTTTGCTAGTCTTCACTATGCCAGCCCGTCCACATTAAAGAATGCTTTACCCTGCGCCGCCCGAAAGAGAATTTATTCGGCATTCATTCATGTCAAAAGAGCAAATGTGGGTGTGTATTAATTTTGAAAATACAGAGAAAATAATATGGACAATTATGTACACTGCGATATGAATGTGTAAATGCGCATGTCTCATAATGAACATCAATGAAAAGATATGCAAATATATATATTGCAAATCTGAATGAATATGTTGTTATAGCTTGAGATATAATGCGCATCGCTTGCTGAAATGAAATGTTAATGTTTTTTGCTTACTCGCAATGAGTAATTCTTCGAGAATCGGCTTATGATGGCGATATCGTAACAAAACCAGTAAATTTATAAAAATAATGTGCTTCATTACTGTAACTCTACAAGGATTTGCAACGCCGTATCACAGAGCACCGATTTTTTGAATATGTTAATTCGAATATAAAAGATTCACATATGTTTATCTATGACGTGTGTCCTGTTTAATGATCTGCGATACGACGTTATCTTTATACCAACCATGAACACAATGTAAATTTATCCTAATCACGGATTTATTGCCCAATCAATTCGTTCAATTGTGTATATTTATAATTAATTTTCTAGCAATATTCTCAATTATGTATACAAGCGTAACTAATGTACGATGATACCTTAAATGCTGCATTGCATGATAAATAATTAATTGAAACAATTTCCTGTTTCTAATTCATATCTCATAAGTTTTTTTTTTTGTTAAATAGAGTTAATTTTATTGGCGTACAAAATGAATTATCAACGCAAACTTTCTGGTGGTAAATTTAAAGAGCATGAGAAAGAAAAAACAGGATGGAATTCGTATGTAGGCTATGCTGAAATACTTTTTTGTTGAAGCAATCAATTATGAAGAAATTTTAGCATAATATATATATAAATATATATATAAATGATGAAATAGATAAAAATGATTAATGAAGATGATGCAAGAGAAGTGATCTGGAATAAATAATGTTCTAGATCGAAAATATTATACATATTAATATATAATAATATATTGTATTGAAGAAATATGACTGCACATTCGAGATTTATAAATTATTGTACCTATGTGTCTATCATAAATTGCATTGGATAGATTTGCCTAGAGCCCAATTGACCTAAGGACCAAAGGCACAATCACAAAAACTCAATCAGATATTGTATTGACTCCTGTATATGCGTTTTTTGAATCATCGACGATAACAATAATGTAACGTCTCTGCCTCTAACGATTTCGTGATATTGGTAACTGAGTATTTTGTTTAATCTTAATATTCAGAAGCAATTCAATGCCAATATCGCATTCCGTTAATTCCACAAATGTTTTTCGTAACTTTTGTACAGTTCAGTTACACTCTGTTTTGAGACACGCAGCAGATGAAAACCCACCATCATGTCTACAGCTTTTCTATCCCTTTTTCTTGTCAAATATATATTTACCTGTCAGACTCCTTGAAGTCATACTGTAATGTGTGATGGACGTTAACTATGACGGCTTAATAAATAAAAGATGTTAACTCTCGTGTATTTTTGTGCCACCAATATTTATTGAACGCGAATATTAAAACAAAAAATAACAACACTAACCATTTCGTCGGACAATTTTTCCAGATTTCTTTTATCGTCAGATCATATTTATATTTTTATACTTATATATTCAGATGCCGATGAGGTCGGTGAACTGATGGAGGAGTTTGAAGATAAAATTATATGATTCGTCTATTGAATGAACAAGTATTGATTTGATTTTGTTTATTTGTTCTTCTTGAAAGAGTATTGAATGCATTCCAGATATCGGATATAAAAAAAAAGACATAAATACAGTAGCACAATTAATTTAATATTTGAAACATAATGCAATTAACCTAATTGTTCTATTGCATACATTGTGATTACATTGCGAAATTTGTTTATGGAATCGTGTACATTGCATTAATCCTCATTTCCATGGAGGAAAGTTGTGATATTTTATCCACATGCATAGTCTTGATAAAAATGAATACAAATGTGGATAAAACGACAACAGATGTCGAGAAAAAAAACACCACATGGATTTTATTTATAGATACAATTATTCATATATCCACGCAAGTCGAAAGTTCAACTCATCTTTACGCGCATATTATTTTTTTGTTTCTTTAATTTAATGAAACAACTGGTTTTTACGGTTGTAGTGTCGATATTATATTCCTTTTCCTACCATTTTTATCTCCTATCCCATTGCAGTTCATCAGATCTGAAATTTGCCAACAATGTATGAGTTATCTTTCACGATTTACAAGTTCAAATCCAATATCAACATATTCTTTTGTCTATTCTTACGTTGTCTACATCATCTTCATCATTTTCGCTAACTTCATCACCGAATTCAATGTCTTCATCAAAGCCATCCTCCACGAACGTGACTGTATCGTTGATGCGCACTGAAAAAATATAAATCAATTATAGCAGATGATTCATTATTTATAACATGGTCGCTTTCTTAATGATAATAAATTACCAGTTTCTGGAAACTCTCCGTATGTTTTCAAATTTCTGGCCTCATCAGAAGTATATTTCAAGATGACGTCAGCTTTCGCATCTTGATAATCCCTAAGACCAATCAATATAATGTCACCCTGATTGATCCAAACTTTTTTACGCAATTTTCCACGAATGTGACACAATCTCTTGACGCCATCGAAGCACATTGCCTCGAGTCTTCCGTTGCCCAGCATTTTTGTAACCTGCGCATACTCTGTTGGGAAAAACAGACATTTTATACTAAATAAATAATTCAGTAATTGCATGATTCATCCTCTCGAATTTTTACGATTCACTTCTTTATCAGAAATTTAATTTCTCTTGAGATAATTTTCGCGATTATAATTCGCAATAATTAATTAATGCTGTAGTCAAATACAGAATTAGTTAATTAACAAAAGAGAAATTTAGATGGTTTACGCACAAACTTTTCAAATGTTTACTCCACTCGACCTCTTATCACAATCGACCAAAAATATCAAATAAGGAAAAGTCATTGGCAATTATGTGACTTATCTATGTCAATTATTTCTTTTACAATTCTACAAATAATTAAACAATCATTCATCAGGAGAATGTAATAAAACAAAACGTAAATACCAAAGCGTTGTTTTCTAAACTCCTCAAATCATTCGAGAATTCCCGGCATAAATCATACAATTACTAATAAAATTATTAATAATTTATTTTCTTTCTTTCAATCAATGTCCTTGATATCATTAGTTATATGAAACAATCTATTATCGTACCTTGGCCATCTTCCTTGAAGACCAATTCTCTCTTTTCAGTTTCATTCTCGTTCTTTCCTCTCCTCCTGTTTTTTCCTCCCTTTCCTGAACAGATAAAATTTGCATTTAACAAACATGAAATCGATTGCTTTATTGCAAGAATAAACTTAAAAGTAATGCACGATTTCCCTTCTCGTGCACCACTGACATTGTTAGGTTAGTTTCGACTAACCAAACTAAAAACAGACACGAGAAAATTGACATGTGAAGAATCAAATTGTTTGTCGAATAGATCAAAGTTCAATTTGTGAACGGTCAACACAAATCACTAGAAAACAAAAACTCACCTTTATTCTTCGGCATATTGAATCAATGGGATAATTCTTGTAATATATTATATTGTCGACCTAGCGAAAGAATGATCTTCAGAAGAACCTCGGGTATCTTCGACTTTTTCTCCTTCCATTATATTCATACAAGATTCCTCCAATCCCGTTCGAGAATGGTTGCACCACGCGAAGCAACTACATCGTGGAGAAGTAGTCCCCATTTTATGTACAGCACATGCGCGGTGACTTAGAAATATGCGCGGGTTTTCAAATTGTGAAGCCATTGCGTGTACGTATCATTAGCATGAATATCCTCTGGTCGAGAAAAATAAATACTTGAATGTGTATATGCCGTAGTCAATGCACAAATCCATCTATCTACTTGTTAGATCAATTACGTACTACACATAGACGGACCATTGTACGGATCATAACACTATTCTAATTTGTATAAGTATCTTTAACCAAGATTCATAAGTTTTCAGATCGAGGGAAAAAATCAATCAGAATTTAGCTGCATCAATCAATTATGTCAATGTTGATATATTCGAACGAGACCTGCATGCGTAGGGATACTTTTATCACATGGTGAATAACCCTGAGGAGGGGGAAACGCCGAAGATACCCGAAATTTTTTGAGTCAGGATCGTTTTTTGGCTAGGACGACTAAATTTTGATGAACAATGGCGGCACACGTGGGAGACGCCATACTCTCTGTCACGTAATTCCAACATGATTGGCCGAATGTGCGTAACGTTGATTGGTTGATCACAATACATCAGTACATTTGAACAGTCGGTTCTGCTTTATCATGTGATAATCATGGCAAGCATTGCAGGTGCGCTTGTGCGCTAATATGTAAATTAGTAACAGCTTGACAATTCACTCAATTTTAATTCCACTGCCACGAAATTGCTGCTCACAAGAGAAGGAGACATTCAGTTCGAATATTGGATTCATGTGGTAATTGCAGCTTGATAATTTACTGATTATAAATCGATTCCACTCCAGAATTGCTGCTCATAAAGGAAGGGGAGGTACAGTGATTGTTTGAATGCCAAATCAAAACTCAATTTTTATATTCGAACATATATTTTGATATTCTTATTGAATTGTTGATAATAGTAGAATAAAAAATGAGAAATTATTTTACATTGTGATAATTTATTTAATAAATGTAATATTTATTGGAAAATCGTATATATATGGAGTGATTTTGATTTGAGTGAGGCTGGCGGCCATTTGGAATGATGGCGGGTAAAAATTTGAAAATTAACCTACAAATTTGAGAATAAGTGCAACAATAAACTGAATTATTTAACGACATTGAATATATAGAACAGCACTCAATAAAAATAATCAAATTGAAAATTAAAAATGGAATTATTTATGTTCAATGAATCCTTGATAACAAAATAAAATTCATAAACAATTTAAAATAAATTCTTTTTCAGCACTTTCAAATACTATCAAATACTCCAAATACCGTTGAACTCAAACTACAAAATGAATCATTTCAAATTCTACTTTCTAATCAAAAATATTAAAAATAATATTAAAAAGATTGACAGTTAATTTCCCTCCATCACCAAAATAACCTCCAATTCATCAAAACATTCAAATTTCGCGCGCCACGATTCACACAAAATGGCCGGTACATTTTCTCTCAATATATACACACAAATATATATTTGCGTACCATATGTAACATAATATATGCATAAATACAAAATACTCACATACACACATGGATATATATGAATAAATATACATATAGTGATAAGAATAACGGACACACAGACGTCTGTCGACAGAACATGCTTTTGTAGAAGAGTTATTTGACAAGGACGGTGAAAGATGACTGTTGACATGTAAAGTGTTGACAAAATGTGTCGTTACACAATGATATCTGCAATTAACAATAAAACTGTGTCTATGATTAGAGTCAAAATATTGTCATAATCGACACGAGTAACGACAACGAGATGCAGATCAATCGCGAGGTTTGTCTTTGTTTTTTTATTCAAAGAATCTGGAGCAATAAGTTGGGGTCAAAAAACGTATATGCTGATCGTTGTCTGTGTCTTTGTTCATCAGCAAGAGAGCAAGAATATTTTAATCTCCTTTTTTTATTTGATATATTTCGTATATATTCTGATTTGTTAAATGAATTGTACAACACGTGTGAGAATTTTTGTACGACACACTTTTGACATTGATTATTACTTTTTTCTTATTGGGTTTTTTATTCTATTTATCATGACAAGACACGCAATGATAACATGACGAAATTTGTTTAATCAATTCTCGTCAAATCATAAATTCATTAATGCAGTGGTTGTATATTTTAATTTAATAGAGAGACACATGAACAACTATTAGTCATGGCGACGGTGGCCCAATGCATTACATGCAACAACTTTGTGTTTTATAACAATTTTGACTCGGCGAATTTGGCCAAGGTAGAGCCTGTTAAGTTCACAGAGACTGTTGATCATGGTGAGTATGATGAATTCGAAGTTATGGCAAGTTTATGATAATAGAAGTTGTGGTTTTTTTATTTCAACTTCATTTAATATTTTGTTTTATAGATGCCTGCGAGACTGGTATTAAATCTTGCAAAATAACGGAAGATTCGCCTGATTATGAATTCAATGTTTGGACCAAACATGACTGCCATGGAACTGAATTTCAAAATAATAACAGAACGTGGTTTTACTTTGGTATTAAATCACCGGTGCAGGGAATCACTGTTAAGCTCAATGTGGTTAATCTCAATAGACAGTCAAAAATGTTTAGTCAGGGAATGTGTCCTGTTTTTAAAGTTATTCCTGGACATCCACATTGGGAAAGAATACGAGACAAACCAACTTACACTGTAAATATTATTTTTATGACTTTGATAATTGTCTACGGCTGGTACATTATAATTTATACGTCTCAATCATTCTGTAGGAGCTTTACCTTTATACAAATACACATTCTAGTTTGGAGTAGCTATTTTAGTATGAGATGAATATTTTCTTTTGTTTACTCTGGCACACAAGTTCGAACATTCATTCCGGATGAGAAATCGCGTAGCCAACTTCCCCAAAATGTCGCAAAAGAATAATTTCCTCATGAATATATTATGAAGCTATTCGAGTGCACTTGATGAAATTCCTGAACGTTGCACCACGCGTTACATAAAGAATTCGGAAAAAAAATTTTTATATTGCATAGAATATATAACAAATGTGTGAGGAGCTCTGGAATTTTACACTTATTTGTAGGAATGTAGTCGATCGATTGGTCGAAAGACAGTATAATCAAATTCCATGTAGAGTTCACCAATATTTTCCCTTCTGATTTCAGATGGACCAAAAAGGCAGTGAGTTCACTCTTTCGTTCATATTTCGCACTCCAGAAAATCCAAAAGCAGTGATTTACGTTGCTTTCACATATCCATTCACGTATTCCGATCTTCAACATTATTTGAGTAAAATCGAAATACGAATGTCCAAACAAAATTTAACAAGTACCGATGCAATTTATTATCATCGTGAATGTGCGATAAAATCATTAGAAGGACGAAGACTTGAAGTACTGACAATAAGTTCTTATCATAATATTTCAACCGAACGCGAAGCACGATTAGTAGGAATGTTTCCAGAGGTTGATGAAGAACGTCCATTTAAATTTCGAGGCAAAAGAGTTATATTCGTTAGTGCACGAGTTCATCCAGGGGAAACACCGTCCAGCTTTGTGTTCAATGGATTCTTAAATTTTTTAATGAATCGTGAGGATCCAATAGCAATTATACTACGCCGTATTTACGTGTTCAAACTAATACCAATGCTAAACCCTGATGGGGTTGCACGCGGTCATTATAGAATGGATACCAGAGGCATCAATTTGAATAGGGTATATCTTAATCCTTCAATTAAAGATCATCCAACAATCTTTGCCGCACGGAATTTAATAAGGTTTGTCCATTATCGTTTGTCCATATTCAAAAACGATATTTGAATTTCATTTCACTTTCAGATATTACCACAACTTTTATGAGTACGTGGATGAAGTTCCACCGCCGTTGCCTTCTGATAACGTAACTTTGGAATTGAATAAACGAGAAGTAGGATCTATGAATGCAATGACGTTGGACAAAGATAAATATCTTCAAACATCAGAGCCCGTGTGTGGTGGTAGTTCAAATAAAGAGATTCATCTAGTACCATCACAGAGTGAGACCTGATTTCAATTAACAAGTAGAGCTTTCCAGTAATCTGAAGTAAAATGCCTTTTATTACATTTATTATTATTATTCCCTTTCATTTAATCGTGATCGCAATAATAATAACGTGGAGTTAGAATGTACACAGGTCAAAATGAGTGAATTCATAATGCAATTTTAATTGTGGTGATAGTGTTGAACATGGATGTGAATGAGGATACAAAAATCCTGTAACTATCGAGAGAAAATTTGTAAAAAGTTTGTTACTGTTTCATTTGCGATTAGGAATTGTAAAATCAAAAACTATAAATCCTTGCAAGAATCTTTTTGATCTTGATTCGAACAATACTTTTCTATCGATGAAATTCATCGAGTGATTGAGAGAATGAATCGCTTAAATGTAAATATAAATCGACGTAGAAATAAGAGTGAATGGGAATTTTAATTGAGAGATTGCGATCTCTGTAAAACGTAGGGACTTCAAGCTCTCTATTTTCACTTTCTTTTTTGCATTATTCCAAGTTGATATTCAAATTATTTGTTTGTCAGCAGTATAGACTTCAAAAAAATGTTTGAAAAAATCAGACTCATACACATTCTTATTGCAATGTTCCTTCATATCAGGTGAAAATGAGACTAAACCAACAACTGGATTAGACTGTGACGACGATACATGCAGCAAAAATACTTCCACTGCTTTCGGTATTGGCCAATTGCCCAGGACTTCAGAGGATTCAGGTTTATTCTTATACATCGACCTCCACGGACATGCATCCAAGAAAGGCGTCTTTATGTACGGAAATTACTTCGATAATCCTGATGATACAATTATGTGTATGCTTCTACCAAAATTAATGTCTATCAACAATCCAAATTTCCATTTTACCTCATGTAATTTTGCTGAGCGTAATATGTATTTGATGTAAGTTATTTTTTCCCCATTGAATTCACAATTTCTTTTATTTATTCGTTTATTTATTAATTTTATTTCTTCCAAATAGCGATAAAAGAGATGGAATGTCACGCGAAGGATCTGGTCGTGTAGCTGTCTATAAACTTACCGGATTGGTGCGAAGTTACACATTAGAATGTAATTATAACTCAGGTAGATTGGTCAATTCCATACCTGCGAGAGTGCGAGACAATGTATCAAAACCACCAGGTCACATGTTCGTACCGCCAAAATATACACCAACATTGTTCGAGGAGGTGTGTGATCATTTTTAACTCTTCATTTTATTTGTTATCCCAAGATTATTCACATTTAAGTAATTTTATTTTGAATGATATCCAGGTCGGCGCGGCACTGGGCCCATCAATCCTCGATCTGACAAACAGCAATCCAAATAGTCGACTGCCAAACAGCCAATATCGTTCATTAAGGGGTGTTAAGTCATATTTAAAATTGACATATGTGAATAACCTTGCTGGAAATATCAACAGGCCACGACTAAAGGTAAATGATAGCACTGAAAATCTAATTAATATTGAAATTAAGCAGTGCTCATTGTCTTGAATAATATTTCACTGAACAAAAATATTTGACAAATTTTGGCAATGCTTTCTTATTTATACAATTTTTTGTTCAATTCAAAATTCATTAATCGATATCTAATCAGTCATAAATCCAGTAGATATTGTTTAAATGTACGGGATGTTATTTTTGGTAGAACTTTTTTCATCCTTTTCTTAGAAATTTTTTGATTATCATTTTTTTGCGACATGTGATGTTATGTATATATAAAAAATATTCAATCCTCGTGAAAAAGCGGATGGAAAAAAAAAGAATATATTCACGAATTGTTGGTGTCCTTTTTGGGAACGCGTGAGAAAATGAGAGGACATTAAAAAATGAAACAAAAATGATAATATGTCGTTGAATCTTTAGAGAAAAAAAATATATAGGATTTTCTGGCAGTTGTAATTGATAGATTATACACAGTTGTATAATTCATAATTTTATCTATCGTAGATAGGTGTATTGACGATTGTTGGGAAGTGATTTTCTCTATACTGATAGAATGTGGTTGGATTCAAATAATCATTGCATTATGTCTGTATAACATGACGTTATTTTGACTTGATTCTACGATACAAATGACTGAAATATTTTACGGTGATATCAATTTCATTATTAGAAATACAATTTCCCACAATGATATGTGACGCGAGACGTGAAAGGTTTGGTAATTAACACCTTCCATTTCTTGTGCATTTATAATCGAATGTTACCTGTATTCTACTCCATTTCTATTGGAAAATTTCAGAAATATTTGTAGATATATACATTTTTTCCGTACATATAATCATACCAAACATGACTTCCCTCATTGACTAGCGTATTAACAATTAACGAATATTCATGTACAATATTCTGAAAAAATGTACGTAACTTTACATTATATAGTGAAAGATGCATATAAATATCTGTGTTAATAAAATTCAAAGTCTTTTGGGCACACAAATTATTTGCTATATTTTGTTAATTTTTGCTCCTGCTTTATATCCTAGTCGATCCTCTGGACGCACAATTTAGCTTTATAATCATTCGAGTAACTGAAAATAGTATCACATTTATTTATTGAGTTGCAAACAAAAAAATAACAAAATTTTGGTAAGTCATCAAATGGAAAATTAAATTGTTTTAAGTAGTCGAGTGTGGTGAAAGGCTTTGAATGGATGTACAAATTAAAATGAATATATTTATTATTGTCAAACAGCCGCTGTCAAGCAATGACAATATTGTTCCATTGAGAGCATCCAGTTGCATCGAAGATATTGTCACAGCAATGAGTGGTGTGCCACCTGATGAAGTGAGCAACATGGAGAAGAGTGATGGAAATGTAGCAACCAAATCGTTGATAGTACGTCGAACATCGTCACTATACAGCGCAGTGAAACGCATCAAAAGCGGGAAACGAAATTCCCGTCAACTACCAATAAATCGTAAGTCACTGAAGAATCAACGTCGTATGAATAATGTCGAAAATGGTACGATCGTTTCTAAAACCAGATCGTCTCGACTTGGTGTGAAGGCAACAATGCTTAAACCAATTGGCCAACATCACACGGTGGATAAGAATCTTCGCAAAATTATAGTTGGAAAACGTCATGGTAAGAAAACTAGCGTGGAAATCATTTCGGAACACACATCAATCATCAAAAAAGGTACAAAAAGATTTAAATTGGTGTCGCAACAGGGATTGTTGAAAACAAAACCCGAAATTGGAGAGTCATCCAAGTCATCGTCGAATGTAAACGAAAAGGCAACTCAAAAAACACAAAGAGCCAGCATTACACGTGATAAACGTGTCAAAGGCACTTTCTCTAGACTAAAAAAGCCTGAGCAAATGAAACCACGCAAGTCGTCTTCCAAACTTAACGCAAAACTCTAAGTTGAAGTCATTGAAAACTTATATTGACAAAAGAAAAGGATTATGAATAATAACATATAGTTGAACAATTGCTTATATCGTTTAGAGAAAAATATTTAGCGAAAAACATTTCCGTTCGTTTGACAGTTCCTAATTCAATCTGATAGAAGGACCAGATAAAATGAGTGAGTATGCTGTGATACTTGGACCCTTCATTGCCTGTGTGATTCATTATAATCATCATTGTTTCTAATTCGATTATCAACATTACAATGATTATATTCATCATCATCATTATTAGTATTATTAGAATTATTACTATCATCGCGCAGGTGGCCATTTGGATAGATAAATCATATTGTTATGTTTATTGAAAAAGTTTAAATTTCAAATCATTAATATATATAATTGAAGGGTTCTAATAACCATAATAATCATTGGCTATTAGAAGCATGTTTTTCATGAATTTATAAAAGCTTCAAACTTTATATTACAATTATAAATATTATATGTAGATAATAACCATTTATCAATCGTCAAGTCAATGCACTGGAATTGATACAGTTTTCATATAGATAGTTGAAACGCATTCGTACATACAAATCTATAATAACTTATATTGAACTACTTATATAAATATATATTTAATCGTGACATTAGATTAACAACTGAATAATGTATGATTTTTAATATATCAACGCACAATGTGCTCGTGTGCAATCACCGAATTTTCGTCCAATAATTAATCGAATCTAACATAAATATAAAAAAATTGTACTGATATTTCCAAATTCCTCACGTGGAAGAAATAAATAATGCATATATAAATATGTAAAATTAATTGACATATTATATGGATATATCGTAGTGAAAACTGTTCATAATTTTGGAGCGATAGGAAATGCATCAAGATAATTATGAAATCATTTGTGACTCATCATGTAATATATGATGTATGCGGTTGATCGTTATCATATAGCCAATGGTAGCATTGCTGAATGTAGCACATAGTGTATAGTGGGTGTAGTAGTATATAACGTATCATGCAGACCTCGTTCATTAGTTGCGAGAAGAAAGAGTAAAAGGCCCCACTCTTTAAGCGGAGGGCGATGCCATGACGTCACCTGGCCGATTCGCCTGTTGTTCAGTACGCTGGTTTCTTTAGTGCTCAAACGCGACGAAATCGTGGACGCTATAGCATTTTGTTTGGTCCCTTACGGTTCATTCATTACCTAAGACGTATCAAACAGACTATTCGTCCCGTTGGCGCGCTGGTTACACCCGTGCTACCCTTTCTACATCACTGAATGTCAACCGGACCTTTAGGGCATCCGATTTTCTTTCAAGAAATGGGTACCAGGGGCGTCGTCGCATGGTCCACACTTACTCTTGGTCTCGTGGCTATTTTCACTGTACCAGGTGAGATTAATAAGTGTGAAAGTGATATCAATGCGTGAAAAGGTGGAAAAAATGAAAGCGTCGTTTTGGGTGCGGTCAATACAACGCAAAGATATTCCGTAACTTTTGCTATGGCAAAATTCGATACATTCCGCGATTTTTATATTATTTCATTTATCATTAACAGGTTTAATTTGCGAATTTTTAATTGAAAATCGTGTGGTTATTTTGAAAAATCTATATACAAACATAATTGTGTACATTGAATTTTTAAGATTTTTATTCATTTTCGGAGTTATTATTTTTACAGTTTATTTCCGTCATTAATTTAATCCGTTCATTTTATTTATGTCTTTTATAATTTTATAAATTTTTAATTTATTCTCATTTTTATTTTTCATCAGCCAATGGACTACGATGTTATCAGTGCGATAGCACAAACAACACACACCTCTTTCAGTGCAACGAATTTTTAACAGATGATATTGATATGATTCCTGAATCGTGTGATAACGTTCACAACGCAAAATTTTGCATTAAACACGTCGGCAGATTTGAGGGTAAAAACAATCGTCAATAAATCATGGAAATAGTCACCATGAACTTTAATTTGTGTATGCTAATTCATTAATCCATGATTTAATAACCGATGCCCTTCACCTACAAATCCAATAATATATTCGTTTTCATCTTGCATAATAATTCAAATACAGCTTTCAAATTTATTCGCTCCTATGGGTTTCAAGGTTTCCGTATTCTTATTTAAATATGATATGGTTTGATAATTAATGACTTCATTTAATAACTATTTGAATACCTACTAACACTTCCGGATTTTCCTATTAATGGAGTGTTGGCCCTGAAATGCTATCAATGTACATCAGCAGAGGAATGGACTTGCGGTGATGATATTCTTACAATGGATGCACAACAACCTGAAAGTTGTGATCACATTCATGACGCACGATACTGTATCAAATCTATTGGACTCTATGGAGGTTTTTAATTCTAATCCTAATCTTAATTCTATGTTTGCTTTCTGTCTTGTATTAAATAACAAAAATCACTATTCTACATTCATCAGATGCATTCATACATCATTTTCATTCGCTTATCAATTGCATAAATACATCGTAAACAAATTATTCAACTTTTAAATAATAGGTGGTGTTGGAACAAAAAGATACTGCTCGTCGGCTGACATGGACAACCAATGTAGCTACGTGAAATATGACGGTGATGTACGTGAATATCGTACGTGTGTTTATACGTGTTCAAGCGATGGATGCAATCCAGCCATGACAATAACGCCAAGTACGGTGACACTTGCCCTTTCTACAATATTAACAATACTTTATCTTTCACAAAGATAAAGAAATAACGCGAGTGAATTAATGAGTGAGACTCACGAAATTCCGTCCACAATACATACTTTTCACGTATGTATTTTTTTTTAAATAATATATTCCGTCCAAGAATGAACCAAATAATCTCACTGAGACAGAGTCTTAGTATAATGATTAGTACGTTAGTGTTTGTCGTATTATAATTCGTTCTTTTACAATGGAAGAACGAATTTTAAGGAGATCTGAGCATACCGTTCAACGAGTGTTCATACAGGTATTTTTTTTTTCTGTAGATACAACAATTCCTAATTTTTTAGAATTCGAACTAAATATTTTGTTTTAAGATAAGGCAGTACAGATTAGAAAGACGAATAATAGATGGTGAATGGTCAATAAAGGCCAGTTGTGGTAGTGAATACAACTTTTACAATTGTGTCACATAATTACATCGATTGCTTAATTTTTTATTCAATTAAATAAGCTACAAATTATTATAAAATGCTCCATATTTTGTTAATCAATTTGTACGTACAAATACTTTTCAATTTTTATAAACGAAAAACCCATTTCTGAGATTAATTATTGGCAAATACTGTTATTATCCCATTTTTATTATCATGATTTGTATTGATATATATTCGAAAATGCTCATTTTTGCTTTCTCTATTATTTGTTTCTTTGGTATTTTTTCGTAATCTCCACATTTTCTTGTATATTACTTAAGGCATCTGTCGAAAAAATTTTATGATCATCATTTCAGCGTCAGAATTTTACGTAAAGTTCATTCGTATCGCTTTCTCGTGACTTTGAGTACTATTGAAATGATGGTGACAACTATTGCAACAGATTTCAACTACTGTACTCCGGTTGATAAGCTTTAATGCAGCAAATCAAATAGAATTTTGCAAAGCTAAATACTTGTATACCTGACTAATTGTGCGTATTTTTGTATGTGTATGTGCACAAATTCACTCAATATTTCATGGTCAACTGTTGTATGTTTGCGATTCAACTCTATATGACGCTTGGGAAAACAACGATTCTACATAGAACACTCAAAACGTTGTTAATAATATGAAAGTAAAAACAAGGCAGTTTTTTCTTCATTATTTACCAAGGCACACTAAAAGTGTTTGTAATACAACCGCGTAAATAGTTCTGTTCATCAGGTATGTAATTAGCAATAATTATTACGACACGCGAAATATATATGTAAATGTGATTCAGTTCAATTGTTTAGAGGAGTTTAACTCGTGTCAATTCGGCTTACATGAATAATTTTCTTATTTAATTGGACTACATATGAGGTATGAAAAAATACGTATAAATATTGTGATATTGTACGAATCAGTACAATTACATTAGCAGTATAAATTTTGGTTATCTATGATATTAATCGCATCGAATGGTTTCTTAATCATCCATCATGATAATGATCGTCTATAATTAATCATCAGTAGAAAATTTTACATTCTTCTGCACACAAAGTCGAATGCGGATATTTTTGTAAATGACCCAATAGAGGAAAATATTGATAATCATTGAACAGCCAAGTAATTACAATACTTAATAAAGATGAAAAATATACTTTTAAAAATACTAATTGAAGAAAAAAGGTGCACAATATTCTAAATGTCACTCACTGATTTTTTTACGTAATAGGGCAAACATAAACATCAATCAATCATCATTCGGATAATTCATTGACGACACAAAACAAACAATATAATAAAATGAACACGGGAATGAAAAAGAAAACAAAAACAGGAATGAATCACAGAGTTTTACCTTTCATAAAAGGTTTGATTACAACTCTAACTAGATTATTTCAATCGATAATTAATTATCCGCGAACAAAATATTTGATGTTTCATCTGATGACGAAATGAAATCAATAATAAGCTACACTCTATGTCTATATGTCTAACAACATTATTGCAACGACATATACTTTCCCTTTCAAACGTGAAGCTTTGTACTCAAACCTTTAGCATTTATAATTTTTTTTCTTTTTTTCTCCAGCACTTCTTACGACAACCCATTTCTTAGCTCCAAGCAAATGTCAATAAACTGACAATGATACTTTATTCGGCATTTATTGTAGTTGATAATTGTATTAATTCTGTAACTGAAGTTTTTTCATCTGCTCTTCGAGTTCCTTAACGCGAAGTTGACTATTAGCAAGTTGTCGTCGAACCAATCGAAGTTCGTCAGTTTGTCTTATAAACGCCAAACGTAGTTCCGCTTCATTATTAGGAACATCCACTGCCTCCAGATTTTTATTATCGTTCGCCGGTGTATTATTCTGTAGATATAAAGCAATTCAGTATGAACAATGATAAAAAAATACATGAATGATTGAAAACAATTGGGAAATGTAGTGGAATAACATCAATATGCTTCTGTGTATCTAAACGCAGGGCTTAGGATTGGATTAATGCAAGTGTCCTTTACCGCAAGATATTTCTGTTTATTAATGATAGAATAATTAATCACAATGATGATTCCGTGCGTAATCTAAAAAGTTTCAAATGCATCAGGATGATGAATGGCATCAAATGAAACAATCTGAAATTGGGCAGAAGGAAAATAATTCTTGCATTGTGTTTACCCACCTTATAATTATTGGAACAGGCGCCAAACTTGCTAATGAGCTCATAGAATTGGGTGCTACATCTCGGTGTCTTGGTGTTGGACCATGCAAAGTGTTAGTATTACACAACGCCAGTAAAATATTCATCTAGATATAAGTGTGGTTTGTAGATGTCTAAATACGTTAGACTATTTACAATCCAACTCCAAATTCTTTATTTTTCCATTAGTGTGGAATGTACACCCATAAGGATACAAATAATAATAATCATGACGATTTTCCCTGGAAACCCTATAGACTAAATGATTTTGATCGAATTCCTTGTTATATTTTCATATACGTTCCTAGAATGGTTCACGATAAATATGAATGGGAAATGTTACAGAACTCAAAAGTAACAGTTGAGTTGGTTAACTCCCACACTGCATTCACTTGAATTACTTTAAGCTAGGGGCAAAATTCAAAATCTAGTGCAACTGAATTTCTGGGATAACGTTGAAATTGTACACGTGGAATAGAAATAGGTTGTAACGGAATTGCTCCGCCCATCATAATAAATGTTATCAATTCTGATATCGTCCCTAGGTGTATATTCCTCCACAATAAATGACCAAAGCATAACAAACATAACAATGAACTCCGACGATGACAATTCCAGTTGAACAAACATATAATTTTTCGTGTCCAACACATTCCCACAATCTCATTCACATCGAAGAAGTTCATTGACAGCACAAAAAGACGGAAAATACAAAAGTACAGTAACTCAATTATGTACGTGAAGAGTAAGCTGATTATGGCAACTTCAACGTAGAGGTCACGGAGCGACACAATACAAAAAAAAAAAGAACAAAAAAACCCAACAATCGGATACAAACAAATTAATTGTCTCACCTGAATAGTCACATGGCCAAATCTTTGTTGTAACTGATGTATTTTAGTGCTCTGATTGCTCGATGTTTTCTGACTTTTTTCCGATATTTCAAGAGGATCAACTGGCCGATAGTCCGGTATCGTTTCAGTCGACAAAAATGCAAATTTCTTCTTAGTATTTACATCAGTTGCCGGAGGTAATTGTGGCGGTTTATAAACACGCGGTTTGTGCGTTGTAATACCACCGCCAGTTTTTAGTGATATCAAAACTGGTGGAGAATTCATTCCACTTATCCAATCTTTTGCCGATAGACCTGGGGATGTTCCCACTGTGTCGGGATATAAATCTTCTTGGAATTGGTCACTCTAACAATCATTAAAAAATGGTATTGAATATTAAGATAAAGTAGAGAAATAAATATTAACAACTGTATAATTAAGTGAGTGAATTGGCTGATTAATAAATGGTGGAACTAAAGTTCAACTTACTTTTCTCGGAACTATCATTGATATTGGCTCACACATACCACGAGTAGCGTGTAATTTAAAAAATCTGAAAACTTCACATGTTGACGTATTGATACCACGTTTTGGCATAACGCCCAAACCTCGTTGCGGATTTCCTGATATGAATTGACTGAGATAATGCAACCACGGTGCTTCATTCACCACTTCATAATATCGTATATTACCATCTCCCTAAAAAAAAGGTGATGTATAAATATGTAACAAAACATTATGAGCACACGTAAAAATTCTCCGACAAATATTTGAGTCACATTTCTCTTACTTTTCCCGCGAGATAAACCATATTAGTGTCATTATCGCAAAATGGAAAGACAATTCCACTCGACGAGTCTATAGTTTCGCACGTTAGAGGACTAGATAAATCATGCTGACTCCAAACGGCATATTGTCGATCTGAATGTCTGCTAAATCCAGTAGTCAAAAGTCGTCCTGAACCGCCAAGAAATACAACTTTACTCGCTTTAGTACCTGCATGACAAATTCCTTCCTAGAGAACAAAAATTATAAATAAAAAAATGAATACATATTACTAAACAGTATTTTTAGAGATAAACTTTCAAATGAGTATTCGCATAGTGTTGGGCACGAAATCAAAATAACATTCAATACTCCACTTTTTATATGATTTATTGCCCTAAACTTCAGTTGTTCTTCGCATTCCCACTATTTTTTCCATCTTTTTTCCCGGAATAGACTAATTGTAGTTGAAACGCTATGAAATCAACCGACGCTATTAAGAAAGCATTTTCCATTTCAATTTCTGGTCCAAATTTCTCTTTCTAATCAACAGCATAAATTATTTCTTTCAAACCGCATTTTACGAATAATATTTACAAATGATATCAAATATATACAGAAAGATAAGTTGTGAATTCATTCTATGCAATGAAAGTGCCCAAGAGAAATTACATGGTAATGATGTAGTCTCTAAGTCTCATTATGCGAATACCCCTTGATTGATTGTTTTTTTTTTCTCGTTGCATACCGAAACGACAATTCCCGAACGTGGTTCAAAGACTCGTAACTTTTTGTCCTTGCATGTGGTCGCTAGTAAACTACCATCTCTGTTCAACGACATACTGTAGATAACATCGGGATGACGATCAATTATATTAATCGCTTCACCACGATTGATATCCCATACAATTACGAGATGATCAAAACCGGCACTGAATAGTATGTTGTCAGCGACCGGGTGCCACTCGATGTAGGCCACGCGACGTTTGTGACCCTGAAGTTCTACCAACCATTCGGTGAGATTTCTCGAGAGACCTCCATCGGGTATATGCCAAACTTTGACCTTCCGTCACAAACATATACAATATATTGTATCATTAAAAAAATACCAGAAGTTAACATTAAGAATGAATTATAATAATATAAATAACTTACGGTACAATCGTCGGAACATGATGCTATAACATTATCATTGAATGGATTCCACTTGATATCTAAAACAGGTCCTGTATGTCCTGTTACCCTGTTTGCGTTGAAATCCAATCGTCCAGTCTGTAAATCAATGCAAATAAATGTAAAATAAGAAAAAAGAAAAAAGAAGAAAAGAAACTCTGATTATTTGGGAATGAATTATCAGGTCGTGAACTTGCGCGCGCATTTTATTTATCGCCACGGTCCAGTCTTCAATGAAAGTAGATTAAAATTGTAAATAGACTCGAGAGAGATCGAACTATCTATATAAACACGGATAGAGAAGAATACAGGCATGGCGTTGAGGTAATTTATGAGGGCCGATTAACATCAGGAATTAGCCAGTGAAAGTTTCGTGCTGCATTCACGATATATATGTTCTTAAAATACTTATCAGTCTTTGTACGTGTGCATCCTTTCCTGCTAAATCATTAGCACTTTTACACGCATCTGGATCATTTCGGATCACACATGGATGCGAGACCATGAATATTTCCAAGCAATCACAACGTTAATCAATTTTTCTATCTATGTATCTCTCATTCCTTCACTCGCTCTTGCATATGCAATTAAATGTCAAATTTATTTTCGAATACGATTTTATGTGTTTCTCTACTTGATATGAGTGACGCGCGCACTAAATGTTGTACAATAATTCCGTGACATTAAGGAGAACCAAAATACTTTAATGGTAAAGGAAAATTCAAACGAGGAAATCGATCTACATAAACAACTAAAGAACATAATTCGACCTTGCCTATGATATTTCTAATTCTTAATCAAATCGCTGCTCGTTCAATTTGATTAATTCATTTGTGAAACTCCACAATTGTACACAATTGTACATTTTTGTTCAAAATACTTATTTTAGTTTCTCACGAATGAATTTTAATATGTATAATTGGTACATCAACTCTTGTAACTCACATTGGCTAGTGGAAGAACAAGAAATGCTCCACCACCGGCAACTTCTGTTACGACAGCAAGAAATTTTGGATTCACAGCACAAAATTGTGAATCATGAGCATTCTTTGTAATTTTAATATTGTCATAGCACTTGTCCCTCTTTGCCGGTACACCGTACACATGCCGGAATTTACTGCTTCGAACACCACGAAACCATGACTGAAATCAAATAATTTTATCATATAAGTATCATTCTTCTTTTTATTATGTATTTTGATATAATATTCACACATATTATCCTTATGATGCGCCAATAATTTTGCTTGTCAATGTAAATCGTGAATCTGTTGTAAATAAATGCGTTCAATCGAATAAAATTTTCACCTTACGCAAATTACCATTCACGCAATAATTTTTTCCATTTATTTATGGTCCATTATATTATAGAAATACTTCGAACTCTTTTACTTGAAATATTAAACATTGTCGCTGGTATATCGATCAACAAAGCAATATATGATGAGGCCTCGACCCATTTTATACATAAAAAGTAATTTTTGTTGTTATATTTCTTTCATATTCTTCTATCTAAACACAAAATTAATCGTGCAAATATTCTACTTATTGTGCAAACTAAATAAAGATAGTGAAGAATCGTAGTGATTGTATTTGTGAAACACATCATCAATAAAATCCTATTCAACATATAACAAAATATAATTAAACTAAATAATTACAGAAAACAATATCTGAATTAGCTTACCTGCTTATCGTTGGTCATTGTTGGCCAGGTGAATTTTTTACATACAGTGCTTGATGATCATTTGAATTTGAGAGCGGTGCGACACGTTGGGCTTCCCAATTCTCAAGCTCAATGTCCATGCAAAAATGATATATTGAAAGGGGTTGGTAGAGATAGGAAAGAAATATTGTGTGGAGCAGACAAGTTTCGCTCTAGGTATGGTGTAAAATCCGTGCTTATAGCCACTTCTCGTTCTTTCTTTACTGAAATAAAATAAAATAAAAAGAAGAAATAAAATAAAATGAAATAAATAACTAACTACAAAGTGAAATAATTGAATTATGAAGAAAAAAAAAAAATAGAATGAATTATAACTCGCAGTTGAAACATACAGAAATGAATTATGATAAAGTATGAACAAAAGTGCACTTCAATTATTTGAATTACTTTGGGAACGTGTTAATGTTTATGTAGCATTGAAGATGTACATCAGTCGAGCGTTGAGCTGTTACTGAACATTATACCGAGGGAAACGGAAAGGCGACCCATTGCTAGCTCCCTCCCTCGCGTTCTCCAACTTATTACTCGCAATGGCTTGCTCTGCTGCATGCTATCAGCACATGAATATAGGCTTTTTGACTTGGTACGTTAATATATTTAAAAGTCGAGTGTAAACATACAACACAGCACCAACACTGATGAGCGAATAATTTTGTTTCTCTTCAATAAACATCTTTATTTTAGAATACAGTCCCTCATCTTTGATATTATGCTGAAGCATTAATACGTTATCATATATTTTTGTAGATTATATAAAAGAAAAAAAGAAAGAGGTGAAAAACAAGTGGAAGATATCACAGAAGATTTCTCCAAGAGAAATTAACAGAAACTTGAATTGCCCATTTCAAAGTTGTCTCCAACTAGATGAGAAATGGAGAGAAAAATAATATGATAAAAATATGAGGGTCATGAAATGAAAGACATTGTGTGAAAGGGGAACCTAATTTATTGGATATCACTCTAGAGAAGAAAACAAGTATAAAGAATGTGAGCTTTCGCTGCATCGATTTTCATTCAAGTGATCAATGATGTTGAGGGGAAACGTCACTTTCGTTATAGCAAAAATAAGTGGAAATCAGAAAGACATATTTGAGATTAATTTTCTTTCTTCAACAATACTTTTGGGCTTTTACAATGATGATGATTTATAATAATTAACATGGCCCAAGAATGATGAGAGAAATATTAGAGATGAGAATAGGGTTGATAAGTACGAGCGTAATATGAGAGAAAAGCAATTCATGCAAACTAGTTGCGATGAGACATTGATGAAATACAGAATATTTGATTATATTATAATTTCTAATGAATGAAACGTGTAAAGTGAAAATTTCTGAATTATCTTATAATCAATAATAAACAAATTAAATTCAGCAAGTTGACGTTTCAACATCAATTCGTTAAATAGTATATAAATATTCCCGTGAACACTTATAACCAGTCTTTAAATGTTTTGATATATTCACTTGGATATTTGCCCAAATGGTTGTACTATCAAAGCTACAACATGTCAACACTATTGATCAGGAGAGATCATTGTTAAATATTTCCTCGAAGTATCCAGTTCACTCAATATTTCTGTCTAACAGTATACACATTTCAGAACTCGATTTATTTTCTATCAGAAGGTATGGAACCTCCAGTACATGTCACGTTAGAATATTATCTGAACATCCAGAAAAACTGTAACAAATTTAATGTTTAAGAGGATTAATAAACTCATGATCTCATTTCGATGTAGTTTTTTTCAAACGGCTTTTTGCATGGCATAAAAAAGGTCTGATGTTCATTCATTCACAAGAACCAATGTAAAATGAAGTGATCTCTTAAAAATGTATACATCTCTGTTAGTAATTCCAAAATTCTTTCAAAGCCACAATAGTCACCATCAATTAATAGTGAGATCATATCAAAGACCACAACATGTTCAAATATTCTTTCATGTGGTGAATTATAACCTGAAAAAATAGGAAAAATACAATCTTATTCAATTTCGCATGATAGAGTGAATAAGTCTTCAATACTTCGTCATATTTTTGAATTAATATTCCCAAACAAAGCAATACTTTGAATATTTCATTCGTCATGTATCATTGTCTTTACGTATTAATATCTCAATTACATTCACATTATCAAAAAAGTTCTCGACCCTCATTTACAAAATTACAACCTGTTAATAACTCAGGTGTGTTTCGGAAAATTGAAAGAGAATCAATTTCCAAAACCAGTTTGAAAAGTGATCTTCCTTAATTGCAATTCATATTAGAATTGGTATAACGATAACGACCGTTATATTTACGTACAGTTACATATGAACATGATCGTTTCGCAGGGTGAGGTCTATACTTAATTATACGCCTTGATGATGCACTGATCGAAGTGGCACCAGCACAAAACGGACCTCGAGCCCCAGAAGACACCGCTCTGGGGTACAGTGAACCAGAGGAAAAATTTACCGGTGACAATAAAAGTGGGTGACGTATTTTTAGCGACGTCGATCGAAGATTCATCGAGGATCGAATTGCGAACACACACACACGCACTGTCTCTGACTAATATACAGACAGCAGGTAGTAAATATACCCAAGTCTATTAGACCTTGTCAATAATTACTTGGACTTCAGTTCCATATGAACATGGATCGTTGATAGAATCTTATAATCAAATTATTTTGCAATTATCATTTTTTTTAGCTGAGCTTCAATGAAATAGGTTGTTATGATCAAATGTGATTTCCATTAATTTTCATCATTTTGTTGATCACTCATTCAAATTGTATTTGTTCTACTCAGAAAAGAGAACGAATGAGATTTTGTGTATGTGTTCATTGACCTTGACTATCATTTTTCAATTTTTTTCAGGCTTTTATAGACTATCAACATTTAGAAAAAAGGAAAGTCAAATAACTTTTGTCAATCAACCAGAGTGAAAAAGTTGTTGTGGACAATTGTTCTATATCTTTTGTATTGTCACAATTTAATACTCGACAAGAAAATGCCAAGAACGATTCATTTAACTTCTTAATTCAGTGATAAAGAGAAGATCAATCATTTATATTAAATATTTCAGCCTTCATATCATTCATTAGTTCAAATTCTTAGTAAAATTAATTACATGATTTTCATAACTGATAATGCATTTGAGTTTCCAAGTACAAAAGACAGGATATAACAATTGCAGATTGAATCTTTGAAATGAATGAAGAAAGTTGCAGGACAAAAAGGAATTTCTTATGTAAACAGGAAATATTAACACAATAATTATAAAAGCAAACATTCAATTCAAACGAATATTATCAACGAGACTTCAAAGAATTATCTAATGACACAAACAAAATTTTTCAAAACTATTCTGACGTAAATTGTTCTGAATTTAACAGTAACTAAACTTGAATGGAACCAACCCAAGTCGTATGGGAAAATATTGAATGAAAATAGAAGGAAAGATCAAAAAGTAACGAAATTCTCAAAACAATTGTCCAATTTGAATTGTTTACGAAATATTTTTTATATACGTAAGTGAATGTAGTTGTCATGGAACACTTCTATTTCCATTCAATATAAATAATCTCTATGAAGATCAAATGATACAGTCTGGTGTTTTCATTCCTTAATGAGCTCTTATCATTGAATAAAATATTATTCCAAATAAGTAAAAATGAAATGAAAAATATTCCTGTCCCTCTCTCTTTCACTTCTTTGCGTTTTATGAAACTTGGTATATTGTTCCAAGTATGCTTGGGGAACAGCGGATCAATTATTACGAACGGACACGCTGTCCGGCCATCTAATTACGGCTCATCATTACCTAATTTATATTAATTAGCTTGCTCTATAGAACTCAGTTGATACATGCAGCAAGATATATAGTTTACGTTGCAGCCTGCACGAGATTTTTCTTTGTTCATTCGTCGCAGGTGGTATCATTTCGATTGATTTTTCATCTTCTTCACTGGCTTAATATAAAAAAAGACAATTATGTATTCTGAATACATAATCAGGGGCAACGGAAATCGAGGTTGCGCTATGACTTGACATTATTTAGTCATTGATATTGACATCCAATATTTATAAATTTGAGTTTCAGTTTGACTGCAAAATTATTGCATGTCTTCTTTGAATTTAGAAGTACTTTTACTGATCAAACTGGAATGATACATTTTGATACGGCTTCAATCCTTGAAAACAGATTGATTCTCCGAATTCATGTTTGATATATTACTCAATCATTAACTCTTGATTTATATGACACTACATCTGTTGATAGACGGAAGATTCCAATGCGATGAATATTTCAGATGACTCATTAGGAAAATTTGCGATGCTTCATACAGAACTTTCAGAGTATTTCTTCAGTGTACAAATATTACAGCCGCACATAATTATTTTTATATAGTAAACACCCTCCCAAATATCTTATAGAATATAATGAACAGTGTTGATTACCACAATGAAAGAATAAACAATCGTATAATTAGAAACAAGGAATTACAATGCCTTATATTTTTTTCATAAGACAAAAAGAGAAATCAACAGGAAATGAAAGAATTCACTATTCGAGATTATCAAGATAATAATCGATTAGTTGAATTATTAAATCTTCAGAGATTAACAATGAAATACAACTCTATTTTAGAATTGTTATGGTGTAACCATAAAATTGAGAAAAGAAGTTTTATATGCTACTCAAAAAATGCTGTTTTAAAAATTCAATTAATCACCTACCCCTTATGGCACAATTCAAACAAACAATCGAAAATTGCAATTCAATCGACAATTTCTACAACAATAATGAGAATTTATCATTCATGACTGAACAATACTACAAGTATTATTGAATAACAAATCAATCGATTGATCAGTAACACATAATATAAAAGTTAATAGAAAAAATCTATAAATTAATTATGCGAAGAAAAGTAAATAATGGAAAATAATCTCATTTCATAAAACTGTCGAGTAACAAAATCCTTATCAATTCAAAAGATAAATGAATCACAAAAGAACTGCAAAATACCCAGGAAGTGATCGAGAGTGATAACGATGAATTAGATTGCATGTCATTTACAATAATTAAATTATAATGAGGTTACAGATGTTGATAGGATTCAATATTTCACAGGTAAGTGCATGTACATATGGCCATTACTATACAGAATTAAGACCGGAAAGACGAATGAAAATATGATACCGGTAGAAAGGATACATAAGCCACTCTCGCGACTATCTAGAAACAATATACAATTGAAAGCATATTAATTAATGCAAGCAAAGCTCAATTCATATCGTGATAGCAACTGAGTAGAATGTGATTGAATGTATATGAATGTTAAATATTAAATATATATTATTAAAATGACAAATTATATTCTTACTCTCTCGCTGGGTTTATAGCACGCTCGAGCGTCAACCATATTGCTCAACAAGTTGTGCTGATCATCTTTGGTGGTCTCCTTCACAAATGCCGAATCAAACTCTTCCTTCGCGCTAATCATTTCACGTTCACCAACGCTTGGGCCCATATGAAAAATTATTCTTCGGCCTTGGTGCGCTTCTTATTTTTGTTTTGCTGATACGAGGGAGATTGACACCTCCACTTGGCACTCTTGAAATATTTTTGTTCACATTAGCAAGGGAGAGGGAAGTAGAATAAAGCCGGAGTGTAAAACTCAAGCGTGGATGTCCAATCAAGCGGACATTTTGTGAACTACAACACTGTCGGTAATGTAGATATTATATATGATTTTATTGCTGTTCCTACTGCCAATGAATTCTAACCTATCATATTGAACTCAGTTCTCTACCATTACACCGTTAAAATGTCAGATGGCGCTGAACGAACGTTCTTCGGGTAATTTTGGGATACTATTATATGAATTTTCGAAAATTAATTACGAAATTAATTCGCCCAATTCGTTTTCATTGAAAATTTGATTGCATATGAATAATTCCAAAGTATCCTTATCTAGTTCGATTGGACACATAGATGTTTCCTATTCGTCAATTGATTACACGTACCAATTTGTTACCGTATCACTGTTGCCAACCATATAAATATGATTTTATTCTACAGTCCCGCCTAGAATTCAACAAATCATTGCTCGACATTATGAAAATATGGGGAAGTTCAAATTTTCCCCTGACGATTGTGACATGCGTTCTATTCTGCCTGTTTGCCGCAATTCATGCCTTAGGGAAAAGGACTTGATCGTGTGCACCAACGATTCTGCAGATTGGTTTATACACATTTCAAAATCTAAGCCGCAATCATGGCTTCACGTAAGTTATATCATTGAAAATATCATTGGATTCAAGCTGTAATCATTGATGACTATTCAAAGTCTGCATAATCTACGTTCTATCATTAATTTCCGACTTTTCACCCTACATAACCAAAAATCACGTCGCATAGTTAAGACATGCTTGCAGTCATTGCCATTTTTTTTTTTTTAAAGAACCCGTGGTTGTGCAATTGACACTCACTTATGATAATAAACTTGTTCTTATGACTTTTTAAGGTAAGAAGGGGAAGAAAACCAAGGGACAAACAATTGCGTTGACAGAATTTTTAGCTCCCGGTGGAGTACAAACTGTCGCATTGAAGTCATCCAACTGGGCCGATGAAGTCGACGAAGATCATGGTGATTATATTATTATATATGAATTTTTTTTATTTCATCCATGTATATATTGGTATTTATAAATGCTGCAGGTCAATAGCATAATGCGACGAATTTTTTTGTTCCCCTCCACAATTTGTAGATTTTGGCCATATGCCCAGCAGAAGCAGCAAAGAGCCTGTGGTTTTGCCGACAGCACCGAGAGCTGCCCGCGGTCCCGGCATTGATGAGGAATTAATTCCTACAAATCCTCCATATGTCGCTTACATTTCAAATTTGCCTTATGATGTCATTGAAGAGGATCTTGTGGAGTTTTTTGCAGACATGGATGTGTCAAATATGCGTTTTCCCAAAGATTCGAATAAACCGAGAGGATATGGCTACGTTGAATTTGCTGATCGTCAGAGTCTCATTGATGCTCTCTCAATGACAAATACGACAATCAAAACACGACGCGTGAGAATTGAAGTGTCTAATAGTAGCAATGATGATCGTCGTGGTGGACGTATGGGTATGGGGCGTGATAATCGTCGCGATGGCTACGACGACCCGGAGCGCACAGCTGGAGATTGGCGTAGAGGTCCACGAGACGAGCCATCGGGCAATGATGATCGTTTTCGTAGTCGTGGTGGTTTTGATAATCGTGATCGACGTGAAGATCGGGAAACGAGCGAGAGCGACAGTAAACCAGGTGGTTGGCGAGAGGGCGAACGCAATAATTCGGCATTTGGTGAGAGACGCGGTTATCGCGATGATGATAAACGTGGTTTCAAAGATGATGGCGATCATCGCGGTGGTTCATCATTTGGTGATCGACGTGGTGGTTTCCGTGATGAAGGTCGTCGTGGATTCCGTGATGATAATGACCGGGACGGTGATTATCAAAGAGAGAGGCCAAATAGCACTTGGCGCTCCGATGCACCAGCGCGATCTGTTGAAGAGGGTAAATACCTTTTTTTTATCGTAACTTTAGTGTTATTTCTTCACAATTTATTGATGAATATTAATGATAAACGAATTGTGAATGTGTAATGTTTTTTCAGCACCAGCCACTAGAGAGAGGCCGAAATTGAATTTGCAGCCACGTACTAAGCCAGTAGAACCAACAGCCGTAACAGAAGAAGCTAAAGAGCAAGAATCAAAAGAGGACGCACCAACGTCAGCTCCTGCTCCTGCAGCTGTGCCTGCAGTGAACATCTTTGGTGCTGCTAAGCCCGTTGATACTACTGCGCGAGAACGCGAGATTGAGGAACGCTTGGCAAAAGCTTCAGCTGAGAAAACGAAAACTGAAGAAGGGTATGACCGTTTGGTTTCGATGCAATTTTCATGATTTCGCCCGTTTAAACACATAACCAACATAGAAACTTAAATTCCCTGTATATATAGAGACCGTAAGGAAGCTTGGACACGTCGCAATGGTGAAGGGCGTTCTGATCGTGACAAAGAAAGACCACGACCGACGTGGCGTTCAGATGAAGATAGAGGTAGACCAATGGAACGGCGTCATGACATTCGTGAACCAGCTTCTGGTCGTTCTGGTAAGCTGTCGTGGCGTTTTTTTCAATTGACTCCACATATTTTATCATGAGAAACTAGCAGAAATATTCCCTGTATCATGACAGATCAGCGTGGTGAGTCGAGAGGAAACTCAAGAGGTCCGCCAAGCTCGCAATCTGGACCAGGGAGCTTTCGTGGAGACAACAGATCGAATGATTCCCGGCGGCCGCCCGAAAGGTGTGAAATAATTTATGACATATTCTATCACATTATAATATCGTGCTCCAAGAAATTCGGTGTAACGCCTAATTCCTTACACGATGTTGCATTTCTAATTAATTATCGATATTTCAAATCATCTTTACATTCACTTGGCATAATTACTCCAAAATTGTACTGCGTTTGTGGTCGGTCACATTTTCCTAGCGCCATTTTATGCGCTTATTCTCGGGGATCTCCATGAGCTCTATATTGTAATGGCTTTTCCGTGGCTCTAATTGGTTGTAGATATCATTACTCAAGTTCATTTTAATCTTTAATTCTATTGTAGTGATTGGTGGTTTACAGTGACACGCGTTCCATAAACATTCTTTGCATCTAATTATACATGAATTATCTATTCCATTGAATTTTATTGGAACAAAATTTAATAAATAAAAAATAAATACATAAAATACGATATTTTAGCAGAGATCGTCGATCCAAGGATAGAGAAGATGGCGTTCGCAGAGAACGTAGATCCAAGGATCGAGATGATGGCATTCCAGCAATGCCAAAGGCCACTGATGAACAAACTCCAGTAAGTTAATATTATTAACAATTTAAATGGGTTTTTTATCCATTGCGAACAGTAGTAAAGCAATGAAATCACTTTCTTGATGTAATGATCCATTTGTTTTGTTTTAGAATTTCGTGGCTTCCAATAAGTATTCCATGCTTCATGAAGATGTGGATTCGGACAATGTCGATGATTAGTTCTTGCGCGTTATAATTTATATTCAAAAACTAAATTTGTGCCACAAGCATCTTGATTGGTAAATTTTAAAGAAAAAAGGCAATCAATTCATTTTATTTGCATACGAATGATATACTTTGGCGATGCACGATTAATTCTTTACAATTGAACATCCAACACCTACATTCATGGTAAAAAAAAAAATGAAACACTTTTTATTTTATATATAATCTATTTTATGATTTATAACATTAATTGTTCTGTAACAATTCATCAGTTAATTCGTATCTCATGGTCGACAATCGATCATCAATAATTTATAATAAAAATGGAATAAAAAATAAATAAAGAAAAAAATATTGAATAATAAATAATGAAAATGAAAAAAAAAATTGGAAAAACAAAAGACACAATTTACAATGCCTAAACTCAAATTTCTGGGAGACTTTATACTATATCTAATGTACAGTGGCTCTGAGAATATTGTACAATATGTGATTTGTGTAAATGTAATATAACAACTGATACGATGGAACACAAAAATTTGAATTTGTCAATATTTTGTCAAAATGTGTAATCAAATTAAGAACCTTTGTGGCTAATATATTATTGATCATTGACATTAAAAGTATTGACGTCAATCCAAATTCCAAAAGATAATCTTATGTGTCAACCGGATGATAAGCTAAAACTGGCAATAATTTGAATATACTGTTTGATTTGTGGAAGAGGAGAAATAAAATAGAGAGGCGTTATGGTATGGTTTAATTATGGGACCGGTGCATGTTTGAAGTATTCATTACAAATCATTTGTAAAAGCGTTAAACAAATACACTAAATCAAATCAACACAATCCGTTTTATAATATCATCGAAAATATAATTTATACAATCTATATAATATCTACAAGTTTTTTTTATGCATCGCAAAATAATTTATTGCTGCGTCGCTTGTGCCAATTGACGCAGCTGTTTGAGTACCGTTTCTAACAATTTTTTCTTATCTCGCTCGCTTTTTTTCAGTACAGAGAACACAGTTTTTTTGTCCGATTCGCGTAATCTGAAAATATATAGAGATAAATTTTCATCATCGTGAAAGTATAATTTCTTTCATTATCGTGATTTGTTTCAGAAACTGTTCGAACACACTTACTTTTCAAGCAATAAAACTGCCATGTTTGGTGTTACCAAATTATATTTACTTGAGTCATGGCCATAGTCATGAAAATATGTGGGCCAATCCCAGCTCATGAACAAATCTAGAAGTTGTCGCAATTGCGCAAAGTACTGGAGTAATACACCTTCTGGTAAACCTGATACTGGTTCTGATGCCGCGAATTCTATTGGAGAAAATCCAAGCAAACATTATTGATGTTGACAATATTTATAATTCAATTTTGGTCTGAGAATTTTCCTGGATTCAATTACTCACGTTCACATTGAATTGTGTCCAAATTAACTTGTTGAAGTGCTCCCATTGATATTTGTTTGAGATCATCACTAATCAGAATATCAAGAATCTCCTTGGCAATGTGACGACAAGCAGATTTACAAGCGACTTGTGCAACTTCAGCCTAAAAGTTTTCAAAGAAATCATTTATCACTCTGCTATTATCTATGGATGAGGAAAACCAGAGTGGAAATGCACTCTGATGTTCCTCATCACATACTATGGTAATAAACTTCATTCATTTTTCATGAACTCACAGGTAGATTGGTAAAGCATGTGAAAGTACTCTGCAGAAAAGCTATAAGATCTGTTATAAAACCCGAAGCATGTCCTTGCGGCTCTGCTAAATTCCAGTCATAGTTTTCCAGTTCCAAAAATTCATCCAACTTTCTCTCAAGTTTATCACAAATTTGTTTTTCTGCATCGTCCCTTGCGACCCTGAACATGGCGGTTTTCACACCACCACAACTCAACTGACCCTCATGTGGTGTACCAGTAATATTAGAGACAAATTCTTCCAAATACTTTGTAGAACTTTCAAGATAGCCTGTATTGATGATTATTTGAACAACTTGTAACAGTGCAAGTGATGGTTTACGAAATAACGATGAAAGACAACCGCTAAATGTTCGCGTTAGCAAAAGATTCGTTGACTTTGTGATCATTTCATCAATTTCTGTTTGCGTTAAATTCAAATCCTCTGAGAATTTCAAACACGCATAAATAAATTCTTTCACTTGATGATATACTTTAGGCACCATATCGGAAAACGGAAATTTTCTTGGAAAATCACTTTTTTCTAATTCTGCATCATGATATGGAAATGATTGGAGTATTTGATCATATTCAGACTGTGATGATACTTGGATAGGTAGGAAATTATCTTCATCCAAAATATCACGAAATAACTGTACCCAATGTTGCATCAACACTTCATTATAATGTACTCTTATTTCTTGCAAAAGATCCCAAAGTTGACCAACGGGGTACCCATAATTCCGCAGAGTTGTATTAAACAGCATTATCAAATTCTTAATTTTTAATATTAGAGTAGCGTCTGTGCAGTATGCCGAATGTGTGCGCAACGCATTAACAATTTTTGACAAAGCCATTGACCATAATTCTTCTAGATACGATCTTGTTGCCAGTCCATTACCAGTATTCAAAATATGATCTTCAACGACGAAGAAACCGACAATACCATGGAGATATGTCTGATAACCAAGTATACTCTCGTGCATATTAACGGGTGGCTGTAATACTAATCGAGCTTGTTGTTTTCGTTGTTGTTGATAATATATTTTAAATGTATCACCTTCACGAAGAACTGTGTATATATGCATGCACCGATAGACAGGACTGAAATCCATAAGATCTTGTGCACTCAATTCTTCTTCACCGTCATTTACTGATGAATTTGATTGTATTTTCTTCTTCTTCCGACCAATTATTTCTGCTTCATTTATTAATTGTTCTGAACTATGTCGCATCGCAACTTCACCAATCTTCGGTGAATATTTACGAATATTTTCTAAAAAATCTCGCAAATCTGTCATGGAAGCATCCTTGATATTTTCACGTAGTAATGGTATTTGTTCGGTGATTTGCGATGAGAATCTGTAATTCGTCATTTTAGGTAGATCATAATTCTCAAGCTGTTCTAGAGTTTTTAGAGCTGCATAATATCGTTTGTCTTTTAATTGACGTTGCAATTTTGCATAAGCTGCTAAAACAGGTAAGCACATTGTCAAGCTGTCAATTGCAGCAGCAATATTGCTTTCCACTTTTCTAGCTTTAACAAGTTCTTCACCCTTCTCTATTACATTAGTTGTTGAGGCACTGATTCTTTGGTCGAGATCCAATATCTCAATCTGTATTGTAAGTAACAAAAAAATATGAAAATAGTGATGTTATAATTCGTTTGTTCATCAGAATAATTTCATAAAAATATAATTCAATAATATCAAACCCACATTGAGCTGCTGCGCCTGAGATCTAACTTGTAATAATTCCCTGATAGAGTCAATGAATCCTTGATAATGATGATTGCACATACGTTCAATTTCTTTGTCATGACTTTTGACTCTCTCATCCAACTTCTCCATAAACTTTTGATGCTCGTGTCCATCATAAATAGCTCTAAAAAATAATACATCATTTTTCATAACTTCTAGAATCAATACCCATTCAATTCCGCGAAAATAACCCCCCCGGCGCCCTAAAAATTATCTTATTAAAACAAAGATCCTCCCCCTGAAAGAGTGGGGCAATGAAATCTTCAAAATCAGATCATTTCGTTATCACATAAATATTATCGTAGTATCACTACCTTATCACAAGGCCCACACTACTTGTATCAGTTGATTCTATTTCAAATAGCAAATGTTCATGCTTTGGAGCTGCCACTGACAAAACATTGAGTAATTGTGAAGATACTGTGGACATGTCAATTTAAAATATCAAAGGACTGACTAATACAGTCCTTTACTGAACTATTTCAAGTCCCATTTCATTCAACCCCGTTTTACCCTCTTGATCAACCCTTCTATTGCGCAAATGCGTTGCAACTGCGTACAAGGGTTGTTTTTCACCCCCCGCGTATTTTCATAAGTATCATATCCAAATATTCCAATCAAATTTATATCCAAAAACATTTCTTTCCATTTACCTGAATGTAGGACCCAAATAATCATCAATTCCTTCAATTTCTTGGATTAATAAATCATAATTCTGCATTGTTGATACAAATATTTAATGATGATGTAAATAAATGTAATGTAAATTCTGTTGATGAGTTTGCTCAAGTTTGCTGACGTTCATCTCATCATCACAATAGTTCATGTATATAAACCTAACATTTCCATCTCTGTCGCGTGGGCTGATTTACAATTGAATATTTGGCGGTGTGAATTTTTTTCTAGGTTAATGAAAATGCTGCATTAATAAAATACAACTTGGGATGTTATTCTAGCCAATCGAACGGTTCACTATTAAATAACGGTCATTTTACCGCAATGAAAATGAATGTAACTAGATTGATATGGAAATTTCGTTCATACCCAAGTATACAATTACATGTGATGTGTTTATTGCATTTGTATAACTAACTTGGGTGTTAGCCGGAAATCTGTGTGATTACAGCACTATTTGGTTAGAATCGTGAAACATTTATTTCAAATTTGAATTTAATGGCTGAAAAGTCTTTATTGGAAAATAATACGATAATCCTTCAAATACGAACTCTCTATTATTGTCTATTCCTTCATAAGTAATCTATATTTTCGTAAAAGATAATACAATTTTGATTTTTTAACCTTTTCATTGTTCATAGTAAACTCGTGGTTCGTAACTTTGAATAGTTTCAGTGGAAAGAAACATTTATCCAGATGTTACTTTCTTGGCAATCTTCACTGAATTCCATAAGTTCAATTGTTTGGTGAACAAATTTAGATAAAGGAAAAGACTTTATGGGGGTTGATAATTTCTATGATATTAAACAAATAATTCTAAATTAATAAATGTAAATATACAATTGAGGATTTGCGACATACATGGAGTCGTGTTCGCAATAATCAGATATCTTCATTAGAGGCGGCGAACCTTTTCTTATCTTTGCCAGCACTTTTCTTCCTTAATCTTTGAATATGCTTTTTCAATTTACCGGAATTCTTGAGTTCTTCATATTGCGAGACTAAATCGAGGATCTTTTGTTCAGCTGCAATAAAAAATTCACGATTAATTAATGATTATTGTTATGTTGACGAAATATAAGAATCAATGAGAAGATAATAAATGAAGATATGCTCCTAAAGCTCACATTTTTTCTTGTAACGTGGTTTTTCTCCTTGTTTGATTGCTTCTACCATCGCTTTATGTTCTTCATTTTTTGTTTCATCCCGCTGTTTCTTTCTTGACTCTTCCCTTAATTGATTTTCTATCCTCTGTATAAGATATTTAATTTTTTTAATCGTTTTCGGATCTTCTGCAACTTTCAATTCTTCTTTCAATTGTTTCAGATCATTCTCTTTGATTTTATTGAGAAAACTATAAGCATTTTTGAAGGCTTTTTCATCATATGTACCACAAAGACTATCAAATCTAGGATCGCGTGGAGCATTCCCTTTCACTTGGATTGCTTGCATAAATCGAGAAACTGGCTTTTTTGCAGACATCTCCGTTGGTTTGTCTTTGAATTCTGTTTTGAATGTACGCTTTCTAGTTGGCTTTTGACCAAACATTGTAGCGTTGTACACTTTCGATCCAAGTTCTTCCTTCAATTTCTGTAAATCCTCGAAGCTCATGCGAGATAGTTCATCACGAATTTCCGACTGAAAAAAGTTGAAACAAATCGAATATAGAAATAGTTGACGAACTTTAACTCAAATCCCATCAACCGTTTTGTAATTGAATGAGGAACAATAATTTTTCATTGAATTAATGTACCAAATGATAACAATGAATGAAGAAGGGGAAAAAAATGTAAAATATCATAACAAATTTATGGTTGGGAATATATAATAGGTTATGTTGAATTTGTTCATTTACTTAAAAGTTCTATAAAATATTCATAGTTTAAACTATAATTTAAATGTTGTTACACTTACCATCTTCTTCGGTGTATTTTTCTCGTCTTTTTGATTGTTTTCGTGACCAAATATTGGATTATTCTCAATATGCGTTCGTATAACCTCAAAATCAATACAGAAATTGGGAATATACTAGTTCAAGTTATGAACGCAAAAACTAAATAACGCTACTGATGCATACACGGAAAACTTCTGCGAAAATTTGAGATCCAGTAATGGCATTCAGTATATCATTATATAGCAAATGTGCAAGTATTTTTCAATATATAAAGGAACATAAATTCCTCAAACAATCATCACATTCATGGTAAAATATACAGTGCTACCGTGATTAAAAAAAAAGTATTGAAAAGTGTTGAAAATGATGAATTTCCAATTCTTTTGTTTATTCTTTTGTTTAAAAAGAAATGAAAAAAATAAAAATGACAGGAAGTTCAACTTTTTTCAACACTTTTCAATTTCAAATTAAGTATTCACTTTCTAAAAGATTGAATTTTTCTCAATGCTTTTCAATTCTATTTGAAGAATTGGAATAAATTCAAACATGTTTAAATTCTTTTTAATACTTTTCTTTAATCAGGGCAATCACACCATAATCTAATGAATATTTATTGACGTATGAATGCACGATGAGTTGTGCTACATTCCCAAAGTTTTAACTTCGAATTAAATTATTCATCCATTGTCAACATTGTCTATGCATAAAGCCTAATAAGTCTGTGAACTTTTGAACAAATCGGAGTGTGGATGACATTTCATCCTGCAGCTCAACACAACATTTCTGTCCTTCTGTTGATAAGAAGAAAAAATTTATATTACGATATAATTGATGATGTTTTGATGGCAAGAACACAAAAAAAATTGTTTTTGTTCATTACTTATAAACATCCTGTGAGGTACGCATCACCTTTGTGACCTGGATAACATTTACAACCAGCAGAGTGATTGCCTTTTTGGTAACAAAATGCGTTGGTACCACACCTGTCCCATGTTTGAATGTGTTGCTGGAGATGGCATACTTCAATGCACGCATTCTCGAAACACGTTTCTATATGCGCACAATTACGATCCGACGTACAAACTAAATAGAAAATTGTTTAAAAACACTTAACAATGTATCATGATAATGAAGGAGTTTTTTTTGCAGTTCCAACCACCCAATTGCTCCAGAAGTTTCATGAAATACCAAGAAGTGAATAATCAATTAGATATTGGACAGCTACATGAAGAAATTCAATTCAATAATAAATAAACAGGTCTATAGACACATTCTGGCTTTCATCAGTGGTTCTGCTGAATTTATATTACACCATGAGTTTCAATCTACGTACCTGATCCACGAATAGTACGCTATAAAAGAAAAATTACGAAGTTAATTGTTTAGAAGTTGTTGAATCAATATATTAAGTCAATAATGTTCAAGTACTCACAGCAACAACTTTGGATATGGAAGAAACGATCAATACGATTGTAATTAATGTAAATACTCCAGAGAATTTCATCATGTCTCTCTTACAGTGGACTCAATTCGAGGTTGATTGAATGTAGTTGGAGACTTTATTGTATACAATAACTTAAGTTGAGTCTGTAAGTGCCTCTTAGAAGGTGTTGACTCATGTTGGAATTTTAATCGATATCAGAATAGAGATAGAATCGAGGAATTCTCTCAATATTATCGCGTTTACAACAAAGTTGGTGTTATTAGTGGTTTAATTTTGGAACATGCGATAGAGCAGTAATTTGTTGTACACAATTATAAGAATTTTTGATATTTCTATCCAATAGAATGTGGCATCATATATTTTACGAAATTATTTCGTAGATACAACAGATATTTATACCTCGATGTTAATGTTTGTTAATTAATTCATGAAGAATTTTCTTGTGATGTTTAAGAGAAGATATTTTTGCATCTTCTACTAATCTATTGATTTTTATTAGAATTATTGCAATTTTGCAATAATTACTATGAGTTCCAATCAATATTATGAGTGCATATCATTGAATCTGTAGAAGAATAACTAGATAAGTTGTTACCATTGCAGCTATCTGAAATGCAAAATTTTTAATTAATCCAATTAAGTGACTATGTTTCTATGACATTATAATATAATAACTTACTGAGTGCAAAAGACTAGAGTCTAATGGAATAAAATCATAAGCAGTGACTTCAATTCGTCTATGAAGTAACTGAAGTGAAAATTTCTTTAACTATAATGTAAAAACAATTCAATTATTCTTCACATCAAAATTATAACACTGAATGATAATATATACATTACTTGAGATTTCATTTCCTGACCATTTGTTGGTTGGTCCATAACTTCAAATAGCACATTGGGAGTAAATTCAATCTGAAAAAGAAGGAAAATGTAATATTTTAGCTTAAAAACAATTGGGAAAAATTGATCTTATGTATATACGAACTTGTTGTTTGAGTCTTGTGACACTGGTCGCCATTATTATTATAGGAAACAATTCCATAATTATATAAATAGTAGAATTGAGTGCTACCAAAGCTGAAAATATTTTTGCTGGGTTGATAATCAATTGTGCAAAATAATAGGCAGAGTAAATTAAATTTCCACAGAATAATGTGATTACTATAAAAAGTGAGCATGAATAACATTCTGTTATATCTTTGGTCGCCACGTATAATATTTCATGAGCACGTTTTATAGCTAATAGATCTTTTACTTGAATTTGATCTATCATTACTGTGTCGATAGTCAATTCAGATTGGTATAATGTAATTCTTGAAAATTTCAATAGCACATTATTTATACAACGTATTCGTGCCTCTAATAATTCGAATACAAATGCAAAAAGCATCAGGGTCCAACCGCATATAAAACTTGGCAAAAAGATAGGAATTGATGTAATACCAAAAGATTTTGGAAATACTACAGCATCCAATGTTATCAAAATGATCCATATTAACCAATTGATCATAAAGTAAATCGTAGCTCTCAATCTAATTGATTGAATAACATATAAGTGTTGTAATTTATTCAATGCATTATCAACAGCAGTGATTCGATTGGCAATTTTTACTATACGTTGTTGTTTCAAACATTGCATTATCCATACTACTGATAATACTGATAATGCGGTTAATAATCGAATGCGAAATATTGTTTTGACAAGTTGTGGCTTATTTGGAAATTTTAAATTGAATATAGCAGGTATAGATAGGAAGTTGGAACCAAACAATAAAATTAATAGCACAATATTGTATGCACATCCAGTACGAGAGTAAAGAAATGAAATTTCTGTATATGTCACTTTTCCATTTGATTCCTGATTCTTTATATCAAAGGGTGCTAGTCCTAACACTTTAAAAAATATATGACTGAACATTACTGTGTTGAGTTAGGCGCACTGAGACAATGAAGTAGACCCAACAGTCTATGTTCTTGGAGTGTACTCGTTTTAAAACTATAATTTTGGCATTATGTATTCAACATCGTTTGTGGTGAATGTGAAAACGTATACTTACTGTTAATGTCGGCAGTAAACACGTCCATAGATGTTTGAGTGATAATAAATATTATTTACTGGTCATCCATATAATTTTCTTGGTGTAATGAAGAGAAGAAAAAAACAAAATAGAACATGTTCATGATGTGAAACATTGTTGCATGTTCAGTTTATGTTTTATGGAACTTACAGAAAATCCTGACTTTGCTAAGCACTGCTTTTTAAATATACTTTCATTTATGGGGTATGTGTCGGACTACTCAATAATTTACTGCAGTTACATAAAAGTAAGGAAATAAATGCAATATTTAATATTTTCAAACAATTTTTTTTCTGGATTGTTATTGAAAGTACCATAATCATTGAACACGAAGAAGTCTCCTAACATATCTCACAAAGTTCTCAACATGCATAAGGATTGATTAAATACAATAAAAATCAAAACATTTTATTTAATATGTATTTTTTATTTAACATCAAAAGTAATGACACTTGGGTTGGACAATGTCTCTCGTTTCTTTTCCTCCTTAATGTATTTCACGTGTGAAAACGAAAACTTATTAATAGTTATATGAAACGAATTGTTAATTTGAAAGAGAGTATTACAGATAGAGTGGATAGAGCAGTGAGCACGTAATCATCATCATTGTGTATGTTATATGCGTTCATTATTCGTGTTTTACACATTTCACGTGAATTTATTTGTCGTGTATTTTTTTTTGTTCCCCTCATATTACTCAGCGTATGCTCTTTATTTTTGGGGTGTATGTGTTGATATAATGTATATTGCGTACTGTGTTCAATGTAATTCCCTCACGATTGATTTTTATTTAATGTGAGTGTTGTGTGAGCAGTGGCGTCCGATATATACGCATAACGCTAAACGAAAAACGCAAAAGGACCCACAAGTAATACGGAAACCGAACCATTTAAATTTGGACACAGCTCCGGTGGGGTCCTCAATCACGCACGATCTGTAATGTCCTTCTTCTATTATTTGAAATATGTACAATATTAATAAAACATTATTCAATATTATATTATAACCATTCAATTTTTCTGTCACGCTGCACGAAATGAGCAGGAACGAATGGCAATTTTTCCATTTCATCTAATATTATTATTTCTTTATTGTTAATTGTTTAAATGTAATTGGAGATATCGTGTCGTTTCATCGTTGTTCAATGTAACTCCAATTGAAGTAATGATCGCACAAGGATTGGGTGAATCGACAGTCATTCTTCAGATTCTCTCTTCTTGTTTTTCAATCACGCATCATAATAACGTTCGCGTCTTTTTTTTTCGCAAATATTTATGTTTTATTTCATATCACCATTCACAATTCATATATTTAATTTATATATGTCACAACAATGTTTTAAATATTATTGTGACAACGAATGATGAAACAAAAATAGAAATTGATGAAATGCAATAATTAATGAGAGTGTAAAAAGCATAGATGACAAAAAATAATAACATAATAACATAACAAGAAATTAAAATATTTCAATCTTTTTTTTTTTTGTTTTAAATTTGTAGATATCAATCGCCACTCATTCTCACTCATTTCGCCGCGGATCCTTGGTCTTAGACCGAATCTCCATACATTATTCGTATTCGCATCTTTATTTGTTAATTTTTTTTTAATTTTCTTCTTTTTTTAATCTTATTTATTTCTTTTTTTCTCAATCATCTCCCATCACATTTGCGTTATATCTGTTCTCGCTTTATTCTTTTTTGTATTTTTTTTTGCTTATACATACTTATATTCTTCAACAACACGATCTACACTAACCATGTATAATAATTACATCTAGTAATATCTTATTGTAACATATTCCGTATTTTTATTATTATTATTAATATTATTATTATTATTATTCGTATTATTATATTATCATTAATATTTAAATTATTAGCCTAAAGTGAGGCGGCGCACGACGGCAAAGCATTTTTTTTTGTTTTATCATTTTTTTTCTTGGGCTCCTACGTCCCCCGGCACGGAACACCCTGTCGACAACCGCATTAACGCCATTCATTTCATCGTCATTATCATCCTCAGTATCGTTATTAATTCAAATCTCACGTAAATATCTGGATCAACAAATTTCATACAGTGAGTGTTTCACGCGTGCTGCATTTACATGAAACAAGATCTTGTCTTGTGAAATAATGCGGCACACATAAATTCACTGAACATACGGCCACACATTAACAAGAGGGATAAGAATAATATTTCCAATGATCGTTTCATGTATATGCTGAAACGGCGGGTTGTATATTTAATAACCGTTTACATTACCGTTCGTTGTGTCTTTTATCCCGATATTCAATAGTACCATATAATTATAAATCAAATTATGTTCTACACATTCACGTTAGACGTTTGATTTTATGGCGAGAAGTGTGTTCAAGCGTCTCGCAACGGGTCATCAACGATAATAATATTTGGAAGAGTCCAGGAGCCCACGCTAATTACCAGCGCCAAATTTACATTTGTCAAAAGGAGCATAAACGGTGCCCGGAAGCATCAGAGTAATGAACATGATGTAATTTACTCATATCTTTTATTATTTTTTTCTTCCTATTTATTCGTTTTATTACGTTGAACATAAACGTAATTTTTTGTAGCGTTGATTGTGCTTTGTTCACTATGTTGTGTACAAATGTTTTATGTATTTGTATATATTTTTGATAGATGCATGTTTGCGTGTGTGCGTATGTAATTGTGTATGTATGTGTGTGTGAATATGTATGAAGGAGTGTCTGATTTGTAATGTGATTATAGTATGAGATTGAATGAAATCAAGTGTACCTATGGCTCTCAATTATGAACACTTTGGGCATTTATTTGGGACCGAGCTGCCGGGGCATTTCTAATAACCTGGATCTTATTCAACAGTCGCGTTCAATTAATTCATCAATACCTCTACCTCGTTCAGTACTTTTTCCATTTTAGTTGTTCATTGTTGGTTTTTTTCTTTTCTTTCTAATACGTCACTTCATTTATCCGCTTGAGTGATGAGAGGGCCGCGCGTGTTAGGTATTTAAGTCACTTCGTGTTTAATGAGCTCGCTTCTTTATTGGAAATATGAGACGTGCCGTGGGCTATTAACAGGGCGTTCGGCGTACCGGGGCAATGAATTTGAAGCGAGCTTTCCCGCTTGGCGTTTAAACTATGAAATAACGAAAAAACCAAAACAAAACAAAAAAAAACCTAAGAGAATGAATGCTTTTCATATATTTAATTGATTATTAGTATTTTATTTTTATTTTTTATTTTTTATTTTTTTTTTCTGTCACCTACGTGAGAATGTGTTTCTTCCATTCACCAGCTAGCTCGTAGATTGGTTTTTTTTTTATTTTTTATTTTCCGTTTACATCATCACCTACTATCTATATTCTTGACGTGCACTACGTTAATTTTTTTTTCCCTTTTTTCACCTTTGCCTTGTGAATGGCCTACCACAATCGGCATTTCAGCTACCCAATGTATTTGGAAAATCACGAATTTTCTTCTTTCTCATTATTTATTTTGAATGGCAATGTTTGCCCCACTGATCTGAATCCATCTATCATCACATTCAATTATCTCATGAACAGATTTATGGTGTTAATCTTGCTTATAACAATCGCCACTAATGAATATTGATCGGATGTTATATTAATCAACATGCACGCACATTTGATGACATCGAATTCCATAGATATAATGTTATGTTTTTCTTATTATTATTTCATTTCGGTCTCATTCTCTGAACCGTCTGTCACATTGGTCAAATGATGTTGAAATAATAGAATTGAATATGAACGCGATGGAATTTTTATCGTAGTTATTTCAAACTTGACAACATTGAAGGTATGAATAGTTAATACACAAATCTGTTATTTTAATACCAAACTTGCAATTAGGATGTGATGATCTGGCAAACAACATTATTTTCATTTTCAGTATTGTTTTCGGTTTTCATTTACTCAATCAATGGAGCTCTTGAGAAAACACTCTGATGTCGTATTTGATGCTAACGAATATTCCGGATTTTATTATGCTACTTTTCTTCTTATTTTCCTTTTTTTCGAGTTATCTTTATACAGATAGGGTGTGATCATGTTTTCATTCATTTCTGCAAAGTAATACGCCCATTTTTCGGACATGTGAAAGAAAAAAGTGCCAATTTGACTTTATGTTGTTCTTCATTCCTTTGATTTGTTTTTTTGTACATGATGATTCGATAAATAACGATATTTCAATTGGTTTCATTCCTCATTCTCCCAGCCACACCACCCCGTGTATCACAAGACATCAAAATTTAATAATTATATATCTCTTCCGCGCATCATTTTTGCTCTATAATCATTCAATAATTTTTTTTTATTCATTTTTTTTCTTTTTTGTTAAATTAATTTTCATATTATTGTTTCAATTCATCAAATTTAACGTTGTATATTCGATTGAAATTATCTCGAATTACTCTTGGTTAACACGGTTGAAAAGTGTTGCGCAACAAATAAATTGTCATTGCGAGTGTGTCGCACACACTTTTTCGTCCCACATTTCCACCGTGTGTGACTAATGTTTGTTCTTGTTTTTCTCTCTATTTTTTTTGGGTTTTTTTTTCGTTTTTTTCGTTAGTTCAACTTCTTTTGTTATAACATACCACGATCAGCTTACCCCCGCTCGCGTATCATTGTTCCATTCAGTATTTTTGGTATTATTTTCTTTCAAGCCCATCTCACCCAACTATTCTGTCTCTTATTATCTCGTACAATTATCTCGCACTGCCTCTATATCTCGATTTCAACTCCGAATGAAGTTTGACACCTCGTTAATTCAATCCCCTGACATTTATTAAATATCCTGAATTCTCGACGCTCTTTCGGTCATTTCAAATTAAGGGCAGTGACTCATTCGCACAATCTGTGCATTTGAATTCCATCCACTGTGACCACTACAAGCACATCATATATATATAAATATATACGTTATAAACAAATATATGGATATACATATATGTTAATGTTGTTGATGATTTCAAAGAATATCCATTCGCGATAGCATAAATCTTCCGCTAAAGTAATCAACGAAAAACTGTCACATGTAAGTGACCCATAGCTATCGAAGCATAGCCAGAAGATGGAATTTTCCCTTGCTATAATCAATTTGTTAATCGTTCCAGAGTGTATATGATCCATTACGAGTTATACGATTAAACTAACGAAGCACATCTCCATCTTGAACAATTGCGACAGTACGAATAGATCCAAATAGATAATACGTCCCGTGTAACATATGTGTATTTATGAGTGATTTGAAATCTTCCATTATGTTTATGTTTCCGCGTGGGTATGCATCTCGCTGTATGTATGAATTTAATAATAAGTTTCTTGTTCGAGCCAGCCACCAGGATTTCGGCGAAGATAGAATCGCCTCGTTTCATCATAAATGAAGATGGCAAACATGAATGGTAACGCGGGAAGCCACCACACAAATCTGTGATAAAAAAAATTCCATATATAGTTGAGGTGTTGATCTATTGTAAATATTGGAGACATTGTAAAAGTTAGAAAATAAGTGAATCTTCATAGGTTAAAAGTTTCACCAATAACGCGGAAACTTGTTCCTGATTTTTTTTCAATTGAACGACATTCAAATAATTAATTTAGCCTGAAAACATAGTTGTAAGTGATCTCAAAGAAATTAAATTCTTTCAACTCAAGAACCAACAGAATGGCAGGAAAAATCCCGAACGTTCTGATGTTATTGAACTTTCCGAAGCTGAGCTTGAACATAATGTAGATGGTGTTCGAATTTAATTACTCACTTGAGTGGGAACATCCGTAGACCCTTGTCCATGCCAGGTGTGTAACTAAGGAAGGCTGCGAGTGCTGTCTCAAATATGATACCAAAGTTCAATGCCCAATTTCTCATTCCTTGATGGACGATTGAATTTCTGCGTGTCTTACAGACAATTAAATCGGCCCACTGGACAATAACAATCGACACGAAAAAGGCGGTGTGACAAGTAAATTCAAGTGATTTACGATCTCTGTAGGTCTGAAAAAGTGAATATTTTGATTGGTGAGTTCCAAATTAAATCATAAAAATCCCAACACACGAATATAAAATAAAATTGATAATTCTTACCCATTCCTGACCATAACTGTCTGGCAGATCATTCACAGCTTTTGAATCCCATGACTTTCGAATACCAAATAGCTTCCTTGGTAGGAATCCATTCTCAGCCATAATGACAAAGTAGACGAAGAATCCTGCTGCAGCTTGAATCATGCCAATTTGTCCATACGCCATCGAAATGAGCCTGTGATTTTGTAGATGGAGAAAAACAGAACACATTAATTAAAACAATACTTCATCATATAACGACGATTATTTGCACTAATGATTCAAACAAAATTTGAAATTGCTATGTTTTATCTATGTCTCAAAATCAGTTTGAATCTGTATCTCTCTAGCGCGTCAATCTATTCGCGGTGTTTAGTTGCAGGTGAGCTTTAACGAATGCCAGGTAGATATAAATTTCAACACTCGAGAACAGTGCGAAATCGAGTTGTTATAATTACTTACTCGAAATTTGGATTGGCAAGAAAGCCTTATGATGGATGACTCGCATCTTCTTTTATCATTGCAATATAAGCATGCAATTTCTCATCAACTTTGAAGCAGCAAAGCATTTGCGGAATTAAAGCGATCCGTATAGGAAATATTCTCATGCATCTAATTAACAACTTCTAGATAAGGCAGTCTATGAGGTTTGGGTACAAGAATTTGACTATCTATTAGAAGTAGGTAGATTTGATCAGGATTCATGCAAGCTTAGTCAATAGATTTTCGATTCTAAGAATCCGTAGAAGCGTGATAGAACCATGAAGCAAGCAACCATGTACATTAAAATTAAATCAAAATAGAAAAATGTATAATGATTTCAAGTATACATTGGTCGTGCCCTCGTTAAACGTAATTTCTTTTGTGGTTGGCTCATGGTGACATGCTTGCTGTTCTGACATTTTATTATATGCGTGGTACAATGATGGTGATTTAAAAAATTGAATCTATCCAAACTAACAACTCATTTTAATCATGTATCGTTGAGTGAATGTTGATAATGACAATTTTATGTGAATATGAATATGTTGTAAATGTGATATGCACTGTTGTTAACTATGTCTGTTCTAAATTAGACTAAATAAGGCCATTCAGCATTCTCCACATTTCAATCCTAATTTTATGCCAATCTTCTCGTGCTACCATTGAATGTTATCATAATGATGACAGTGGATTTAATCTGATGACAAATGTTTGTGTAATGATTTGTCTTTTTAATATATGACAAATATGATTTGTTTATTGTATAGGCATGAAAATTATGATAAGTGTACTAATTCGAATGAACATTGGTCAAGTGTATCAATGTTACTGATATTGATATTTATATCAAATGATACAGAGAAATGTTTGGTGATGTGATAAAAATTGTGACATTAATAATATACTTGACCAATGTTTTCTAATAATGACATTGTGTGAAATTTTTCATTGGAATGACGGCGATGATTTTGACGAATAAGTGCAAGAAATAAGACTTCTAGATGTCTTTTTGGTGGGTTTAATTTAGAGACCCACCTTCGGTTGACTAAATTGTCTCTGTAAGGATCGCGTGGCTGGCGTTTCATAATGTCCGACTCCGGTGCCTCGTAAGCCAGCGAAATGGCCGGCACCTATTATCCACCCATTATTAAGAAAGTGTTTGCGATAGAAAGCGCACCGTGTAATAATAATAAGAATAAGAATACTAATGAAATTTCATTTGATGCGATAATAGAAGATTGAAAGAAAAAAAAATTACATAGGTAATAGATTATAAAAGGAAGATGAAATTTTTCGTTATATTGCATCAATAGCAGTAGAAACACATGATATATCAACGCAGGTTCCTATTTATATTTTTGTGCCAAGGCATGATTATCCTCGTCTCACAGAACTTCAATTAATTTCAATTAATTTCAATTCATTTTTTAAAAAACATCATCATCCTAATTATCCATCATATATTAATTGATCGGCTAAATTAATTGAGCAATTTGAGTAAGACGAGGACACTTCAGAGGCTACCAATCAAAGTCTCACGAACCGACTCTCCAAAAATTCACTTCCTATCATTTCATTTAATATACTCGCAATGATTTACAATAAAAAGTTTGAAAAATCAATTCAATTTTCTTGTCTAATAAATGATCAAATCTAAATTCTGTACTCAAACAAATATTTCGTGTTTTCTATCAAACTGCGACTTATTCAAATTTATAAAATAGAAACAACATTCTATACACAATGACTTGGTTAAAGTCCACGTTTCAAGAACTGCATCGAAAAATAATAAATCCAAATTGGCGCAAATATAAAAAGTATCCGTATCGTAAGATCACTGATTGGTATTTCTTAATTTGTTAGTGATGCAGATTCCAAGCTTCTTATCCATCCTCGGATCACTCAATAACTTTTTACATGAACACTTAAATTTATATCAAAGTTTATAAATTGATAGATCCGAGTGTAGATTTGTCTTATTTTCGAAATAGTAGGATTATCGGTACCATCCAAAAGCATTTTATCGACATACAAAAATGTAATAATGTTTGAATCCCAATTGGATTGAAGTTTAGTATTGTCAATGAAATCCTATAATAATATCAAAATATGAATTTTGGTTTTCAATAATGCAGACGGTACTAGGCGCCGATAATTCGTAGAAATTGTAGAATCCTCCATTGGATGATCCTTGGTGATTGCTTCCAGGCTTTAGTGTCGCGAATAATAGTAGTATAATAAGAGAAACATGAGAAAAAAGCCCTTTAATTAAACCCACATGTTCTTCGTTGGTCAAATTATCAAAGGTGCCTAGCAGTGATAATATAGTTAAATAACAGTGACAGTCGTGGTTGGCAGAAGATTATAAAAGATTATATGTAGCAGCAGCTGCGATAGTGACAGTATAATCATAAGTAAAAGTGTGTTCTTGTGGTTGTTGTTGTAGTAGTGTCAATTGCCTTAAAATAGTAATAATTGATTCAGTGTTTCATCAATAAAAATTTAGATTCGTAAATAAATAGATATATCTAAATTTAGAAATAACATTATCATACAAATACTGAATTATTTATATACGTGAAATTAAAGCCTAGTTCTAGTTTTCTCTAACTATCCATCATTGAATAATAATAAACGACTAAGAATAAATATTATTTTGGAATTATAATACGCAAAATTGTTGATACTGTATTTGTGATCAGCAATTTCACGAAAAATTGTTACAAAATAATTTCTTGATTTGTATTGAATTGATTCATGTTAAGTGTTTGATCACGCAGTCTTTTTGTATCACGTTCATAATTGATATATTGTCATGATTGAACTCACGTTCATTAGTCTATACGCAATTTGAAATAATACTGTCGAAACAAGACAAGTAGCAGTAATTGAAAAAAAAGAACATTTGCTGGTGGCTTATGTCATCATTCGCAGGCAGGATTGAGAGGGAGCATGTTCAGTATTGAAAATAAAAAATTATAATTATATTATTCATAGAAATTGTAGAGGTAAGTACGCGGGGATAATAATCTGTAGAAAAAAATTAATAGAAATAAATTGACAAACAAAGTTTTTCTGTTAGGAAAAATAAAGAAAATTATTCAACGAAGAGAATGGCTTTGATGAATGACAGATAGGAGATAAAAGTTCATGAAAGCGTGGGTGCTTGAGAAGGACTTAAGAAATTACTCAGCTTACCTTTGCTTTTGTTTCAAAGACAAAACATATAGAAATTAAAGAATGATCCTGATAGTGGAGAAATATAATGAACGAAAATGAAAGTCAAAAGATGTAACATTTTAATTTTGATTGCTCACATACATTGATCACTCTTTCTTCTAATCAATGTATGTGCTATTGATTTTCCCTTCTATATTCAGTTTCATTTTATTAGGCAATCAAAATTAATGATGTACAACAATGACCATGGAAGAAATAATCGTGAGAGATAATATATAGAAACCATGGAAGAATATACTGTGAGACGAAATAGAGAAGAGATCAACCCTCATGTCAATAATTACAATTCCTATTCTCTCGAAAAACTATTGTACTCAGGTACACTTCTAGGACTCTATTGAAATATACAAGAATAAGAGAAGTTCCACGAAGATGTGTGAACAATGTAGAATCTTTTCTTGTAAAACAGGAGAATATTCTGTGTTTTATTTGATTTAAATCGATTATATTGTTCTATAATATTTCTTAAAAATTCGTATGGCTGCTAAAGTTGTATTGTTGCATAACAATGGCCACCGAATTGCTTATGACCTCCTTTTTCACTAAAATATACTGCCCATTCGATGAAAAAAAAAAGTTATTGACATAAGGGTTATGAAGACAAGCATTAGCACCCAAAGTTATCGCTCTGCAACCGCACACCTCGATTATCTTCTCATAAATTTGCCATTGGCAACATGAAGAAATCGTATTTCATTTCTTTCTGGAGCATTCATTGATGATCGATGATTCGACAAATGGAGTTTAGTAAAGTCACTTTAGGAACGATCGAACAACCAACTTCTTTAGTAATGTGAATGTATACGTAATATATCAACGAAGAAGAGTATTGTGTATGATTCTGTGTACTTTCGTCATTATAATGCATAGATTGGAATATATTTTGCAATCCAGACTGAAGCCAGAATATGTTGTATTGCAATGAAGAGCAAAAGGAGATAGAGAAAGTGTGAGTGTATGATACCCAAGAAGTAGTTTTGACTAACTACTGAAGAATTTGCAATCAAGTAAACAGGAACAAAAAGAATCATAAACGTATTTAGGGTGAGATTAAGACTGTCGTTGAACATAACATGAAAAGAAAAACAACGTAATGAAATTGGATGGTGGAATTAATTTGTAGAACTGAATTTCATTGAGAAGTAAACTGGAGGAAAATGAACACATTTGCTTTGATGTTTTCAGAAGAATTTATGTGGTCGCAATGATATTGAAACGTGAAACAGGATTGCAATAATGAACTCAATTTCAACGACAGTTTTACCATTAAATCTCAAACCCTTTTGTATCACTGGCGATTCGACATGTTGTGGATGTGTTACCTTTCATTAACTAGCTTGTCAGTGAAGGGGTTTCGTGGTTGGCGCTTCATAATATCGCTCTCTGCGTCCTCGTAAGCTAGCGAGATGGCGGGTATCTGACGACACATTATCAACAAGCTTCATGAAAAGTCGTGAATGAAGAGAGTGACTACATAATTAAAAAAAAATGAATAAACAAAAAATACAATTAAAAGAAAACAAAAATAATGTCCTGTGATGCTCAAATAAAACGGAATTTTTTCCTGTGATGTGTGTTATGGATGAATTGACAAGAATTAAAAAAAAAATTGGGAGAAAGGTTTGGAATGTTTGGATATGTGAAAGGAGGATATTGACAGGATTATTGTGGAAGCGCCGCGAAAATGATTCGTTAACCTGTGATAACTTTCTTGTTGTTGTTGAATTATATCTAACATTGCTGCTCTGTAATAAAAGCGTTGAGTAATTAATTATATTGTGTGAGAAAAATTTGTTGCAGCATTACTGAAGTATCTTAAAAAGAAATAGCGATTTCATCGGCGAATCATCCCAAAGGTGTTACTGCATAAGAAATCCAAAAAATAAATGGATACATAGAAAGGTAATGAAAAAAGTTTGAAGTCAAAAATTTCTGGCAGTACGTAATGAACCGGGAGCAATCCAAGTTGGCCTAATAATTACGATAGCCTACTGCCTGGTTTGACAAAAAAATTTTATTGGACCTGTCATTAACGAGCTTGTCACACAGCGGGTTACGTGGTCGTCTTTTCATTATATCAGACTCAGCCTCCTCGTACGCTAGTGATATTGCTGGAACCTGGAATATTGGTCATGAAGAGTATGGAAAATGATTGTTAATGTAGCCAACTGGTAAACAGTTGTCACTCTTAGTGATTTCATATGACATAAAAAAAATACAGTCGATATAAAAACAATCAATTTCCACATAATTCGCTCTTTTTTGTAAATTCATGTTTACGAGAATATTCAAAAAATTTGATAAACACTCACCATGTCTGTTCCCAAGTCAATACAAAGAATGGTGACGGTTCCGAGTGGAAGTGGAATATCACAGAGGATGAATGCGAGGAAGGGCGAGATCTCAGGAATATTGGATGTCAATGTGTAGGCAATGGATTTCTTCAAGTTGTCGAAAATCAGACGACCTTCCTCAACGCCCGTGACGATAGATGCGAAATTGTCGTCAAGGAGAATCATGTCGGCGGCCTGCTTTGATACATCTGAACCAGCAATACCCATGGCAACACCAATATCTGCTTTTTTCAAAGCTGGCGAATCATTCACACCATCACCTGGTTATCAAGAATGATTGCGATAGAATCAGATTATTCGTTTTATTGCAGTTTGAAAAACAACTAATGGATTAACGACAATGAATAGTTACCAGTTACAGCGACAATAGCGCCCATTCGCTGACAACCTTCAACGATAATAAGTTTTTGCTGTGGCGAAGTACGCGCGAACACAATTTCGGTGTGGTACCTAAGAATTTCATCCAATTGATCAGAATCCAAATCTCTCAGTTCACCACCATGAACAACTGCTGCCTTTGCCTCTCGTGGATTCACCTCGGATACAGGAATATTCAATCTTTGAGCAATATCCTCGATCGTTTCGTTACCTATTGCGGGTCACACAAAATACAACAATGATGATTTTTTTTTGCCAAATCGGGACTTCCAGTTCAATGCCGTGACAATTGAAATACGCCCAACACATGACGAATTATCGCGACTTGATACGACATTCAATGAGACGTACCTTCGGAAATAATGCCGACTGATTTGGCAATGGCTTTGGCAGTGATTGGATGGTCACCAGTGACCATGATAACTTTGATGCCAGCTGATCGACATTTAGCAACGGCGTCAGGTACGGCAGCTCTTGGTGGATCAATCATCGACATAAGTCCGACGAAACGTAAGTTCTCTGTTACGAAATTGGGATCATCACTATTGAACTTGAATCCAATTGGATATTTGTCAGACGGAAGAACATAATCGCAAAATCCAAGTACACGTTCACCAAGGCCACCAAGTTCAAGATATGCATTGTTGAATGCCTCTTTCATTTCTTCATCGAGTACTTTTTCTTTTCCACCGATGAATATAGTTGAACATCTATCGAGAATTCTTTCAGGTGCTCCTTTCATTACAAGTTGATAACGTGGATCATTTGGATCATCAGACTCATGAATTGATACTTGATATTTATTAGTTGAATTAAATGGAACTTCGCACACTTTCTTATTCTTTTTACGAATCCCCATCACATCACCAAGGGCCAACTCCATACATTTAAGCAATGCTGCTTCAGAAGCGTCGCCATTAACTTCACGTTGCAAAATTGGTTCACCGTCTTGACCAGGTTTGAACTCAGCACGATTACACAGAGTGGCAATCTTGGCAAGTGCTTTAAATCCAGGACTTGTACGGTCGTATTGTACGCCCGATTGATTTTCTGTCGTGTCAGCTTCGATAATTTGATTGTCAAACCACATGTGCGCTACTGTCATACGGTTTTGTGTTAATGTACCGGTTTTATCTGAACAGATAGTGGATGTTGAACCAAGTGTTTCGACAGCTTCGAGATTTTTCACCAAACAATTTTTCGATGCCATTCTCTTGGCTGTTAACGTGAGACATACAGTGACAGTGGCCAAGAGACCTTCTGGCACATTAGCCACAATGATACCAATGAGGAAAATTACAGCATCTAACCAATGGTATCCAAGAATGAAAGCAATCAAGAAGAATGTAACGCCAAGGAATACAGCAACACCAGTAATCAAATGAATGAAATGATGAATTTCTTTGGCGATTGGCGTTTCACCAGTGTCAAGACCCGATGCAAGACCAGCAATTCTACCCATCACCGTATTATCACCACAACAAACGACCACACCCTTTGCCGTACCTTCAACAGCATTTGTAGAGAAAAATGCGAGATTTTTCGTTTCAAGGGGATTTTCATTCGTAAATTCGGGCGATCTTGATTGCGGCTCAGATTCACCCGTGAGTGAACTATTGTCAACTTTAAATCCCCGGGATTCAATCACACGTATATCAGCTGGTATACGGTCGCCGAATTTAACTTCAACGACGTCACCAAGCACGAGATCTTCAGCACGTAATGTTAATTTTTCACCTTCTCTCAATACAGTCGCAAATTGCGGCACCATACTCTTGAACGATTCCATAATTTTGCTTGACTTGCTCTCTTGATAGTACGAGAATATTCCCGTTACTATGACGACTACGGCGAGTACAAGGCCGAGATACAGATTGTCGTCATTGGGATCTTCGCTTGTCGACGCCTGGATACCGTATGCAATGAAACATAGAATAGCTCCTATCCACAGCAACAATGCGAAACCACCGAAAAGATTTTTGCAGAATTTCACCCATTCTGGTGTTTGCCTTGGCGGCGTTAGGGCATTTGGACCATCTCTCAAAAGATTTTCCTTTGCTTTAGCATGACTAAGGCCCTGGAGAACAGAACAGCAAAAAACACGAGCGTAATTAATAATCAATTATACAAAGAATAAAACATTTCGTATGAATATAGTTGACTTACGTTCTCTGGGTGAGTCTGAAATCTCTGATACAGCTCCTCAATCGAAATTTTATGAAAGTCGATGTCCAACTCCTGCTTCAAATCGTCCAAATTGTCTCCCTTCTTCTTTGGGTTCTTTCGCCGCGACTGTTGATCAATTGGGAGGAAAAAAAAGAAGAGAAAAATGATGAGAATTAAATGAGAATAATATCTTTGGCTCGGACTAACATCAATAGCATACTCAAAGTAGTTTATATCAATTAGTCGCTTTCACTGGGGACTGAGGCAAGCAACCAATACCAGCATCGCATTCGGTGTGACACGAATTAATAAGTCGTCATCTATGTTAACCCCCTTAATTAAAACGCATGTGACTTGAAGTCTTTGACTGTATCTCAACTATGTCCTCAGTCCACATCCAGATCTCACGACCAACAGACATTTTGTCTTGTCCGTTCTCTCATAAAATTATTATGTACGGACAAGTTAAAAATATAATTATAATCATCATATTTATTATTGAAATAATTAATGCAAGCATAATATAACAACTAGAATTGTTGCTACATCGATCATTGCTCACATAAATACATAAATGAAAATGAATAACTGTTCTGTTTGAATATCCAATATAAATAAGCTCTAAATTTCATTGCTTCAAGCAAAATAATTCATAAAAACAGCTATTTTGTAAATCAATTTTTAAAAATTGCTGATATAAGCTTTGAAAAACCTTCAAGTAAAGTTCATGTATATTGAAAGTGTTCACCCTATATGATGATTAAAAGTTGTAGATCACTCAAATTAAAATTAATCCGAGAGCAGAATATTCGATACAGATGAATAGAACCACATCAACCAATTGAATATCAACAACAATAGAAACCAAAACCAAGAATGGAATGAGTAGAAAGACAAAAATACGAGACGAGTGTACAAATAGTTGGAAAGTGTATAAATGTATTAGTGTTTCACCAAGCATAATAGACCGAGTGAGGATCGACTCATTGTTGGAAGAGAATAAGCAAAATGTCAAATCATCCCCGAAAACCAGACTCATGTTCAAACAATATCACACTCGAAAGATTAAATATAATGGAGGTAAGTCAAGAATAGATTAGATAATAGAAGAGACGAAGAAACACAGCTGCAATGCTCTTCAATATTCGTTTTCCTCGTTTAGTAGAGTTGGTGCTGAAATAAATTCAAATATATCAAGCAGCTTCTCAAGATCAAACTATAGTTTGATCTTGATGGAGCAGAGTCAGTAAGACATTGGCTATTTTATGTTGGAATACTATACAGAAAATCAAATCTGCAACGAATAACATCAAAATCATTCAAAGATAAAGAATAGAAATGATACACAGCAAATTCAAAATTTTCTTTGGAAAATGACCGATAAATCTTTCATTAAAATTTTTGGTTTTCAAATATCATTTCCTTATATTTAATCACTTTCAATAGTGAACTACGATATTTATATAAATTGATTTTAAATTAAATCTTTGCTATATTTTTCCATTTTATTATGGTAAATGAAGACAGACAATTGATTTAGTTATTATTTAAAACATTATAAGGATAACTTTCCATCAATGTCTGTGAAAATAAGAAACGTTTTACAATTGATTTTAATTGCTGATGAGGGTTTGACATTATAAAAAGAAGTTTTGAAATCAACTGGTCTACATTAACATCCTATTTTTCTGAATGATTTGGTTTTATTAATTGTGTTAAAACTTAAAATTGATTTCTATATGTTTTCCTACGCAGAATAACCAATTTTTAGACTGTTATTTTCATTTTACTTATTATATGAAACCGAATCGTCGGACTCGTGTTGATTTAATTAGAGGCTGGAACGAACATCAATTGAAGAAATGAAATTATCTACATATACATGCGATACTCCTCTTGAAAATTTATATTCGACTCTGGTTATTGTATCCGATTGGTGTTCTGATGAATATCACATTTCTGAATTTAATAAAAGAGTATGTAGATAATATAAAAAGAATCAAGTTCGTATAATTCTTTACAACATTCACGATGTGATTAAATTTGTTCAATAATTCGATATTATTTTTACAAACTATTGACATGACACAATTTTGATTAACAAATCATAATTGTTACATAACTTTTATCCTCTCCACATTTTTCAATTGAAAAAATTTATAAAATTAAACGTTTTTATCTTTAGAAATTTCAATTATTTCTACATGACCTGCGTGACATTTACACAAATTCAAAAAAACCGAATTCCAAGAAAAAAAAATCTTGATAATAAATGAAATACAATAAGAAAACTTTTCAATGGTGAAATAGAGAAACAATTAAACTGTTGTAGTTATTAATTCCGAACAATTGTGAATAACGCAAGGTCATTTTCTTCATACAAATTAACAAAAACAGAAATTTTCAGTTAAACAAACTAACCAGAGCTGGATACAAATTTTTGTAGGAATATTCCACACATATTTTTGGATAGTCATAAGCATAGAAAGCAAAGAGATGTTAAAACCATCAGGAAGACAAGAAAAAGCCCATTGCAATATCCCCATTACAATTATTCGAATACAATTTTCACACATTTTATACTTCACAAAATATATAAAACCGTTGCAATACCAATCCGAAAATTCACAAATATTTGACAATAAATTTGATCAGTAACAGTGTTTTGAATTCTGTCGTGATAAACTCCGCATTGGCCATGTGTATGTGTACCTTATACATTCCATCAGCAGTTTTGTTGTCATCGCGAACATTTGGTAATGTCGCGACTCGATATGAATCTGTGCGGCCATGCTGTAAAAAAATACAAGTAAAAAAAATGAGTGACAATGAATGAACAAATGACACAATAAATAATAAAAAACAAATTAACAAAAATTATAAATTAAAATAGTAAATAATAAAAAATAAATAGAATAATAAATTAAATTGAATATGATGGCTTCGGCTGGAGAACGAAATGAATATTTTACAAAAACATAACAAACAAAAAACCTCAATGAAAAAAAACAAGATAAAAATAATGTTCAGTCTGTGCTTGACCATCATCCACGAACACTCCCAGGAAACGTTTCATAGTTTCAAGTGCGACCTCGAAATACTATTGGGTAACTGGTCACTTCCGTTTGCGAGTGATTTGAAAGGGCGTCGTCACATCAATGATACAACTCATGAATGGTCAATAAACAGTGAGGCTTAGGTGAATGTATACACGATGTATGAGTGTTTTATTGTGAATGCGTTGATGCATTTTCATATTAACATCAAGGTTGACTGATTTATATTAATCCTATTACGAGTATCCAAGGGCTTTTCCGTCAATGTAATCTTACATAAAGAAATTGAAAATGAGAATATTGTAGCAATGAATAACTCCACGTCATAAAACATCACTTCAATTCACATATAATTAAGTAGTGAACTAAGATTTTAGTCAGACTATTTCACGATGCAACATGAAAACGACTCTACTAGAACGTCTATTCACGTAGTCAGTGTACATTGTTGATCAGACATATAATTGCTCACTGTACATCTTTTATCTCTTTATGTCTCTCACTGTCATTTCTCGTGTTAATCAAATGACTCAACGTCTACGAAACATGACGCGTGGGAAGATTTATATGTTTGTGTATATGTGAATGCTTGTGTATATAATGGCATCTTATAAGAGTGATTGAACTATACAGACGGAAATTAATGCATTGTGAGCATTCTTGTTGTATGAATTGATTCGTTGAACAATTTATAACAAGATATAACGAAGATTTGTTCTTCTCATCCATCTTTTTTTTTGTCCAATTACAGATATGGATAAAAATTAGTCATTATGAGTGATCAGTGATTTGGTAATTACTATTATCAGTCCAATAAAGGATGATAAAAGCACAGAGTTTGCGAAATTAATGAAGAAAAAATAATGATGGAATTATCGTCGGATTGATGAAATTGTTTATTTGAAATATTTCTTTTTTGTTATTCAGTTCATGAAAATCTTTAATTCTTCATCTTTGTAAACTCGTAATGAATTAATAAGATAGAAAAATAACTCCAAGTTCATATTTATTTCTATAGTTAATATATTAATAAAAAAATGTAATTTTTGATGAATATCAAAGATGATAAAATAATTCCCAGATCCTCCCCTAACTTGCGAACATTAGCTAAATAAATGATTGCATGGGAAATAAACAGAAGTAATTTTCCACAGATGATTATGAAGAGAAATGAACGAGGGAGAAAAAAATTCATTCAATATTCTCCCTTCTTACTCATTATATATAAATAAATAACTAAACAATTCTCAGAACTTATCGACCCAAAAAAGTTTCAAGAGATGAAAAATTATGAAATAGTCTCGTTATTTTTATAAGTATCAGGCTGTCGTTTACATAATAAAAAAAAAATCTCATTCAACCTTTTATCGCATGAAATATTAATGACGAAATGATTTTATAAAGTGCAAAAAAAAAAGTGGAATACAGAAAAAAAACTCCTTAAATCTGCAGATTTTTAAGGGGCACCCTATTCACGATATTGATAGTCGCTCGATGTTAGCTTGAGCATGCGCATAATATACACTACACCCCTGACCCGAGCAAAAAGGGGGCGCCCCTACCAAGTTGACGGGCTACATTTATGGATCAATACGCAACCAGGGCATTCCAGCCAAACGCTGGATAGTCGCACGGCGTCACCGTTAGTGGCGCTGCCATACATATTGAGCTTTACAATGCAAGCCAAGGAATATAATAGTTTTCTCTCCCCAACTCCAGACTATTGTCGCATGGCCACGGCGCCGATATACTTTTCTCCCTTACCGCACTATCGCCTTGTTCCACCCCTTATTTTTCTCTAGCGTGCATCTGCCTCGATGCCATATCTATATAACAAGCAATACAATCTAAAGTCTTTCTGGGCTGCTATCGAATTCCTGTTCGCGCACATATACGTCACGCTTATTTTCCGTAAATCTTTCAACCCACTGTGCACTTTATACCACCGCCATTGAGCCGATAAAATGTGTGATAATCCACATCAACAAACACAAGCTTAAATCAAATTTGTCACACGTAAAGACAATTTTGATATTCATTGAGCCACATAAGTATATATGAACAATTAATTGATCAAATGCAAGAGCGATGCTTCAAAATTATTCATTTATTAAAAATTCCTATCACAAAATAGCAATGAAAACTGCTGGCAATATCCCTGGCAGATCCTTTCAAGAAAATTAATTTCATTAATTCAATAAATTTGTTTGAATTATTCATGAGAGATAATAGTTCATGTTTGATACATCAAAATAACCGCAGAATCAGTAATTGATTAAAAAAATTTGTAATTCAATTTATAAATTGATTTTTATCATAACTAATATATGGAAACTAATTATCCTACATTGTTCTAAATTCATACTCGTAAATTTCCCCTTTGTTGACATTTAAACAGTTTAAGTACTAAAATTATACTTAAACTTATATGAAGAATAAAAATAAAATTTGATATAACTGTAAAAAAAAAGTTTTGCTAATGTTATATGTGAGAGTAATACACTGTGCAGTGTAAAATGAGAAATAAAAGCTGAAATGTTGACGTAATAGACTAAGTAATACAGTTAAATCGATCGACGGAAGTATTGTCTCGATGCAGAAAGCAACGGCCGTTTATTACCGCGTTCCATGCGAGAGGTCACCCCCTCTCTATCTCTTTCTCTCTTCATCCATCTCATTTCCACTCATTCAATTGCTCTTGGTAACATTTGCCCCGTAAAATTGAAATGAATTTACTGTTTACCTAGTTCGACATTTCCCTAATTTAGAATCATTAAAATTTAATGATATTTTCAAGTTATACAGATAATGTTTAATTAACAATATGAAGTAATTATTGTTAGTAATTTAATATTCGTAAACTCCACAGTAACTTTGTCTCAGATCTAGTCATCGCATGTGTGAAGGTTATGTGCTTAATGTCTGATCATATTGCCAACATATTAAAGTGATTAAATGTTGACGTAGTCAATATAGTGAAATTACGAATTGGATTATTTATTTATGAACTGTTATTTTCATCAAACTTGTCCTACTTATACATAAACTTCATAACATAAAGCATCTGAATGATTATCCTGACAATCGAACGAATTCATCTTAATTTTTACTCCAATTTATTTGATGACACTTCGAAATTTGAATTGATTAAATTGTCAAATTTGTTAAAGAAAAATTTTTACATCACACAAAATTCCATTGACTATATTCTGATTCTCATCAAACAATTCTATCTAATAATCTACCAATACACCCTAATGTATAAATGCCGATTAATTGTAGCGTAAATGATTACAAAAATAATGAAAAAAGGTCAGTCTCAAAATAAAACTTGACACTGAAATATGCGAAAAACCTCAAAATGATTATCCAAGCTCTTTTACATAATTGCACGAGGTCAGTTTGTAATTTTTTGTCGATTCCCCAAAAACATTTCAATAATGACACGGCACATTGTTTAAATACGAGTTCAAACGTGTTTTCAGTCGTAATATTTTTGGTAATAGTTAAACATTTCAACTGATCAATTCAATTCCACTTTATAAGTAGACTATCATATTCTCTTCTTCAGTATAAATTGGTGCATAGTACGTGTTCATAGATCCTCTTATTCAGATTTAAAATTTCATAGACCGACATTCATACGCAATATATGACAGGCGTCACTCGTTTCATTCGTTATCTCTGTTTCTCATCCATGTACTCATTGTTATACTCATATGTCTCTTTGATATATGGCTACATGACAAAGGGGAGAAATACTATTGTTATGGTCCATAGTCCCTTTACATGTGTGTACATTAACGCAGAGCAGGACGTTTCACGAATTGGGTCAAGAGGGAGATTGGCCATTTAAAGCCGGACAAACTTCATATGAAACATTACTTTTGAATAACCAATAGAATAAAAAGGTTAAAATACTATAAATAACAAAACAGCATTCTATTTTCAATTTCAACTTCATCATTATCTCCACAAACTATGACATATCAACTATATAATTTTACAAGTATTAAACAAAAGAATCCAACAAAGATCTTCAATTAGGAAACATACCCAATTCCATCCAACATTCAAATTACCAACTCAAACTCACTAAAACACCCAAACCTATGACTAAATGCCAGTTTGAAACTTGTCCTATGTTTGATAATAACACGAACACATCCTAAACCTAAATTCAAATTCAATTACAAAGCAACTTTTACTAATTATGAATGTAACATCATCAAATACATCTAAATGCCAAACTATCAAAAACCTTCTATACAATTGTCTAAATCACAGATTCAAAATTGTGAATTTGGATGTTCCAGATTTGAAATTAGGGCCCGTATGATATATCTCTGCGCCTATCTTTTCGCTAACTATCTCATTGGCCTGGATTTGATGCAAGTAGCTTGATGCACCCGTGCCGGCCGGCAAGTGGAACGACGAGCAAAACTATTACCATATCATACTAATATGATATACTAACCATCTTACATATATACACCTAGCAAGGGACTGAGTGAATGTGACAGACATATCAGTTATCTCTTTCTAGTCCCCATTTCCTGTGGAAAAGTGGTACCTCTGGTAATGCTTTACTTGTACCCTGCGTATAAGTTACAGAGGAAGTTCTATATCCAGACAGTAACATAAAATTACACTGAATTTCATCATTTGTGTTTATCTATTCTCCACTAATCACCATCTCAATTAGATTTCTAATTAGTCATTTGTATTTGAGGCTAATCCAACTCATCCAAGCATCAGAATGTTGGAGTATCAACCTGTATGTGCGCAACTGTATGCCCATTAAATATACCAATCAATTCCTGACATCATTTCATCCTAGCAAGGGGTTATATTCAAGTGTTTCATATTTAACTGAACAAGAATTTCTACGAAAGAGTTTTTAGCTATATCAACTAAAACAAACTCTTAATAAAGCTTAGTAATGAGATCTAGAATGTGGTTTCTTCCGTAATGTTAATTCAGCATTATTATAAAATTGACAATGTGGAACTATGTTGTCATACATTGTCACGTATGACAATCTCGTTGAAAGTCATACGTGATCCAATTTAAATTCTAGTATCTTTCCATCTACTCCCAGGTATCCAGAAGACATTTCACAAAAGCAAAGGATTTAGAGATTTTTTGAAATATCTTCTGCACCAAACATTAATTCATGTATGATGGATCACAATATCATAATGAAAAAAGTTTGATAAATGTTAAAAGAGCATTCATAGTTATATAGACCCTTTAATCGAGGGTAATAAAACTTCAAGATGATATTGTTATCGGTACACACTGGCTCAAGTTAGTTGTCCCCTTTTTTCCATTGGAATAATGAGAGTTGTTATAATGATAAAAAATAATAATAACAATAATGTGATGATTATAATGATAATAAATGTGATAGAGCTCTGGCTGGTCCGAAATTTCAGCTAAACGTTGCTTCCGTTCAATTGCAATGAGGGTCTCTTGGAAAGTTTCAAACATGTGGGCGAAAAATCTGGATTCAACTGGTTTAGATTGGAAAAAATAAATAAATAAATGAAAAAACTATTATTTTTACTTGGAATAGATTAAATAAAATAATTTTCATCACAGTTTAATATGATGGTGTCACTTTACCACGTCATTTGCTTTGTATTCAAACTCAGTAAAGTACAGTGAATCTGTTGTGGTATATACACAAACACATTTATAGATCTTGTGGGCGAACGACCGATTAGATGACGTAAACAACACACGCAGAGGGTGGCGCATAACTGAGTGAGCCACCCCAATCGAAGACCCACTAATGTCTTAAACAGAAGTCTTTGAAAGTGAAGTGATTAAAATCAATCTCGTGATTATATGCTTGAGGCATTTTAATCGTTCACTGTTTTGTCATGATTTCAATTAAGCATTGAACAAATGAGTTTTTGTCTTGCATAATTATTATTTTGAATATAAATTAGAGAAAACGGAATTGTGACACATTTGTCGTTTCTGATATCGATTTAAAAATCAATTAATCTGACAATTCTAGATGCTAATGTAATCTGAAGATGGACAAAACATTGAACTAACAAAAGGACTGTAGATAAAAAAATATTTTGAAACAAAAATTGAGCTGCAAAAACAATTTGCATTAACTATTTAAATTGCAATGGAATAATTTATTAAAACCTTTTGAATGAATTGTGAGAACAAACATTTTCAATCACGAGTCGTAATAATAGCGATTCAACGATGCTTTTTTTGTCGCTCGATATTACAGAAATAGAAAAGGAATTGAGAAAATAGAAAAATCCTGACGAATCAAATTGTGGAAATGAATTATAAATAAGTTACGATCGATAGACGCCTAGAAGGCGGATGCGCTTCAGGCGCCATCTGGTCTGCGACCCTTTGCGTTCATAATATACCTGTCTTGCCTGTTGCCAACCCCCTAACATTGCAGAAATAATTTCTACTCTTTTCACATATATGGAGTATTAAATAACTGATCCAATCAGACTTATCGAGCAGACATCAGCTTTTGATCCAACAGCAATAAAGGGAAGAAAAGTTACCAAGAAATAATTATTTAGGCATGTGAAATTAGATTATATAATACCAAATAAATTGTTGATGAGATTCTGATGATTATCACAGTAAATTTTGATAATTCATTTTATCGTTTATCACAACTTCAATCATCCTAAAAATTATCTAAACAACATAACTCAACTTTTTGTATTTAAATATAAAGATTTGTATAACTATCAAAAGCTCCAACTAAATATTGCAAATAAAATTTAAAAAAATCCCGTATTCACACATTATTGAATGAGATGACGAGATGTGACAAACAATGATTATTATTCTGATCTCATTAAAAGGCAAAGGTAGAGCGGAAACGGAATAAAAGCGGAAACGACGCTTGAGAGGCGCGGTGAGATTTCAATGAATGGAAAAGGTCGACTACCAAGGGATACTTAAAAGGAACGACCTTATCAATTGACGTGTCCGGCCTTGGTGTAACGTCACGGAACGCATGGTTTCTACCGGGATAAAACGATTCATGAGAAAATTGCTATTGCGAACTTCATCTTTTTTTTCTATCTCTTTTATACACCATCCTCACGTCGAGCAGATCAAAATGAAAAAATTATTCGAATTCAAATTTACAAACAATAAAAAGTGTAAAATAACACTATTACTTCTTGATAATTTTCTTCTGATCTATTTTCAATTTCTAAAAAAAAATTATTCAATTCAATTTTCATTACAATGAATCAATCATTGCAACCACAAAAAAAAAGCTCTTTCAACATTTTTCACACTCGCCCTTTCTCTATCACTGCACGAGGTTGCATTTAGAGATTCTGCGCAGAAAATACTCAATTGATATCCAGTTTGTGCAACGGAATATGTTGCGTTTGCTGGGTGTAAAATTCCGATAAACCAACTGATCAGGGAGGCAAATATAAATCATGATAACCTACCGCCATCACCTCACCAGGAAGTTTGTGGTGAACAAGAGCACTTGCAATTACGTAAATATTCGTATGCAAAGAATTATAAAAAATTGTTGCAATTTGCATTTCTACATCGCACAAATTCCTTATTTAATTCCTTTTTTTTTTCATAGTGTAATGAAAACGATCGTTGAATTGAAAATAATTCAATTTCAAGTAAAAAAATATGGGCAATAACATTTAGTTAACCTTGCAATGTCTATAAAATGTGATGTAACATATAATATATATATATATGTACAAAGAACATCAAAGTCCCCCCGGCACTATTGCCGCACTGCAGTGACATCTCGAGCACTCAGACTATCACTAGAAAATTGCAACTGTAGACACATCATTGTATATAATGACAAAATAACTGTGTAATTAAAAGAAATTCATCAGCTCGTGCATATAACAAAATTTATTATCTACACAGGCAAACTGATTTGCAAAAATTTAATTCTGCAAACAAACAAATTTGCAACTCATCTAGCAGTTTCTACTTCAATTTGCAGTAATTATTTATTCCATTCTTCTTTTCTTTTTTTTTGTGTTTCACAAAAAAAGAAAAATGTGAATTACCATTGTTTACTCAATAACTTCTCAACAGTTGAGTGGTAACTCTTCTTTTTGTTCGTTCTTTTTTTTCCGCCCTCTTCTTATTATTCTTTCTTTTTCTATTCAACTGAAGTGACTGTAGTTGGTTTGCCGCAACTGAATGAAGCGCAAGGGCTTCTTTGCTCTTGTTTTTTCCAATGCAATTTATTCTTCTTATATTTCTTCGTTCCTTTTGTTGTATATTTACGGTCACTAACACGCACGCGTCTCTATTATTACACGATATCTTTTTATTTCTTCTATCTCAATTATATTTTTTTAATTCTATTTCGTCTTCCCGTTATTTTTTTTTTTTGTTCTTTTTCTTCAATTATTTTTATCTTCTTCGTTGACCACCTGAAGTTGTCCCACGTATCGAACACTGTCGTATGACAATCACTGTAAAGCACTCTGTAGTTATTCCAAGAAGTTTTAACGCGTCCGGTAAGAAAACGGAAAAGGGAGAAAAGAGATTATAATAAAATTGTGTGCGAAAAAAAAAGGGAAAAGTAGAAGCTCTGGGTAGTGAGAGCTTTCAACTTTATCATCCGTTTTTTTTCGTTATTCCTTTTCTCTTCCTCTTCCTCGTTTTACTACACCCTCTCTCTCACTCCCTCTTTTTCTCTTCTCTCTTCTTTCCTTTCTTGCTCTCCCACCCTTTTTCATTTCAACCCTGCGATCGAAGCTCCTCTTTAGTGTCAGTCCTATAGACACCGTCTACTTCCCCTTCCCAAACCATCCATCCTCATCACCTCCCTTCTATTTCGCTGACCCTTTCTTTCTATATATTCTCTACTCTTCTCGACCCACCTATTCTTAACCCCTCATCCCTCCAATTCCACCCGCCCTCATTCATCTTCCACCCAAAGCACATTCACTCTCAGACAATATTTATCCACATAAAGTTTAAAAAAGAGTAAATAATAAAATTGAATCAAATTGAAAAAGACAATGTAAATTTAAAAAAAAAGCTCATATGAAATTTAAATTTTTCCAACACAAATTTTTCATGATTGAACTATCAAAAATCAAAATCTATCCGATTTTAATTCATTTATATCAAATAACAGAACAATATTATTCTAAATTGATACTAAAATGGACAAATTTCGTGTATAAAAGATGCGCCCTAATTCATCTACCCCCCCGCTCATTTTCCCACCTCGCATTACTGACATCCACCAAAGAAAAAATCATAAATTTCAAATTTTTACCCCAAATAAGTTTCCTATTCTCAATTTTCTTTTTACAATTTTAGTCTTTCATCCACTCGAACATTTTCTCATTCGCCCTTTTTCTCATCCACCCTCCTCTCTCTTCCTCTCTATCTCGTTCTCCCACATACTCTCTCACCCTCTTTCTTTCCCAATTTTCTTACTCTCTTACTTGCTCTCTCTTTCTCTCTTAAATTCGACTTCTGTTCGACTCTTTTCGTCTATCTTTCATTTTATTCTCTGTTATCACAAACCTTGTCGTCACCCATGGCTGCGGCGTGTGTCGGTTGTTTCGATGTGAAAGAAGCGTTTAACGTCGCGGCTTGGGGTGGACCAGAGACTGACTGACGGTTAACGCGTCGGCCTCGTCGGATCGCGCCGGCATCATCGACCCGTCTCTACTTTATTCCCCCACCGTCCAGTTGTTTAAACGCGCGCGCGTCGATCTCTATATGCCCCACTACACCGCGCCCACGACCCTGGCCAGTTGACAGGGAGAGGTACGTTGACGGTAGCGCGCGTGTTACATTCCCCCACTCTATTTTGAAAAGCAGCAGGACACTGTGGCAGAGCTTGAAGCCGTGCTTGATCGCGCAGAGGGAGTTAACCATAACCTGCCAGTTGGATGTAAACCTGGTGAGGTTGGGACATGAAGTTGATATCGCGCAAACTCCCCGGACGATCGACGCCACACAACCAACAACATCCCTATGATTTATATTCACATATATGTATTGAAATGGATGAGAATCACTGCGGTAGTGTCTGATGTGTGCTACTGGGCTACCTATACTCACTGATAACTCGGTCTATCGGTCTATTTCCCTTCTGAATTCAATGATGTGAAAATGTAGCGGAAGAGTTTCGTTTGTTCCAGGTGGCATTTCAATTCTATGTTCTAAATTGAAATCGCCATTCTATTAATTCATTTATTTAATCCAATGATGCATGGAGATGATGATAATGATGATGACGCATTTCATGATGATAATTTCTCTGAAATTTTTGTAAATTATTTATATCTAATCTATACAAATTTATCAACAGACTAAAACTGTTTGATTTCTTCCTTTCTCTTGCCATTATCGTCATACAAATAGAGATAAATTTTTTGTTGAGACTGAACATCATTAGCGTAAGATGTATTGTTGATGTAGATAATTAAAGACATGAACAACCAATGAAGGTCCATTAACATTCTTGTGTTATTTTTGTAGTAGAGGAAAGAATGGAGGTTGAATAATATTATGAAGCTTTGAAACTTTGAAACCTGTGCAGATTTACTTGCAATTCATAGACCTGATTTTATTCCTACATCTTGTTCAGTTCATATACGAATAAATTGGAGAAATGTTAATTAAAAATCTATGGATTTATAAATACTTTTATATTATGTTTAAAATTTCTGATTATTTTTTCTTATCGCCATTGATGTAACACATCGAATAATTGTACTAAATTACGATAAAAAAATTCCAACATTTCAATTAATTCTTTTGTTTATATTTTGTTGTATTGTTTATATCGTTATTGGATTTGTTTAAAACTCAAGTTAACATTTTATTATTTCACTTCTCTATTTTCTAAACTAATCATAGATTGTTTGTTTTTTTTTTTAAATGTTCATTTCCACATGAGGGTTGGTAAAATGTAAAATATTTCTTACAAATAATCAATTCACTGTGGTCCCATTATTTCATTCCTTTTTTCCTCCATCTTTATCATTCCTCCAGGTCATTAATAAAAGTTAATACGATTTAATATCTGACAATATCTTCTCTTGTTATCACTCGAAACTTCTACTTGTTACCTTGAAATTACTTCCATATCACAACTAGTTTCTTGTTACCATTCCAAAACCATTTGTTACTTCTTCTATCATTGCAATAGCAGATTGCACTGTGAACCAAATCACTGAATATTTCTAGTGAAACTCGAATGAAAAAAAAAAATTAAATAAAAAAGGATATGAGAATGAAACAAATGTCTGCTTACTTGTTATCAGATAATGATAAAGATATGACTGCAATTATTGCGAATTTTAATGCGAAAATTGAGGCTAATCTCTATTAATTTTTTTATGATTGTTCAAGCTGGAAAAAAATAACAAAAATAGAGAGCATGTTGGTGTCAACTGAGTTTTGATTTTGGTAAATACGAAAATACAATGGAAATTTACGTCATTAAAACGTTTTTTTTTTTTAGAATTTTGCAAATTTTATAGATTGCTTAGACCTTTTAAAAACTAAAAACAAAACAGCCAATGATGCATTTAGACTATACGTCTGTAAATTTTTTCGTAATATTCTAAATTGTCACGACAATTTAAACAGACATAGAAATGTTTATCTTCAACATGTAGATAATTGATCGTTATTTTATTGATAATTAGTTATCGTTGGTGTGATTTTATCGCTTTAATTATCATTGGATGAATCCACTTCGCATGTGATTGTACTACTCAACCCGGATGGCCGTCGGTATTATTTTGTGAAAAAATCAATACAAAAAATACATAGCGTTAAAAAAAATGAGAACAAATTGCGGGGATTCAGCAAGCTCATCAAGTGCTTGATATTAAGAAAAATAATTCTATTTTTTACATTATTCATCAGTTCATTATACAGTTTCATAGCAATAATAATCAGTAAAGAAATTCTTGATTGCAATTTTTTTTTTTCATATAATTATTAAATGAAGTAATTTATATTCATTCAACATCCACTGAAAATCATCATAAGATCCAAATATTTTAATTTAAAACATCAAAACGATTCATTTCCTATCTTCACTTTTGTAGACATTGTCATCACCCTTGAAACACTGACAAACATTCTAAAATGAGACGATAAAATTAAAGATAGACAAAAAACAAAACATCTAAACCTTCTAAATTAAAACAGCCGATTCTACATCATGACAAAAAAAAATAATTCACGAATTATTCATTAACATAAAATTCACTAACTTTAACCTTTCCATAATTATCAAATTCCCCTGAAAATTTTCATAAATAATTCCAATCTCATCAATGTTCCAATAAAATAATTAAAATTTCACTATTTTAAAAATAAACTTAACGTTCAATTAACAAATCCAAAAGTAAATAAACCTCATAAATAATTTCATAAAAATTCTCTACAATTCAATAAATCAATAAATAAATAAATAAATATTTTTACAAGTGTTTTGCTAATCCATCAGAGAATGCGTATCGCGAATTGTACAGCGGGGACAATTTGTCATGTTATACGTGCTATGCCACAGGTTACGTAATGTTGCCGGCGTGACGGCCTTGCGCCAATATCGCGCGCACCATTTCCATCTCGCCAATGCTCCATAGCGCGTTGTCATCCCACGAGCTCTCGAGTGATCACCTCTCTCTCTCCCTCTGTCATATCGTTATCATACCTACATCACTAGCACTACGCACTGACTACTATGCACGCACATTTTGTTATCATATATAGACGTCATCTACAATGTACAAATGCACGTGCACATATTGGATGCGATCATATGGAAATCTGTCCACGCGAAACTACTTGACGTTTACGACCATTAAATAAGTGTAGTTATGAGCTCTTTATTTTCAATGTCATTTTCCATACACTTTAACTTCAATGTATGTAAAAAAAAAAAAAAAAAATACAAAATAATGAAGTTTTATTAATAACAATTGTTGTTTTGTTAAGTGTGAAATATTGAATAAATATTAACAGGTAATGATCGTTATATCATCGGTGAGTGATTAATTTTCGTTGAAATTCAACATTTGCGTTTTCTATTTAAATTCATTCATTTTTTAAGGCAAAAAGTAATTACCAATACATCAATTTGTTTTTTTAAAATAACTTGATATATATTGGAATTTATATTCTGTTTCATATGAATATTTAATCAGCCATATTAATAGAACAATACACTTTCTAACACAATTGTATGAAAAAGTTTTAAACACTTTTCCTACGCATTCTCCATTTTTTATATCAAGAAATTTGTTATACTTCATACAGATGATTTACATTTTCATACGTATTGAAATTGATCAATATCAAGTCGGGCTTGCAATGTTTAATCATAAACTTGTTCAAGAGTAAAAACAACTCTTTTATTCTCTTAGTTTACACTACTCATATTTTATCAATATTGTAACTACGATAATTTCCCACTGTGTTTTATTATGGAATAAATTACCCTAATGTGGATGAGTTCAAAAACAAATAACCAGGAACGAACTTATACGGTATGATATCACTTAACTAAAACGAATGCATAAATTATTAAAGACTATGAAAGTGGAATGAAAATTATTCATATCCACAATTGTAATTCAAAATTCTCTATAATGAAATCAAAATTTTTTAAACTCTATTTAATTAATTATTCCTAACCAAAATATTTATTTACAACAATTAATTTTCTCAATTTTATGAATTCCATTTTCCAAAATATTCAAACATATTTTCCTAAGATAACCCCACAAAATTACATTATTATTTTTGTTCGATATTGAAATCAAGTCCAAGAAAGTCTTCTATGATGATGAAGAGAACCCACTTGATATCAAACTGTGATAATCTACAATAAACAATCACTTTTACATTCCCCATATTATCACCATCAAACAAATATATCTGTTGAAGTGACAACAACCATGACGAGAATATGTAACTAATGAGCAACGTCATCGTATCAGTAAAACCATTGATCACAGCCAGCGTTCTGTCATTCGGAAAAGCTCAGATAATATAGAAGAAAAAAAAATATATTACGTGTCCAAGTGTATATTCCACACAAACACAATATCACCCATAATAATGGCGTCATTCAGCGCAAATCCCATGTTTCATTCCTTTCTTATTCATATAATATTCATCAGTAATTTGTATTCCCTGACAGTAACAAAATATATTTTTAAAAATATTTATTCCATCTCCAACTGATGTGAATACTCAAAATATTCAATTCATATTCTTAGCATAATGTCAAAGACTATTCAGCAGATGTTTCAAAGAATCAAGTGGAAAAAATAACAAAAAATGATATATTTATGTGCGATAACATGACAATGTGCTAAGCAAACATGATATAGATAGAACATTTCATATTTAAACCAGGTGATCACGATATGATAATAGAAACAAAGCATATGTAAACAAATCATAGTCAATCTCGATGACTCTCAACGCGTAAAATTCACGCACCTTCGAGTAAAATACTGGTTCAAACTGGTTTGGACATTCATTCATACAAAGACAACTGGATTGAACCAGAAAATCGGAGCCTTACAGTCTCGCAACTACTCTCTAGTCATGACTTCAAGAACGTACTAAGGTGCTCAAACATTTATACATGATGATATCTTGTATAAAGGCGAAGGAATAATTGTGTATCACATATTCATGTTGGTGCATGAGAGGGAAATCGATGACTTTCATGAATAGAAACAGGAGATATCGCCAGACAAAGTCAGATTTTGCCAGTCTGACTCAGTTTGCGGTTTAGATTGACACAAGAAATCCATGTCTGATGATTTTATTCAAGATTCCAAAGTTTATTTTGCTTATTTGTTACAATTTTGATTTATTTTATACTGTTTGAATTGGATCTTGATCAATCTTCTAACATTACACTCAATCATGATGATTCAAAATTCAGATTTTGTGTGCTTTTATCAGTTTAATTGAACAGCACGAACGAACTTAAATGCGCAATTATTTTCTCCAATTTACAATTTAATAAATATAATTTTCACGATAGAATTCAGGATAGAAAATATTTATTAATTCAAATGTATTTTTAAATTCTCTTCATTGTCATCATAATTATGAACAATTTGTGAAACATTTATTCAGCATTGTTTGTAGACAAGTAAATGTTTACATTTTTTGATACTCTAAAAGTTCAACTTCTTCTCCAATCATCTCATGAATAAAAAAAAAAGTCTAGTGAACGAATAATACACCTTATACCCTACTCAAACTTTAGTAGAGGTTGGCCAGATGCTGTCTTGATCTGATCAATGTAAATGTTGGGTAACGGGTCACCTTCATTCATCATTTACAAAAGGTTGCATAGAAAATTCCAATGAATTTTTAATAATATCAGTGTAAATTTAATAATATCTATTTAAGTCTTCATAAATATAATGATGAAACTTCCTCCATTTTATTCTAAACTCTGACAATTTATCCCAATAAAAATAAGTTAGAAATTAAAATAGAACTAAATTTTCTATGTAAATCACAAACATCAACTCTATCCTAATTCTGATATTTCGTTTGAGTATAAAAACAGTGAAAGATAACAAAGTTCACTAAACCTTTCTTGAACTTCCCCTTCTGAGCTTTATAACCAAATCCAATATTTCTTTTCTCTTCCAATTTATTTTCATCATCTTCTTTCACCATACGAATATTGATGAGTGACTTCACAAGCTTTCAGGAAATATCACAGATACGATAACATTGTCAGATAATTGTGATTCAAGAATTCACCTTGAATCAAATCTCTTTCCTAAATGACTCTGTTGGTGGTGTTCACAATGTTAATATCTACACCATGACCACAAAGTTTTACGTGAAAATAACATTCATCTCCTAGTAAATTTGAGTTTCAAATTGTCAATTTCGATTGGAGTTAAATTTTTTATTCTTTTTCTGTGTCTGAACATCCACTATATGTGCAAATGTTCTTTCTTCAATAGACACTTTCACAGTTAACAAACTTTATTTTGTCATCCAATAGAGAAAATTTGCTACAAATTTGTTGGAACATTGAAACATATCCATTGCTACAATAAATAAATCATAAATTTTCAATTACTTATTCATATCAATAAATCCAATGAAATCACGTACTAATAGTCAATAAAGTTAATTCAATACATCATGCTCTTTATTACTAAGTGAAATAAAATGATACAGTTTCGTTCTTTTAATTAAAATGCATCAGACATATCGAATTATCTCCATTATTGGCCCCTTTCTTTGTGTCCATCGCAAATAAAATCAACATCGATGGTCCTTTGGGGAAATAAACGTTTCCCCACTACGCATTCCAGTCAAAGAAGGGTGTTTCGTCACGATGTTTTTCATTATATTCTGCACAAGTATTTATTTAATAAACAAAGTAGTTTATCCAACCACGATAAATTCCTATTGGGAATTAAAACTAGAATCTACCTGGATATATAGACAATAATTATCCTTTCAACATAATCAAGTAGAGAAAGGTCCAATTGTGTTTTTCATAAAATACGAATTGTTTGTTATTGACATGTCACACAAACAATTAGTTCCCTCCTGATTTCAATCAATTTCAAAATTATTGTATTGTAAAATTGTCTTTTCATTTCAAAGCCTGATAATCTTATTCAAGATTAAATTGTGCAATTTACTAAAGACAACAAAGCGATTCCATTATAAATCTCAAATTTCGTAACATTCCATCACACTTTGAAGTCGCATAGTTCAAAATATTAAATCAAATTAATTTTTTTTACTTTTATTTAAACAAAAATATTCACAAAAGTTCCTATCGACGCTATTTGGAAACAATTACATGACGCGGCAGTGAACATAGTTGATAAAGCGACCTGATCCAATTATATGATATGGTATGAGTGACTTTAGTGTTTCGAGAACGCGAACGCGTGGTGACCGTGACTGTATGTGCGTCGGAGGAAGAGACACATTACGGTCAATCTACGTAAGCACACGGCGCACTCCGCGGCTACTCCGACATAATCTCAACGATGCGCGTAATGACAATATAGAGAAGTGCTCGGATGATGAGTCATGAGGAAATGTAGGCATCTACTATACAATACATCTTACGTATTCTCTACTCTAAATAGTGAATGATTGTAAACAAGTGTGAGAATTAGATCAGCGAACCAACAACCATTGCGTTATCAACATTACTAAATAAACCATTCAGACTTCAACACTAAAACAGAGCAATTTGAAAACCTTGATAGTGAATTTTTTTTTTCCACTGCAAAGGAAATGTTTAGAATAGTTACAATGTACCAATTATATGACGTGTTTGAGAAGATGAAAATATAAAATTTATTTTATGGTGCGTGGGTTTTTTTCTTTAGCATCAGTTCCTGTGTGGTGAATTTTATTCGACATGTTGATAGAATTTTATATGATATTGTCAATTTAAATAAAATAATTATCTTATCGTTATGTATTAACAATTGAGTATTGTTGAAATGTGATATTCAATTCAATGAAATGTTAACTTGCGTTACAATAGTAACGTGATGATAAAAAGGATTGTGTTAATAGTTTGTTCTTTTAGATTTACTGATGCAAAGTGCATTTAACCAGTTACATTATCAAGGTCATGTGCGGATATCACTGGTCACGCTATTTCTTTCTTGTTTTATCTGGAAACTGCTACGTAAATGGCAGCGTTCATTGACCCAAGGTGCGCATATATTTGATAGAAATAAATTTGAATAACTTAAATCACTGAACTGTCAATAAATTGTTTACGCATCACTTAATAATTATATAATTTCGCTTGTAAAATTTGTTAAATAATTAAAATTACAAGAGACTTTTAATTAAAAAAGTAAAAAAGAAAATCATCTACTAATTAATTTTGTTGCAATTAATTGTCACACCTGGCTACCACGTTTTATAATTTAAAAATAATTATAATTCAAGTGTAATATGATAAAAAGAGGGGTAGGCATCCAATGGAATATTATTGGGAATGGTATAAAGATAAAGAGAAAAAAAAAAGGGAAATGTGTTAAAATATTGCATTGAGGAATCGCGAGCGAGATCTCTCTGGGCGTCACTTTCAAGCCGCAGTGTCTGAATCGATCTGCGTCCCTTTCCCCTTATAGTCTGTCGAACAGCCCCCTTGACAATTTCTTCATCGCATCATTGTGGTCTGGAAGCTTTTGTTTATTCACATTTTCAACTTTATTACAAACCCCAATTTTTTTTTTCGACCCATTCAATTTTAGCTTTAATAACAAAAATGTGCTGATTATTCAACCCAACCACGAACGGTCCGGGTCGTCACATGCGCAGCAATTCCCCCTTCACATTCCTACGACATCGTTTTATCAGAAAACTTATTTCAAAGCCCCGTCACACCGAGAAGAATTTCGTCTCATTTTTCCTTGACTCCAAATGGGAATAGCGATAGGATTTCGATTTGAATAAAAATTACGATAGACTTTCAAGGTATTCATCCGAATTTATATAAAATGATAGGGCAAAAAAAAATAAATAAAACCAACTGGAAAATTGATCAAAATTTTACTACGCTTTCAAAATGCAAAAAAAAACAAACAAATAAAATTTTCTCTCAACTTTACAAACGTCAATAAGTCTGACCCAATAACCTCTTGTCGCGATTTCATCTTTTGTTCCTCCACTTCTCCGTCATCCCTCAATGAATCGGAAATTGTTGGAAAAAATGTTTCAGCAGTCGATTTTGTCATTACATCTTTCAAGTGCAACGTACCACGAGCATTCTGCTCGTCTAGTCTCACCGAGTCGTACAAAGTATGGCTATTCGCTCGTAACGCGGCGCGGAAGTCGTCGAGGGACACACCAGCATTAGTGGAGGAGAGTCGCGGGAATCTATCGATCGCGCCGCACTGCGGGGCTTTATCCCCACTTTATTCCCAGTTCACTTTACTTCCCTATATTTCCCCTATCGCGCACATGGCGTTCTCAACATTGGATGTGTTTCACCCGCGTTGCCCCTTGCCCTTTCATGATCATCACCGGAGATTCTCAACTTTTTCGTTCACGCAGCTATTTCTAAAATTGATTCCACTGCACAATCATCTCACGTTAATCAAAAACTCATTTCCAGACACAATATCTTTCTTTTCTTTCTTTCAAATTATTATGAAGTCAACAGTTCAACAATTTATCATAGAAATCATTCAAACTTAATCGTATTACGTAAGTGCATGTTATAACAGGGATCAATGTTCTTTCCTCATGTAGAGAAAAATAGTATGAAGCTATTTTTGTGGATATTCAAAATGGAAATCTATAAATAATCATATAATAATTATATAATTTATCTACACTAAAATACCTTTCACCATATTATCGTACAACTTTTAGTATATTAAAGTATTGCCACATGCCTTACAATGAATATTGGACTCCTGCATGGGTTTCTTCATCAGTCTTTCACGGATCGTCTTACTGTTCTATTACCTTTACCACTACTCGAGCAAATCACTTTGAATTAATTATTAATAACCAATGGAAATTGCATCATTAGTTATGTTAATTGTGATGTATCAACATCGTCACTATGCCAGTGAAAGAAAAGCACGTCGTGAATATTTTCGAAAAAATCAACAGACAATTGAAAACTTTGATGACTTTGGATTAGAAATTTTGTGGAATAATTTTAATTCACCATGCGAAGTACTTAATGAATCTAGTGAAGACCCTCATTCACGTTTACTCACTGAGCTAAAGCCATTTAAATCACGAAAAGGAATTAATTCACGTATGAATTTTGCTGCTTTTGTATTAGCAAATAACAAAACAATTCGTCGACAAACTGAGCGTGAATATTGGTCGAATTATTGGGAATTTAAACATTTACGCGTTGCACAACAATTTTGGAATGAAGAGCGTTGGGAAAATAATGATGGATACTATGAAGATGCTTTTGATTTGGGACCTCTTTTTTATGGAGAATATTTTGTTGGACCTACGAATATTTTCTATTATGCTGACCAAATAAATCATGGGAATGAATGGGACATGGAGTGTTCTCGGAATGAATCAACCACTCAATAGTGAGAAATTTTGCTAAGGATTGAAATGAACTCTCAACATTTCATAATTTTAATTTGTTGGAAAATGCTGTGATTAATTAATAAGGATAACAAATGTTGAAGAAATTTATCTACAATATTATTCATGAGGAGATATGAAATGAGAGATTGTTTTTTTGTTTATTGTACAATAACGACAATATTGTCACGAAATTGTGACAATAATTTATCGGCGAATGTATAAGAACACTTCGAGCAAAGTTGGAATTTTGTATTTGTGAATGCTGTCCAACTTTTTGAAGAATAGATTCTCTTATTGATTAAATTTCAAGGTTCTGTATGTTCGCTGATGCCAAATGTTGATTGAAATTTCCGAATATTGGACTCAATTTTTAACATACCCAAAAATTAATTCAAATTTATGACAACCTTGTTGATGTTTTTAACTATTATTATTTGTAAAACGACAATTTTTTTATTAAGACTTTATTTATTCACAATATCATAAATGAAAGAAATGTCCGCGTTTTTCATAGAACAAAAAGTAATTGAGATAAAATGAAAGAACATAATAACTATCACAAAAAAATGGTGTTACAACGTACATTCTGCTATAACTACTGAGGGTTAAACAGAATGAATAATAAAAAACGTCTAAGATAATTGTTCTAACTATTGCATGAGAATAAATTATTTCACACAAAATGTCTCATTTTCTGTTTTCCTTTTCTCATCAAACAAACCATCATCAATTGAATTATCTGACCCAATTCGTTGAGCCACGTCAAATATTCATAAAACTATATTACTTCTATGCACTCAACAAATAATATCTAATCAGCTTTCGTTCTATACTTTAATATAATAACTTAATAGTTGATACACATTTTAATCTCAGAATTGTACTGTCTCTCAATAATCATTGATAATTTGAGCTATTACAATTCTCCATACAATTTTTCACTCATTATTTTTCCATATAAAACTCAATTCACAAAGTTCCCCAAAAATATCATCATCTTCATCATTAAATCAGAAAATGCATCAAAAACCCCAAATTAAATCCACAATCTCCATCCCAGACCTCATCTCAATAATTTAATGTCCATTCCATCAATATCCTGACCAACTGTTCCATTGATTTCACTATTAAAAGTTCAAATTTTTGAAATCAATATCATATTTCGCGAATATAAGCAAATAAAAATTGCCTGCTCAACAAATACCCAACGGCTGCATTTCCCAAGCTAAATGAATTATTATAATAACAATATTTTTCCACTACTGTTGTCGCTGCTCTTACACAAGAATAACTCGGAATAAAAGTGATTATGCAACGTATAACATTATCAATATCCGTTGATATTGTTATCACGCAAGAAAATATGATACACGATGATTACTACTACCCATATTTTTCCTTATAACATTAATTTCATAACAAAATCCAATTCAAATATTCCTATCATATGATATTAACTCATCAGCAACTTCAAAATAAATTAAGAATGTTCCCAACTGTATCTTCCTACTCTACATTATGCAACTTTCTGAATAACCATCACAATTGTATGATAATAATGCCACAAGGAATATCCAACATTCTAGAATATGTATCATAAAGTACTCGCACATTCAACGCAAACTCCCAAGTGAACTCGCAACAACGATCGATCGCATCCTCAAAATCTGAAAAACATTTTTCCACTTCTCTTTCACTCTTTCCATTTACTTTCGTCTTCACGTACAGCCTTTTCCAGCTGCCTTTATGATCTCGCAGTCGTAAGTATATCGTAGTTGAATCGATTCATTTCAACGCCAGATGGCTTATCAGCCTATACTTTACGTATATTTGCAAAAGCAATCTCGATTTGCACGAATAAACCATAATTTCTGAAAGCTTCACCGTAAAGTTCTCAGTAGTGCTGTATATCTACTCAAATATACCATTGGACAATGGATCAAATTTAGTTTTCAACTTTATATATTCATCAAATACTCATGGAATAAAACACAATGAAAATAATACACAGTAGCTCGCAACATTATCATCTTCAACTATAACGAAGTAGTTTAATGTCTCGTGTGCTTCACAACAAATAATCGAAGATATACAAGAGAACTTGAGAGACAATTGGCCTTGGTGCCCGCTGGCACAAGCTTGAATAGTATCATCTTGATTGTTTACGGTTTGTCTTACATGTAGAAGAAAAATATCTGTGGACTGTGTATACACAGTCCTTATAGAACAGGAATAAATCAAAATTGAACACATGAGAAAAAACAACACACAAATTCACATTCAGAATGTGTTTTTTTTTTTTTTCGTGAGTGTTTTTACAATTTCTCTTTTTCTCTTTTCGTTATGCAATAATATGAAATAAACTTTATTTGATTGTTCCTAACGTGTAATAGATATATGACAGTGACAAGTGTGAAAGAAAAGATTTCACGTCATATCCTACACCCACATTCGATGTGAGAGAACAAATTGGTAGGACTTTCGACGGTTAGTTCTGGGCAGTTTCCTTCACCGGCATCATCTTGCTTTGCAGAGTAACAATATGTGTGGGACGGTCCCACTGAATGTAACTTGCTTGCTCACTTCCTCGAGGAAGTTTGCTATTACATGTATATGTATCAATTTTTATATAGGTATATCAAACAAGCTTGCAAATGTGAGAAAAATTGTTTGATAAGTTTTTTATACGAAGATGAATGTTTATAAATCTTTAAACACATCTTCAACATTTGATTACTCAATTTAAATTCAAGTTTGAATAAATATTAAAGTGGATATCATTTTTTTATCATTATTCAACATGATATAATCCGTTTAACTTTGTCACTCTTTGTTTGTTATATTTATATTATTCTTTACGATTCTCTGACATTTTCAGGTTTAGCATAATAACGCCAACTTTTAGAAACCCTCTGACAAATTTATTTTCCATTTAATATATGTCCTTTGCTGTAAAAAATTACGAGCAAAAGTATTTTTTTTCTCCTACCAACAATTTTATTATTCGTTGATGTACGACTGATAACAATCTAGAAATATATATACTACATTTTCTCACGTTCTCTTAGAAGAAATTCAATTATGAAATCTAATAAAACCATTCCCCATTCAATTATAAAACATCTAAATTCAAAGAATTTAATTAATAAATCCAACGAATATTATGTCACGTTCGAAACTTTGAAGAATATAATTAATATGACGTTCTGTTCTTTATTATCAATGAACCCAAAATCTTAATTTTAATCTGAAACTGTCACAATACGAAAAGCAAACAAAAAAAATTCTACAGCAGCAATACAAACATAGATATTTGTTGCTATGTTCAGTATATTTCCCAGGGGTATCATACTATATGTGAATCATTCATACGAGTTTTTCTTCATATTCCCCACATAATTTTTTTTTTCATCTCATGAATTGAGAAGAAAAAAATCATCAAGGCAAAAATTCCTACAATTTGTTACGTAAAAACCCGAATAAATTCAATATTCAAAATTTAACATCACAGATTTATAAAGTAGTTAAATTCAAATGAAGAAGTTACGAAGGAATAAGCGTACGCAAGTGAATACTCGAGGTGCACCGATCGAGTCCCGGTCCCCTGACATACATTGACTCGTTAAATTAACGACATAATGGCTAATTTAACGATAATAAGCGCGAACTGTATCGTTCAAATTAGCGTCGAAGGTGAGACGACGAAGAGACGTGGCAGCCGTAGTTTATAGAACGATCTGCATGTGTGTCCTTTGCATTGAGTGTATGTGCACGGGAAATATTTGATAAGCGATTCCTTTTTCGACGATAGTGGCGCCATCTTGCATCATCAACTTGCAACACTTCTTTACTGAATTCTTTCCGAGCTGCACAATCGACGCCCATACACCCACATTAAATTTATCATAAAGAACTCATTTCTTTTTTCACACATTTCTTCATGTTTAAATTTCAAATTTCTCATCTTGAATTTGAATATATTTCAACTATGGGCAAAATGTTACCTTCTTCATTATATTTGAAATTGTCTGATGCATATGCAACGGTATGCATTGAAGAGTTATGCTACCTCACAATCATTCATTTATTATATCCATCACATTCCGTGTAGTAATCAGCACACACATCCGTTTCCTTCATTTTTGAACTTTATTTACTTGCAACACTATTCAAAATATATATAATCAATGTGCCTTTGACGACAGTACTTGTGTTCTTAATTTAGAAATTTGTTTTCATCTGTTAATTTATTGATAAATAAAGATATTTGCTGATATGTGATGAAACAGTCTTGCGTCAAAGTTTATATTTACGACGCGTCTGAAATCTAATAACAATTTTGAGTTTCACAATCCAGACAGAGCAACGAGATTTTGTTTTTCCAACGCATGTTGCTTATTTTTTGATGTTTGATACTTTATTGATGCTTTGAGATTTTCATAATGAGTAGAGAATTATTTTGTCCAGTATGTTAATGAGCTTCATTTAGGAATATTCCTATGCTGTGACGTGATGAAAGAAAGGATTTGATACTTATGACATTAAAATATATTTTATTTCCAAATTGTCATAAGGAAGACGACACGAGAAACAATGAAAAGTCGTTGTGACGATAACTCACAAGTGAACTGAAATTTAATTCCCAGAGGAATTCCTTTTGTAGTTTCTTATTTCTATGTATAAATATTGATAACGTGAAAGCACTCTAAGGTGTTGAGCTGAAAGTTTGACTTTTTTTCTCTAACTGAATTTTTATCTTCGAAATGTCTGAAGATAGGAAAGTAAATGATCTCGAAGTTTCTGTACGTCTTGGTCTGAATCTCAATGAGATTTTATTTGGAGATATGAAATAACGAAACTTATGAAACTCTTGAAAGGAAATCTATTGAAATTCTTCGAATTCTTAGCAAAAACGATGTCAATACAACAACTAATACAAATTGGGGTATTTTATCATGTTGAAAGAGATGGAAACTTTATTATAAGTAAACTTTCACTAGATTTAGATTATTTATAAGACTTTGATATGAACGAGATAAAAATGAGTGTTCCGATTAGAATAGTTGTCAGGAAAAATCAAATATCATGACAGAAATTAGTTGCTTATAAAAATAGCAACAGTGATTGAAAATAATCATCTGCACGTTTCATATAAAATTGGAATGTTTTATCTCCAGTTATAAATTTAAAAATCTTGCAAAATACCACTACAGCTCACACGAATCAACTTCACCTTTGGAATTCATTAGAATATTCTTTACTATTTACAAAACTGCTACACAATATATTCATATTGTGTACTCAGAAGTAGTCACTCTCACAACGTGGGAATATATAAAATCAACAATTTTTTTCTAACCATAACTTGATATTATTTTTGTGATTCACCATACAGAACTGTTGTGTTTTCATATGTGTACGTAAAAGACCCTTATTCAATTCGTCTAAAGTAATAAAAATGTTATTCATGATTGATATTAAAAATCCATTAGAAAACGATCAATTTTCAACTTATAAATTTCGTCCCGTTCGATAATTACTCTGATGTTATATCAAGAACCACAAACTTAGATCGATTCTCTATAAAAACTGATCCAAAGTAGCGTCCAATATTTTAATATACAATTACTAAACTTTTTCTCATACATTAAAGTGTATATCAAAAAACTTTCCTTCATAAATTCACAGAACATAACTCACATCAATACGGACATTCATACTCAAGTCTTTCTCATTATCTTCCACTAATATTTACAAACACTTTATTCATCTAAATTGTCATACGATGATCGCCGATGACCTAATTCACAAATCCTCTCACTCAATCAAAGATAACAAGCAGTATGAAATGAACAAATTAAATATTTTTCCCCATCATTTTGTTCAACAGGAAAAAAAAACAGCAATAACAAACTCTTCCTAAATCCCATTTTTCCCTGTTTAATCTATAAATTCTGAATCCCACCGTTATCCAACGCTATCGATGTTTAACCCAAAGTTCCCAGCCACAAGCTATTGAATATCCATCGGATCGATGAAACAAGTCAAACAAGTTTTGTTTACTCCACCTTCATTACCACCATTTCATTATTTTTCCATGGCGCATCTACATCAATTCATTTTTCTTCAATAAAAATCAACATCACATCTTCATAATCCTATAAGAAGACTCGCGATAAAAATTAACTAATAAAAATACTTGTCATTAAAAAATTTCTTATAACATTGGCTGTGATCAAGGGCGTGGTTGCATAGTGCTTATGACTAAACATACATTAATCATCCTTTTGGTATTCGGTTCAATCATCAAGACCAATAAAAATCCACAATACAACTAGTGCATTCCATTAATCATAATCAATTACCATGTAAGACAAAAACCATAAATATTACCGCGAATTATTGATATTGATTCCAAAAATAAAACACAAATAATTATTATAAATCCATCATATAAATCCTCAACTTCAATTATTCAATCTCATTAAATATTATCACACATAATATTCATTTCTCCAGCTATCTCATCATCATTCCTTACAAATATAACATATATTTAACCGATTACATAGATAACATAAAGCATTGATACATACCTCAGTAGCGAGACCTCCCTTACCCGCCATATTGACAACAATAATGGCCGCCTTTCTATATGCACGCCCGTGTAGTCTCCTAGAAACGGTCACGGACTACACAGCAGAGAAGAACAGAATGTCACCCGTTCAATCACACATGAATACACAACTATTGGCAATAATAATACACATTCAGCAACAATGTATTCACATTGCTTAATACCATTTGCTTTTGTTTATTTTTATTGACTCAAGTCAAATTGTTAACCAAAAAATTGATTAACACGAGAGAAAAACTGAAACACGCGACATACACGCTTCGTTCTCACACACGGGAATGATAGTGTGACGTCACTATGAGACCACTGTTACTCGTAGTCTCGTACGGTGGATTACAGGCCGTTGGCCACTACATAAACACATCTACACGTACAGGAATATGTAGAAAAATTTTTCTACGTGTTGTACATTATTTACTTCATTCTCCCCTCTTTTTTATGCTTCTGTCGTTTCATTCGTTGGGGTCTATTATGGGGCCTGAGTATACGATATATCCATTCACTTTTCTACATCAATTGTTATTTACTGAATTTTTATTGGCGCCACATTTGAAATTCTAAACGAATGCGATTGAATATGTTTTTGCAATGTTGCATAAAGAGAATTCTATTTATGCGAATTGTACGAGACATCTGAACTTTTGCTATTGAGAATTTATCTTGTTGAGTATGTAATTATTTTTTTGTTTATATGTTCATACTTTCTAGCAGCTTGTTATATTTATGTTAGGTTAACCTAATAATTATTTGGATATTGTGAATGTTTATTTTATAAATGAAAAATTGATGATCAAATGATTGAACGGAAAAAAATGTATTTCTATTGGTTTTTATGTCGATACGATAAGTTGGGTAGAATGTTTGATAAACTTGGTGGATATGAATTCTAAATTGTAGAATAGCTTACGTGATTGATACATCATTGGAATGTGAATTAATTGATATAACGTGCAATAATAACTGCACGAGTAGCAAAGTTACAAATTCAATTCACGTATCCATGTAATTGTTCTTTTTTTTCATCATTGCCAATGTGTATTTGCGTTTCATTAAATGTTAATATGATCTGTTATTAGCTTTGGCTGCTCATTGTTCCTGGCCTTTGTTTGTACTGGAGTATTCAGAGATATCTCTATTCACATTTCAATTGATGGAAAATATAATGAAATTGAACGATGATAAAAGGAAATGGAACGAAATTAATTACAAAATCACTCAATTCAATCTGTGAGATTGACCTTCAATTGAAAGACACGAATTGACTTTCTATCATGATAGAAAATATGAGAGATTGAATAATTGGAATACTATTGAAGACAAGATTTTTTACACCAAATTACTCTCTCCGATATTTTAATTAATAAATATTGCGAATTATAATTGGAATCGAACGAATATTCATTTAAAAAAAAAGTCGATATCGGACAAAAGGAAGTTCCGGAAATTGAATAAGGGAAAAACAATTAGTGAGATAATTCGCTTGTATAGTACAGAATTTATCAGCTATCATTGAGAAAAAATAAAGTTGATAGCCCAATTATTGACGCATCGAGTAATTAATACGGTGTAACGATAAAGTTTTATCTACTTCAATTATATTATAGTGTCATTCTTGAATGTCGTGTGCTTGTATCCATGTATTTCACCTATATCTAGTCGGGTGCGGTTCATCATAGAATTCCAGAGTCATGATACTTTTATGCCTGAACAAAGAAAGTCGCCTGAAGCGTGATGATAATACCAATGTATATTATATATGTCAACATGTGTGATAATGTCAAACTCAAAACGTATTGACCAATTATTTATCTCACCAATAATAAAACTACGTGACCTATATCCGATAATATATTTGCAACAATAGAAGACTGAACAATTAGACTCATACATATAATTATTTTTCACTGAAATTATTTAACCTATTTTATTGTGTAGGTATTCTGGTATTTTAGTTGTAAGAAAAAGTACTGCTATTGTTAAATGCGTCATTACCATCATGTCTTTTATTTTTCAGGATTTATCTCGAGATAATTTCGTGAAAGAATTTACCAGAAAAATGGAGAAGTATGAAGCATTTTCCAGTTTACAGTCAGCCGCGTGGTGATCGATCAATGCCCACCCAAAAAATTTGAACATATGTTCCACAAAATTTTGTATTGTGACGTTGATAATATTCTGGAAGCAGGCGGTTTAAACAGGTTTGAACAGGTAACATTCAAATCTTGACTTATATTCTTTATAATTTGAACCAAAACCTTTTTAATATGTTGAGGAGTTCATGTGTCAATGAACTCATTAAGAAATTGAAAATTGTATTCTTTTGTTCACACAAGATCATTAATTTAATCTTTTTTTTTTGCAATGATTATCGTTTCTCCACTTCCGCACATTACGAGAAGTTTCTTAATTAAAATAATTGAAATTTATTTCCTATCCAGTGCTCGCAAGGGAAGTAATCATGGTAACAATCAAGCCGGGAAATTCCATTTAATCACAATCTCAATGCTGTCACATCTAAAATAAATTCCATGTCGCCAAATTTCATGCGTTAAATGTTGCTGAAAATAGAAACAAGTTCGTATTTATTTCTTTCTTTTATTTGTTTCTCAATGAATTTATCGGAAATATCTTGAGTCGCCACTTCTGAGTCACATTATCCCTTTCAAGAGATATCATCTCCATCAACTCGTTCAAAAATAATTTTCAATGAGTTTCTAATCGCATTTAACGACATGAAAAAAAAAAACCACCAATAACTTCCATTTATCATGATAAAATTAAAATAAATTCCAAAACTTTATTCATCAAAATCATAGTACAGTTGATCAATAATATAAAAGAAAATAAAATTCAATATAAAACAGAACAAAATCCACTAGGAACTTTCCCCATTCCAATTCTCTCATTTCAATTAAAAAACATTCACAATTCTGCAAAAGAGACAAAAACAAACAAACAAGTATATTTGTCTCAGTCTACACACATAGCTCTGTTTCTCGATATATGTACATATGAGGTAGACGGAGGGAACGCAAAAAATAAAGTGGAAGAGAGAGAAAGAAAGAGAAAAACAAGGCGACCCGACAATCGATTCGAAGGGATGTGGGTCAGGCATACGCCCGAGCCCCCACAGGATATGCTTGATTCCCACCCTCCCAAGAATTACCCTCGACCCTTCACCTTCTTTCAACAACTATAACATGATAATTTATATAACCATCGAAGTGCTAATTTTCCATGATCGTAGCTAGATAATGTTCATTTCCAATATAATTAATTAAAGTTTAATAATTCATATTTTTATTGCAGAACGCATCCATTGATAGAAACAGATCCAGAAGATGCGCATGTTAAATATGCCAGGAGATAAATAAATTGAATGTGCCATTCAATTGGATGTTGGCGGCACTTCCAGAGGAATCTTTACATTCCTCCTGACGCTTTTATTGCAGACAATAAATCAAGTCCCTTCACCCCCCGTTGCGGCGCTCATACATGGACTCTACAATAGAGCCGTAGCCAACATCATGCCACAATACAAATGACATTGCTGTTTTTCCCGACGACTCTTATAATGATCCTCATGTTATATCAAATATGAAAAGAAAGATGAAGATACTTGAGAAAGTAAAGATTGAAGAATATTTATCGAAGTCGGGTAATGGATCTGGACTTTTTTGCTGCATTATTCCAAAGTAATACTTAAAGCGAACAGTATCTTACAATTCAGTTGAGCTGATTGCTCCTTTCTTTCCGAGTTGTAGTTGAAGTTTTATTCTACAACATGAGGGAAGTTTTTTGATAAAAATTCATCATTCATACGAAGGACATTCGTGATTCGCTGAAGAATTACAAGCACTTAGTTCGCCCAATCGATAATCAATCGTTTGACCAAAGATCTGGATTTTGAAAATAGATTTCAGATCTTCTGTATCAGCAGCTATAAGAACCAAAAATATGCAAAGTGAGTAGATTAATCTAACTGGATGTTAACGTAAATAATTATATTCAAATATTGAAGATGATAATCATCAACTTTCTGTCCCTTTCTTATTATGGTCATATAATGACTCACCGAAAGTAATGTTACAGCCGGCATTCACATCCTGTCTAACAACTAGTGAACATGGGGAGCTTGTGCATCCCCTAAGCTTCAACTCCGAGGGCGACGAACCCATTTTACAAGCAAGGAACAATGTGCTTTGTGAAGTAACAGCCACGAAAAATGGTGTGGTTATGGATACCATAAAGTAGAAAATTCAGTTCAATGAAAAATTCATTAGTTTGTGTGGATGAATAATTAATCCACATGTCTATCGTTGGGGGACATTCTGCGTTACTGTTCAATTGTTCCTAAACTCAACAGTTGTTGCTTTCAAATTGTTCGAATGACGCGAAAAGGAATTTATTATGTACAACGTAAAATAATTTAGTCAGAATGTTTGTTTCTTTGATTGTGAGATTTTCAGATCAATCACTATGAGCTGATAAGATTAGATTTTGCTTAGTAAATATAAGTTCTCAAAAGTAGTTTATAAAATCCATTTTTTACTTCGGAAATAATTACCATCATAGCCATGTTTTGACGTTCGACAGAGATCACACTTCACTCGACTGTTAACATCTCCCAATTTCCCCAATGTGAAGTCGAAGTTCCCACCAGCCATTATTCCAATGAAACTATTCACAAGTATTCCCAAGTACGCAGCATATACTAAACATTCAGCTTCTCTCAATATCGATTCTCATTTAGGTTCATCGCCGAAAATAATCTTCATAACAAGACGATTGTCCTGGTCCGTCAGCATAATGACTCGTTGGAAGAGAAACCCTCCACGAATAAAACTACAGAAACCGAATATAGTCGGGAAATTGCTTCTCCTGCTATCCTATTGAAATCTCGTATCATCCTCCAAGACAAATTTGAAGAATCAGGAATAAATATATACTGTTCACATATAGCAAAGACAACAATAAGACTTTATTAACAATTCAACAGTTTTTGAATTTTTTTTTTCAAGAACTTCAACCGACAATTCTAGCATTTATTTCAAAGCACATATGAACATTCTCCTTGCTATCAAGCAGAGAGAACTTCAAATGAATGGATATTGTAGGGTAATGAGTGTGAATAGGCATTCGTAATGCATATGTAACGAGTTCATCTTGCTTCAACGGACATTTGCCAGTGACGAGAGAATTGCAGGCATTCTGTTCTGGTAATGTTTCATTCACAATTGCACCCAATGCTTTCACTTGAACAAAAGGCCTCAAATCCTCCGTGTCAGCAACTTCAAAATAATGTTATGAATATTTTTTCAGTTTGTCGATACAGCAGATACTAATATCACATGAAATTTACAAAAGCTTAACGACTCACCAGCTATAAAGTCCCAGTCAGCGATAACTTCACTTCCACGAGACCACTTACATGGGGACTTAGTGCACCCTTGAATCCTTAATTCGATAGGTGATGGCAGGCGACCACTGTCACACGGTCTGAATGGTGAAAATTGTAGTGTAGCAGCCACGCAAAAAGTTACGAAGATGAGAACTTGAATGAATAAAGTGTTCAAAAATTACTAGTATACACGAATGAGGTAAAAAGATAAAGGAGTTATTATAAAAATACTTGTAGAACTATCGTCATACCTTTGGCAAACATTTTGACTACTTGTTGTTCCTAGGAATCATCGATTGTTTTATAGGAAATGGTAGAACATCATTATATAGGAATATATTGTAATCTAATCAAACCAGGTGGTCATTGAATTGATAATTTTTCAAATTAAATATTGAAATACTTGTGTTTCATGACTCAATATATATATATTCCGATAAAATTTAGAGACGTTTGTTTTTGCATTTGATAACGAACAGTATATAGAGACAAAATGTTGATAAACGACTGCTACGGCGGCAGAAAATGATTCATCAACCAAATATAATCGAAGTTCAAACGTTGATATGAAACTTATTATCTCTCATCTCAGTTAATTATCTACTTATATTATCACACCAAATGGATCTATATATATTGAATAACTATACCTCCGTGTGGGTCACCTGTTCAACGAGAGTAATAAATGAAAGCCATCCAAAAAACGTTTAGAATTTCTCCATGAATATATGATTGTACCATGTGCAAAGAAAACTAGTGAAGCGATTCTACATGTTTAAAAAGAGAACAAGGGAAACGGAGAATATAATTCTTTTTATCTGGCCTAAACTGCCGAAGATTCTTTTTTATTATTTATGTGCAAAGCACACCTGATAATTAAAAATACGCGTTTTAATCATGATGAAACAAAATGAGCTACCTTGAGGTACTCAATTAAATTGTTTACATAGCTACGAGACTTTTCGAAGAAAGAAAAGTATGTACTGTTTTATATTACCCAATTCAGTGTAAAATCGGAGTATAAAATGTTGGAATTTATATACATCAATTAAATCATGCATCAAATAATGATGTATGATGCAATATAGAATAGATAAAATATTTTCTTGAAATAGAACACGATAATCACATTGCATCTCACCTTTTTTTTTTATTTTTATTTTATTTAGTCGGTTGATTGATCATACCACAATTTTAATTCACTTATAATTTATAACTGATTCACCCCAAACATTTTTCATGCTCCGATTTCTACTTGGATAACTAATGTCTGTAAGTACTATTGAATTTCGATAGTATTGTGGAGTATCCTCTCTACAAACACCACAAACACTACAGAATTGTTCGATATGGTACATTTTCAATTATAATGCGAGACTGCAAGAACTCATCTAAATGTTCCAGATCTCAATTTTCTTTTTTTCCTTTTCATTTCCAATATTTCAACGAACGAATATTTACTCGATACCAATTCAGTCGATAACACTCACAGCTGCTTCATGTATTTTAGATAATAATATAAAAATTTAGTCCAATTCAGACAAATCGATGTATCAAGATTTTAGCACTTTTTCATTTCCTACTCTACATAATGAAGGACCATAATTTCGAATTATTCTTTTGTAATAAAGATTTTATTATCAAATATTCACGCAGACATATTTTACATGCAATCAATTCTACGATGTTTCAGAAGAATGATTGGAATGGTTGTTCGGTAAATTGTTCTCATGCCAAGTTGGCATTTGAATAAACTTCTCCATAAGCCAATCACGTACTTGTGTCGGTGAGATTCTAGATAAAGTATGATAAAACGTATATCTCCAAGGTTCGCATCTGTAAAAAATAAGAGAAAAAAATTTGTAACTCAAAGAAAATTACGTGAAGAAATTTTTGTGTCAATTGCTTACTTATAAATCGCTCGTGGACTTTGTTGTAAGAGGGTGTCTTCGAAAATTTCATACAGCCGAGGATTTTTCACTCTTTGAGGTAAAACATTCTCACTCAAGGGTGACAAATAATCAGCATATCTTTTGAAGTATTCTGAATAAAATTGTTTCGCTTCAGTTGTCATTGCTGCTGCCATTACCTCAAATTGTTTTTTCTGTTGAGATAGTATATTACTATCTTGTATGAATGAACCTGAAAGGTAACTTCGATTATCATTAACATTACTATATTGTCAAATCAATATTCAAACATACCAGGAATAAAATTAACAACATCTATGCCGTATTTCTTCACTTCAACTCGTAGTGCAGTCACCCAAGCCGCAAGACCAGCTTTACTAGCACAATATGCAGCAACACCAGGCAAAGGTTCCAATGCACAATGACTTGTCACAATTATTAATCGAGTACCATGTGATCTCAATAGCGGTAACATTTCTCTTGTTAATGTCATAGTTCCCAGAAGATTTACATTGATTTGATGATGAATCTGCTCGTCTGTTTGCCATTCGAATTCACCGAATATCATCGTTCCAGCATTATTCACGACACTGCGTAGAGCTGGAAAAAGTACAGAATGCGATACATTCATCTAGCACATTCATTGTTTATATAGAAATGAAAGTGAACATCTGAACGAAACCAAAAACATTTCACTGCCTATATTGTACTGCACATCACTTATCATAATTGTTCATTTCAAGTTAGAAATTATGACTATTTTTCTAAGTTCCAGATGCCAACAATAATTTCTATCTTCATCATTGGTATCAATTAATATTATAAATGATAAATATTCTTAGAATGTGCATCTGTGAATGAAAATAGAAAGCAAAATGTTGACGACTTGCGCTCCTCATTGATAAAAAATCATACTGAGATTGTCTGCCTCCAGTCGATCCTTGATCGATTGAACAAATGTTTTGATGCTATCCTTTTGTGTTATATCAAGTGAATGTATTGTAATTCCAATGTCCTCGAGGTCTTTAGCACCTTGACTATTCACTCTATGAACACCTGCGATCACTTGGACATTGAGATGTTCATGACAATGAAGAGCAAGGCTATAACCCAGACCTGAATCACATCCTGTGATCACAATCAAGTCTTGTTCTCCAATAGGTTTGCGATGAGTTTTAGCACGATAAAACCAAACAGCTCCTAAAAATGAAACATAGTATTAATTTTCAACAATGATTCTGTGGATTGGAAACTGGATTTTGGAGTATATGAAGGAAGATTTCATTGAAATCTATTTGAAACAATTCTGTTGCAGTAGTGGAAATATCAACATTCAATAATATCATTGTTGGACATTTAATCATAGCAGGTGTGAGAGATTATATCTGAATGTAGATACGAAAATTCGATATATATGTAGATTGTTGATATTACGATAAGACTGATAAGTGATAACACTCGCAATGTACAGACTATCACCCGAAATCAAATGTCTTCATCAGAAAATATCTTCAGTCTCTGATATTTTGATATAATATTTAGAAATATTTCTACCATCTCAACAGTATTTTTGATGTGAGGTGATGTCCTGATCAGTAATATCTTGATGCGATGATGTTGACGACTGTCAGGCTATAACTCTTCGCTATTAGTTTACAAACTTTTTAAATGTCTCATTAAATTTGATGAAAGTTGATGAAGAAAATATGATTAAACACAGTCTATGTACTCACCAGATATGAGGAAAGATAGTGTAATGGGATAACACGTATGACAGTATTCCCAGTAGCAGAATAAATTGGTACTCAAAATCGCCAAAGTGAAACATATTAAACAGATGTGTTCTTTGAAATGCACCAAACTTGACTGCATTATTTTCGTGCACACAATCGCCGTTAAATTAAATTTTCCACGCTAATTTCTGGACGAAAATCGTAATTTCTCAAAAGCATCGATGATTTTACCAACACTCGAATGCGTTATGGATGGCGACTACGTTGAGGACCAAAAGAAATCTGAAAAACTTTTTTTTCTCTCGACTTCACGATGATTGCAATGAGTCTTCATTCGACTACCACTGCATAAAAAGAACTTTGTGTCTTATTGAATTATTTCTGTTCCATTCACTTGAAATAAATTGGACACGTGTCCGTATGAGAATAAATAACTTCACGTTAGGCTGTGTAAAACGAAATCTCAGGACTAAACTACATATTTTTCCTACCCGGCACTTAACTGAAGCATACCAGAGAATAAAAGGCCAATCAGAAAGAACATTCACTCCCACTATTTGGATCCTTATTTTTCTTCTCCCCACATTCGTCCGATTCATATCTTCATACATCTCTTCGCTAGCTACCCCAGCCGATTTTAACTGTTTCACATTCCTTGCGGTGAAATATATTGGAATAAATTTACATATCAACTATTTGAATTCCAATTAAATTGTATTTGAATATTATCAGGCGTCAATTGAATGAACAAAAATTATTGAAATTCACTCGCTATTTTTTCATAAGTCTTATAAAATTACTACCTCAACATAAAATAATGTTTGAATAGAATGCTATAAAGATCAGACGAATATACTTTGAATCATCCCATTTCTTTTGCCACTCAAATTAAATTGAATACGTTTGTAAGATCAGTTGGATATGATATACAATTCTGCGCGTCCAACTGTTTTACATGAATCATCATATTCATCATGTACCGCTTGCCGTTCAAATGCATATTTAATATATGGGAACAAGATTCCTCTCGAGTATAAAGCAGCATTTCGCGAATCGACTATTTCGTTACAGTTGTGATGAATATAAATGCTGATACATTATGGATTTCTTTCTTATCCCTAGATGCGACGAGGAGTAAACTAATGTTCAGAAAAACAAAGGAGTCACATTGTGCTTTTTTTTTTCTCATACTAAAAAGGTCACTTGCCGCAATGGCTATGATATGTTGTCGCCCATTATTTATTGGCTTTATCAACACGTCACGTTGTGATGAAATATAGGCTGATATACTCAATAGCTACAATTTCAATATTGAATGTACTATACAGACTCTGAATTACACACTTAATTATAGCACAAAATATACACCTTAAGTATAATTATTATTGATATTAATATTAGTCTTTCACTTTAGAAAATTTTTCACTTTTCGATTCAACAGTCTAAATAAAAATTGGAAATGTGTATTCCATTTTACACGTTATATTTTTCACATTAAATTATATGGGCATTTCTCTTGCCATAAGTATATTTGGATTTGACATAGGATCGAATGCAGGGTCACCATCAGTTTCCATTCTACCCAGCCATGAAAACAAAATGATGATAAAAATGAAGCACATCAATCCGATAACAGTCATTACAGCATATCTCTTGTATAATGTTCCTGAGGAACCTCTTCTTCGTGCTGGTGCTCGTGATATGAGTGTCCACCATCTCAAGAACCATTCAATTGCTGATTTTCGTTTATATTTATTCTCATCATGATCAAATGCGATATCTTTAGGTTCGTCATAAGCTTCGAAAACCTTTCGATCTGCTTGGTTAGACGATTCAATGTTAACAACTGAGTATGGTGGTCCCATCTTTTGAACATTCGTGTGTACATGATTTAGATGTGGACTGAATGAATTCACATTGGCACTTGTCCTCGCCGTTGCTACTGTAGGTGCTGATGTTGAAGCATGATTCTGATAGACTGTTGTTTCAATCAGTGATGCTTTTGATTCTCGCACCGGCTTTTGTTCTCGGTCACTGCTCAATAATGGCAAACCCAGACCAGCTCGTGCCCAATTAACACTAGCTAATTTTTCTTTCAATACATCAGCAACTGGTGAGACTAAATTGGACTCGGGAAAAATGCCGGAGTGACATGTTGGACATGTGTATCCTGCTGGTGCCGTTGTTGATGGTAAATTCCTTGCGTAAGAATCTAAACACGCCCAATGGAAGACATGATAACACGTTAATCTCACACAATCTCTATCTTTTAATGTTTCTGAACATAAAGTGCAAATCGGATTGCAGTCACTGTCTTGTAACCATTGGAGATAGGATTGAACAACGCACTAAAATATAGAGAAAAATAAAATATCAAATGATGAAAGAGTATAAAATAATTGAGTGCATTCATTAATGTGAAATAACAATTTGTTACAAACCTTTGGGTGATTCGTTACCATACAATGTTCGCAAACATTAACTCTGTGCTCAAAACAAAATTGATTTGTTACTTTTCTTTTTGGACATTTACATAAACCCATTTTTTATACTAATAATGCCGAATATTATATCAACAAAATTTGAATGTAATCAATCGATGGAAATTTTGGGTTTTCAACGACTTGGTGGTTTCACATGACAATACTGACAGATTAAAATTGTGACAAGACTTTTAATGAACCACCATATTCTACAATAAGCCACGTCGTCTCCGTCAAGTCTTGCCCGTCGTGATGGGGTGCTTTTGGTAATTTACTATTAGTCGATAATGAAGAAACCTGTAAAAATTATAAACCAAATATTCACACATGATTGATTGCATCAAGTTCAATTCGCACCGTTTCTAATATACACTTCAAGTGGAGGTAGAATTACCGACCGAGCAATAATTATTCAAACTTTTGAGCCTCAAGTTTGCTGAGATGAAAGAAATGTTCGAAAATAAACAGCGAGTATGAGATTTCACGGTTAAATTTCATGCGAATGTAACGGTACTGAAATAATTCATGTTTACTCACCATAATTTCGTAAGTTCAGTTACGAGTTAAATGATTTGAGGTTATGTTGAGCAAACCGTAGAGATTTTGTATGAAACATGATCAAGACAGAAGTAGTGCAATCACATCATGTCTAACCATCCATATATGAAAAATAAATAAAAATAACTGATTCACGTGAACGATTGCGTCGTATGTTTCTGACATTCGTTTTACAAGCATAATAAAAATTCCACCGGAGTGAATTGACGGCAAATTGAACGTACAAGTCTGATAATCTAATTCACAGTTGAAAATAATGCATTTGTGCGCGAGTTAATCGTGAAAACAAATATCAACATCCAATTCTTTATATCATTAAAACAATTTATTTAACCTCCAACTTGTTGCTGAAATATAACTGACAAACGTAGAACAATAATCATGGCATTGACCAATGTATTGTTGATAAGTCAACTGGCAGGATATATCGTTGCACTTATCTTGTCTTTGTGCATAATTGTACCAATGAGTTTGCACCAAGATGAATTCAAGTATGTTTATAACATAGCACAACAATTTTTGATGCTGAAGAAAAGAAAATTATTTACATCTCACAAATCTGTACTCTTACAAAGATCCTCTCGATTATTTTTATAATAATCATGTGTATTGACATTCAAATCAAAGAATGTTCAGTTACTGACAAGACAATTTTGCTCATTAAATTTGTATTTAACAATTGTTAATTGGTTTGGATTTGAAGATTCGTTTGAAGTAAACAAATTACTCGAACAAACATTGTTTTCTAGAAGGTAGAATGCTGTTTTGAAAAATATGCATCTATCGGATTAGTAATTTCTGTTAGTCATCTACTCTGTAATGCGCATTACAATTTCAAAAGTGTGTGATATTATTCAATCCATAAACTCCCATCGGTTCAATGATTCACACTCCCAATCATTCAAGGGTTCTGCAAATATACCTCCCAATTGAGCAAGATTATTTTTTGTCTGAGAAAAACAAATACTTTATATAGAAAACTATTTTAGTATTCCGAATCACTTGTTGATGATTTCGATTCGAACTTGCCAATTGTTTATAAATAATATTTCATTATTTTGTCCACGAGCACAACCGGCATAATCTGATTTTACATGTTGGGGAAATTAAATTTATCGAGGGAATCTGGAAGTTCACACATTCACTTCACATCAGCAACTTAAATATTATTCGAATTTTATCATATGGTTAATTTATTGAATTTCTCTTTTTTCACAGAGGTCATTGTCTCTTGTTTTCGACGGGGATTTGGCAAGAAACCGACGCACAGTTGGTTGTCAATTGGGCAACACCAGGCTGGTGTAATTACACAATATTCGTAGGATTAATAGTATTTATTACATCTGTAATTCAAATGTACCGACTTTCAATGATGCTGTATCGCGGTGAAGATAGTTCATTTCTATCAGCTTTCGTCGATGTTATCAGTTCAATCATCCTTGCAATGCTCATTTTAATTGCTGCAATAACAATTACTCTTGGTTTCATGACTTGGTGTCAATGTATGGAAAAGAGGTTCCCATCATGTGACGTAGCAGCTGGCAAGGACATTGATAAAACTGACAACATTGATACTTCAGAATTTTACATTGAATTGGGAGTAGCTCAATTTGGAGCGTGGAGTAGTCTTTCAATATGGGTCGGTTTATCTGTATTTGCGGTATTAAAATTACTGCGGTATCATCAGCTTGAAAATATGAAAGTATCCATGTATAGAGAAAGACGAAGATTGATTCAGGCAGCTGGCAACAGTCAGAGTATCAGTTAATAATTTGATATATTGATCGTATAATTCTATTTACTTGACAACAAAGAACAAACATGATTTCTCGTGATATCTTATTTGACATTATTGTGTCCAGTTAGTATTACCAAAATTTTTATTATTCAATATATATATTTGTTGAAATTGCCATCGAGAAAATCCGTTCTGATCCAATGGATATTGATGTACATATCATAATGAACAATTGTGATTGAAAAAGTTATCAAACTCCTCACGAGCAGCATAGATTTTTTATTTAGTTCTCGAAGTGTTTGCGTTATGATTACATATGTTAGGATTTAAATCAATGTATATATCTGTATATTAAAAATAATTTGAATATTTAATCTGAAATGATTATTAAGTTAACTAGATAATTCTCACGAAGCCTTTGATATTATTTATTAATAATATAATTAATTTTGTTGCAATAAGATCTCTGTTAAATTATTACTACGTTTATATCTCTATTGCATTAATAGCGTTAGATAAATAATCACTGAATATGATAGCACAATGGGGAACAAAGTCATGAAAACCCCCCTGGGATTTTAGACAAGAATTATTGAATCGTGAGATTTATTTCTGTTAACATCCGAGGCATCCATTCTGTGATGATCTATTTATACTCGGTTCATCCATAATTCATGGACAGCAATAACAGTTCCAATATATCATCTTGTTTCTTATAAATTGTTTTCATTATATTAAATTGATCATAACTCAGACGGATATAAAAAAGTATTGGCAATAACTGAGATCAAAAAGGCCTAGAGAGAATTATGAGTTAATTTAATATACATAAATGTGTATTTCTTTCTTGTCGATACAATTAGAATAAAGTGTTAAATATCATTATTAAATATTTATTATTTGATAGCTCAAAAAATGAATCTAGATAGGAACTTTGCATATTCCTGAAGAATTTTTTCGACTACCCGTTGGACATGGTGTGGTAACTGCTATTGGTGCATCGATTACAATGAATGGCGCAACTTTAATGGGAATACATTCAACCTTAAACGTGACCTCATTGACACCAAGAATTCCATTGGGAGCACAAGGTCCGCCAGTCATTCTTAAATGGTAACAAACTCCATTGTAAAGTACCAATCCATCTCCATAACAAGGATTTATAGCACATTTTGGCACAACTTCATTTTCTGGCAACACAACGTATTCACCATGATTGCACGGACCTTGTCTATATGCTTCATAACACGTGTTATTCAAAGGAAAATAGAGGAATCTTGGTCTACAATCACAAATCCATGCACTTTTTCTACCGCCACCAGGATAAAGTAACATATTCTCTGGACATTTCTTTGGAATATAAACTGGTATACGCTCCGTTAACTAAAAGTATTAACAACTTGATATAAATAGCAATATAAATTTGTGAAATTGAATTAGACTTTAATTTTCACTCACTGCTGCTCTGTTCCCACTTAGATGCGTTATCTCTTCATCATTTGGAAAAACAATATCTTGACAGTTACACATAACTATCATCATGATTACAGTGAAGTACTTCAATTGCATTTTGAATTTTTATTTATTCTGAAAATTTTGAGTAGAAACAAATTATTAATCACAACACTGGTTTAATGGAAAGCGGTTGACTGATAACTAAATTTTTTCTTTAACTATTAATCAATCCACAAGAGCTCATGAATGATTCAAATATTAAGAAATTGGGAGGAGTCAAAATAGTCATGTCTGAAATCTTGTCGAAAATTCAATCAAGAAATTGTATGAACACATTGTGAAAGTTCGGCTATATATTTTCATTGACCAAAGTTTTTGCATAAATTGCCCACATGCTTCATTTGAACAGAAATTAACTGCCTTGTTTTTTTCTCAGAAACTTCAGAATTGCGGCTTTTGTTGATACGAACTAAAGTTATCTGAATATATCAAGAAGTTTCATCATGTTTCTGACTTCTGGGAATCAAATAAAACAGAAGTCTCTACTTTAATGTTTCGTAACTGAACGATTTTCGTTCGAGCTGACGTTCCAACGAGAATAAAAGAAGAAAAAACACCATTTGCAAAATAAGCCACTGTTATACTTTATGGCTTTCGCGACTGATAACAATCCTTATAATTACATTATACCACTGTTTTTATCCAGCTAAACGTATTGCAATACCCATGCCAACACTTGCATGTTTATTTATTCCATTAAAAAAAAAGTATCACCACACGAATGATCATCTAGAATACCTTCCCTTAAACACAAAATCTCACAATTCACAACATCGCAAACTGATTCAAGTGCGACATGATAAAGCGTATGAATCCAAGGTAAACTGGTGCTAAGAAAAAATTATTTATTTACCGGAATGAATTTGGAACCTGCATTTCGTCATCGACAACCACATATTATTTTAGCCTTGAATAGTACCACTTCGCTTTTGTATGAGGAATTGACATTCATTCATACCAATTTGATAATGTATGTTCATAAACTAATTATTCGTTTAAATATACAAACTAATAAGTAAATTAATAGATTAATATATCAATATGATTTGAAATTACGTTTTTAATTATAGGATCTCCTTGACACGTATTTAAAAACCAAAACGTTAGTCAATTTATAAAATTCGTCGACACTGTCCTCGAGAAATTTTTCGTGTGCCTGGCATACAACCTTTAACTGGTGCGACGATAATTTGATACACAACTGTTGTAATTCGTTGACACTCAATTTCGTAATTCTGTTCATTGATAACCAATGATTGACCCTCACCACACGGATAGCCAGGCTTCAATAGTGCATTGCAAGTTCCATTAAATATCACTGAGCCATCTTTGCATGAATTTTCCAAACACTCAGCATTCGTTCCATTATTCGGAAGTACCAGATATTGTCCGGATGAGCATGGTCCTCTTAAATAAGGCTTGAAACAACTGTCCTGTGGTGCGTAATAGAGATATCCACCGATGCATTCACAGGAATTCCCATCTTCGTCAATGTCTAAGGTCATGTTGGGAGGGCACTTTGTTGGCACGTCGACGCTCTAGAAATCAAAGATAAGAATATAATACTATGTATGATAAACGAAATGATTTTCTTTAATATAGTTTGGAAGTTTTCTTACAGCATTTCGAAGCTGTGGTTCGAATGGTTGATCAGGAAAAAGGATATCCTGGGCATAAGTTACTCGAATAATAATAAAGAAAAATAACGTTAGAATGGAAATCATTCTAAATGATAACGTAAAAATGAAAATTCAGTCCTGAGTTCTTAATCCAACGAATATACCCAAACTTATGAAAAGATATTCAGAAACACATCGCTATTTCATACAACTTTCAAAACGTGTTCATTAGCATCTTGCGCTTAAATCGCTCCTCTTAACTTTTTGTTCGTTTTTGTACAAAATGTGAGATGACGTATCATATTGGCATTCAGCGGTTACATTTTCGTCTTCTTTTTAATATTCTTATTCTTTTTTCAGTCGTTCAGTAGTATAGGACAGCGTATCACGCATAACTGTTTGAAGTCAGATGTATAATGAAAAGTTTACCACTACCACTGATGGAGATTGAATTAATGTGAGTTCGAAGTTCAATGTCATTGGATAAATGAACACTTTATGTCCGCATCTAGGAGTGGAAATAGATTTCACAAAAGCGATTAGAGAAGTCCATATTGAAAAGATGATATAATTATTATCAAATTATTTCATTTACGTTATTTACAAGATTTTACATTATCGGTATTTGTACTTAATGGGGAAAACTGATGAAGTTTACGAAAAAAAAAAGAAGTTGATGATATCTTTTTTTACAGAAATAATTTTATGAATCTTATTAAAGCTCTCAAAATACTTCATTCTACATTTGGAATGTAGAATGAATTTTTCTTGCTATGAAATGGCACTCATTGTGAAATGAGAGACCCAATACGCGTGAATATGTTATTCATAGCACAATTATCCCTCAAAGTTCGTATTTTCTATTGAGCCGTGTATATTTCACCATAACAAAAATATTCATCTTTCGATCAATAAAGATTGTAAGGGCTATCTACTCTTATTATCATCATATTCGATCTATGTCAAACAAACCCTTCTTTTACCGCGACATTATATGTACATAAGTATAAATTATTTGGAAGTTTGACGATAGTTGATTGCATTGCTACTAAAGAATAATTTCTTACAAGCTAATTTTTTGTCAATCACATTCTGATCACTTCAAAGTTTCATTAGCGCATTTCACGTAACTTCAATTCTTCAACAATGCTATAAAATGCACTTTTTTCAAATTCTGGCCAAGATTTGAATGTTTTGAATAAATTTAATAACTCTGACGCTGAGAGTTGTCTGAATGGTGTGAAGATATCGAAATTCATTCTGATTAATCGTGGTCCACAATTAGGTATCCATTTCCTGGTGAATACAATGAGAGATTAATTTAGGAAAACAAAATGCAACAGATAATAAAATCAATGAAATGTGACCTACTCCAATGCGGGAATAACACGTGAACCGGCAGGCTTCAAATTCAGTAATAAGAAGTAATAGAACATCTCCGCGTCGAATTTTGTGAAGTCATCATTGAAAAATTCAAGTTTCGGAACCAGTTTAACAACATGTACTAGTTCACCGTCATCTTTATAATATTTACCACATCGCTTTTCTTTTTTTTTATTGTTCAACCATGGTAAAAAGGCACGTCTTGGTAGAGTAGCAAGTTTCTCATGAGTAAAAAACAATTGAAGATAAATGTTGTTCGGCGTATGAAATTTTGTCATCTTAGTTTCATCGAAGAGCTACAACATAAAATTTCGTGGAGAATATTTTTCAGAGAATAGAAAAAGTTACGATGAATTATTGAATAATACTTAGAACTAATACAAACCATTGAAATTGATGGTGCCATTGCTAAATACAAAGCTATACGTCCATAAGCCGATAATTCACCAGAGATCAATGAATAACGTAGGTAATAAAGGAATTGTTTTCGAATTAGAGCTCCAATGATGTACAGTGATGGTTCATCATTCCATTTATATTTTGGAACATATTTCATCATATCTCCAAGTACATTCGTAGCATCCATACGATCTCTATATGCCAGACGGCCTATTGCAAAGAAATCACGATTGCTAACATTTAGACGCCCAGGATATTTTGCAATAAGTGGTGCTAAACTTTTTCTAAACGCCGGATGTTTTTCAAATAAATTAATATGGTGCACACCAGATTCCAGCAACTTCTCAGTCAGATAACCCAATCCCGGATTAAGTTCGTAAACCGGTGATTTCGTTTTCTTAAGAACAGGTAATATTAATGATGCAAAGCGGCCAGCTACTGTCTTGTCAACCAGATGTAATTGCTTGGGAGAAGCTTCTTCTCTCAATAATTCTGTAGGTATTTTTTGTACTTCACGTCCGTTCAACGTGAGTTCTGCAATAACTTTAGAATGGGCTCGAGGAGTTGGCCTTTTTACCACTTCTTTTACATTCCTCATATCGTCATTTGTTGGAGGATCATCTCCAGAACGGGACTTTTCACCAGACTCCTGACGACATATTGCAAACAGTGAGCGATATCTGTCTGATCGTCGTCTCAGTCGAGTGACAATTATCCAAAACATCTGAAAAGTAAGAAAATCAGCAGAAAATAAATAATGATCACAAGCACAATCTGATGTTACATAAATGAATCTACACCAATTTACCTTTCAATTTCTTCTTGATTGACTCTCTGTCATCGGCTTATTTTTCTATTCTTCTTGTAAACAATAGAGCCTATACAATTATACAGGACCAGATTTTTTAAAGAAATTTCCATTTCGAACGGGATTGTGTTTATCCTGTTTTACCGACTGCACAACACAATTGAAAATGAGGTGATTTGAGCTTTGTAGCATGACAAATAATTTCCGTCTTGTTATTTTTCTTGACGATTGAATGATGAATTTTACTATTGACTAATATTATTTATTGAAATTAACTTTTTCTTGCTTGCCTCATTCATGTTATTAAGACCAAACTTAGATCAAGTCAGATCCTAACCTAACTATTTGAGCCCGAAAATTCATGGCAATTGTACAAAATTATTCAACATTAAACAATGACCTATATCAACATCAGTAATTACAGTGTGCTAGTTATCAAAATGATAATCTTCGCTGTTATTTTCTTGTAGTTTTTATGTTTACACTTGAATTTATCAACAGAGCGGATTTGTCCATAGAACCGCATGACCGTCCTACTGTAATAAGTCAATGAATCATTTCATGTGCTAATACCTAACAGAGCAGTGTATTCATTGATATTCATATCCAACTTATCAATATCAATCAAAGTAAAGATGTTAGTACTCGTATCAATACTGACTTCATCGCCCAAGCTTCTGAATATTCTCATTAATCCATTACAAAACAATTCAACGCAATGATGAATCGATCAAACTGAAAATTACCGCCATTTTTCAGCACGTGCTGACGGAAAGGTTGAGTTAGACATGAATGTTGATTTGTTTATGTAATTTCCTCAATTTGCCGAAATTCTATTGACCATCAGATAATCAATTCGGCTACTGTTACCATGTATCTCATGAGATGTCATCATATTCATAACTTTGAGCGAATTATGTTTCAACAAAGTTTATGAGAATGCAATAATTAAAAACACGAAAAAATTTGGGGAATTAGAGACATATTTTGGAAGATTAAAACATGTTCATTCGAACCCAGATTATTCCAAATCATAATTCCGTTCGGCCTGCTTTTCATAATATGCCGACGATGTACATGTCTGAGTATTCGCGAGAAGGAGAATAGAAGAAAACGACAGATATGAAATTCCATTCCAGTTAATAATATTTTGAAAACATAACATGTCGTCATTGACTTGGCGCCTTTTCGACGATCATACATGATCAGCAACTGGTCAGGGTAATACAAGTGGCAGTGATTCCTACTCACAATTGCCTGTATCATATTGTTCACGTGAACTGTATGACTTGAATCTGTGATACATATGACTTGGTAACTACATTCACAACAAATAATCACTAAATTTATTCGTCTGGAATTTACATATCGATAATTTATGGTAGTGGTATTTGCATGAAGCATAACTGTTATTGTAACGTATTTATACAAATAATTACATTCACATTCGTAGATCTTGAAGTATCACTGGATTCACTAAAAATGGCTCAGTGTCAACCACTGTTGACACGTTTGATTGCCTCGTCAGTGACGGCGTCATCACAAGCTGGAAAAATTATCCGGGACATTTTCACACGCGGTGAATTGAACATTGTCGACAAAGGCGTCAATGATATCCAAACTGAGGCCGACAGGTCAGCACAAAATTGTATCATCACATCGTTAAGTCGACAATTTCCCGATGTGACAATAATTGGTGAAGAAGGAACATCAAAATGTGATATACCTGCAGATTGGATCATCACTGATATGGATCAGGATGTCTTGAAGGCCAAGCTGCCAAGTCATTTGGAGAATGTTGCACCAAAAGATGTATGTGTGTGGGTTGACCCTCTTGATGGTAAATACATTTCCAATTAGCTTTATCTCTATTTATTCAGTGTATGAATATTAATAATGTTATGGATTCCAGAATTCATTTTATTGAACAATTCTTTCTTTTCAGGGACGTCGGAATATGCTCAAGGACTCGTAAATCATATAACAGTATTAATTGGCGTTGCAGTCGGTTCAAAAGCTGTCGGTGGTGTAATTCATCAACCATATTACGAAGATAAACAAAAATCTTCATTGGGACGTACTATATGGGCTTTAGAAGGTGTTGGTGTTGGTGGCTTCGAATCAACTCCACCACCAGTTGGAAAAAGAATAATTACAACTACACGGTAGTGTGTCGTTATCCTCATTCGTTCATCTCCCGACGACGAGTAAACAACTCAACTAAACTTTCTATTTATCATTGCAGATCGCATTCCAATAAAACAGTCCAAGCCGCACTAGATGCAATGAAACCCGATGAAGTTTTACGTGTTGGTGGAGCAGGTCACAAGGTGATGCTGCTGCTTGAAGGACGTGCTCACGCCTATATATTTGCAAGTCGGGGATGCAAAAGATGGGATACATGTGCACCTGAAGCAGTATTACATGCTGCAGGTGGAACTTTGACGGACCTTTGGGGTGAAAAGTATTCGTATGATGCGAATACCAACTATGCGAATGAGAGAGGCGTATTAGCTACAGCACCCGGTGAACAACATTCATGGTATGTATCTCGTATTCCAGAAGACGTCAAGCACGATATGTGATTGACATCGATAAATTGTGTCTTATGGTATGTAAAAACTTCATGTGCCATTCATTTTTTCGGGATGCATTTCAATGAATATCGCATGTAAGTATTCGTTGGTAAAATTATTGATTGAAATATTACATAAATTCTGTATTTAATGGCCTAGATACGAGATAACAATCACAAGATTTACTCGAATATATATGTTTACCTTTATGTATATGGAATAATTATTGTATAAAAGTGATTAATAAATTGCAAGCGATAACTTGAAGAATTCAGAATTTGTCAATAAATAAATTTCCATTGAATTTAATGAGCTTTAGGTTTTGCAGATTTTACTTTTTTCAGTTTCTTCAATCCATTGATATTAGTCTTCATCAAATTCCAGTACGCTTGCTGAAATTTGTTCACGTCCTTGGAATGAATCTGAAATATATTTCAACATCGTCAATAAGTTCTTAATTATTAATGAGCAGGAGTATGACTGAGAAAATCTACCTATTGGATAGTTGTTAAAATATGAAATCAATAAAATATCCACACTCAACCAAGAACCATAAAAAATGAAAAATAAACTGATTATATTTTTCCCTCAAATAATACTCGTATGAATGACCATTCCGAATGAAAATTATCAACTGTTTCCGGTCTGCAGATGGCTTCGTTATGAAATTCCTAAATGTTTACAGATAATAATGACTCCAATTTATCTCTTATTGTAATTTCACTCCAACGATGGCTCACATTCATTCATGGGAATGATAACAATAATTATTATTTGTTAAGTATCAGAATCTCAAGAAGGACTGAGTAGATAAATTCCTTTCATCAACTCTGAATCAATATAGAACACATCACTCCAATAGTGATATCTACAGTCAACTCCAACAAAAAAATTCAAACTTCTTACAGTTGTTGATATTTTTTTAGACCGTAATGTGGCCCTAATCAGACACAGGTGCTCAGTCGGTTTTGGTAGTGGCGGTTGACCCTCTCGGGGTACCGGTCTGTTGTGTCCATTAACTGGAACAAATCCAAACATAATAAAAAATCTCGAAACATCGAATTTCACATTGACGACAAATTCGAAGTTCTATTACTCACATCTCTTAATAGTTAGTACTACCGAACCTGAAATCCGCGACTTCTCAAATAACCTGGTAAGTTCACTCAAGAACTATAAAATAAAATAATATCGTAAATTAATAAAAAAGTTTACATTGTTTTGTCCCACATTGATCCTCTTTTTTCTCCTTATTTTCTCCGTTTACCTCATCATTTCCCAGTAAAACCATTCCGACGATAGCATATGCCCTATCTTTAATGTCGAGCGTGACAAATAATGTTTTTTTATAGGTTAGAATCACAAACGACAACGCATTAATCATAAAGCAGCCAAAATACAATTACCTACTAACGCCATCTATTCCTAACAATTCGCGACTTTTATTTATCAACAATCGAGGTAAGTCATTATTATAAAGTATATGATTGTTTATTCTCCAAATAATTAATGCCAATCCTTACTTTCGAACAAAAATCATTGGCGGTTGAATATTCATTGTTAAAACTTATTACTGGAGAAGTAGAAAGAATCGACAAAGAAATCAAACGCGATGTTCCTTTGTTTTCATCGTTCTGAACAATCATCTCCATTTGCCCAATCACTGTTCCCAGTATACACTACAAATTATTGACCTTTATCTATGTTCATTCTCACATGCCATAAACCAATGCTTCTCATTTATTTTACGGATCTTTATTAATATAAAATAGAATTCATTGTTCATTTATAAATAGCCAACATATTGTAGATGGTCCAGCATCTTTTATGTGGCGCCCTCGTCCAATTGGTCAACAATTGTATTCGTCCTTATCATTGTTTCAAATCAATCCATTATAGTGTACCTAACTAACACATATGAAATATCACGTCTATGATTCAGAATGAATTCATGAATTCCAAATTAATGATATACATTCTTTCCTTCACAGAAAAGAAAACAAACAAAAGAATAAATAATCATGGCGAGCACCAGTGTGAGAATACAAATATCAAAGAATGATAAGTGCATATTCGACAAATCGACAGAAAATAAAAACGATAATAATATAGCGGTACTGATTACAAATTTGAAGATGATGCAACAGCAAGTCAATGACTTCTTAACAACTTTAGTCGACGCTGAACGCAACTTGTCTCACGAAGGTGAATGAACGCATGTTGAAACGAGTTATCGATGAATATTTTATTTTAAATGAAAGAAAAAAAAAAGTACACTTTCTATCGCGAATTATTTTGAGTCACAGCCAATTGTGTAACATAAATTTCAGGTGGACCTAACGATTCCGAAAACGACATAGAAGACGACGATTCAGAAGAAGATGATCAAGTTAAGCCTAAAAAATGTAAATTGAGTAATTAATTTCTGTGAGACCGGTTGAATAAATCCACCGTTACATATAAACATATATATAGATAGATAGATAGATATATGTATATATATACACAAACATATATATATATATATATATATATATATATATATATATATATATATAGGTATTAGTTTGTGAGAAAAAATTGATGAACAGAAAGAGAAAGAGACAGTGAGTACTAGAGAACGTCGCGGCGGAAATATTAAACTTTGTCATTTGCATCTCGTTCCTCATTCAATAACAATTATTCTTCATATAAAATCTTATCTATTTACCTGGTAGGAGTACACTGAAGTGAACACGTCCACACAATCAAGAGCATTCTTTAATGAAGTGAAACAGTGATTGGAATTGGAACAGAATTCGTCAAATCTTCATTTTATCCAGGACAATTGGTAAATCATTTATTTCTTGAATTATATATAGTTCTGATACAATAATGGAAATCGCTCTGTAATTGTCGTAGGATATAAGATATGAATATGGTCATACTAAATTTTGTATAATAATTTTGTATAATAATTTCCAAATAATAATTGCCAGCACAAATTATGAAGACAATCCAAGTCATATCAATTGTTGCTATACTACTCAAATAAAATAAATTGGGTGATGAATTTTAAATCAATATGACATGAAAATTTTCTAATGTTCACACTGACGATAATTAACTTTCATCATATTGATCAGATGATTCATGAGTGGTATGATTTTAAATAGTATTTGCTATGATAATTGAATTTTTATCGTGAATAAATTGAATTCGAGTCTTATCATCAACATGTCGTTAATAATCAATTGATTTTATACCTATGAGTTTGCAAAGTACAGAGGGAATAATTTGGATGGAAAAGTACACTAATATAAATTTTGTGATAAACTTCTTTCGCAACATGCTGATATCGTTAGGACCTAACCTTATTCGTTCTATAACAATTATAAAAAAAGTATTCAATTGTGATAATACTTGAAAATGTTAACAGCAAAGGCTATTGATTGTATTAAGTGGAAACAGAAAAATAAAGTTTGATGAAAGCAATTTTGGCAACATAATTGTTGGGATTTATAAGAGAAAAACAGAGGGCGAAGGTATGATGATGGTGATCAAATATGAAATCACGATGAAGTAGATAAATAAATGAATATGATAAAACAGATCATCGAATTGCGTCGATAGTTGGAATTAGAACAAGAAATATGATACCGATATCAAATACTTTCACATCCATAACAAACTATATTTATTTCTAGATTAGAAGATGTCTACGACACTGTCAAATCAAGCACAGGTGAGATATGTAATCGAGTGGTTCCAAGAGTGGTCAGAGATGCAAAGAAGTGATTTTTTGGGTGTGTTATTGGAACGATGTGGTCCAGCTGATCTCGTTAATGGCCTTCTATCTGGTATTGAAGGTCTAGAATGTAAAGACGAATCAACAAGACCACCCAGTTTATTCCAATGCCGTGTGAAATTGTTCATCGAATGGAGCCAAAATTGGTCACAACAAGAAAAAGACGGTCTGTTGACCTCTGTGAAAAATATAGACCCGAAATTTGGAGAAAAGTACGACAGAAGACTGAAAACTGGCACTGAAAACGAGGATGAATCGTAGATTATCGAAAGAAATATCGCAATTATTTTATCGAATTAATCTTGTTTTCATGAGCATTCCAATACGTATTTTTGTCTCGCGAAATACTATGAATTATCATAGACGTCTAGTCTGTTGTTGTTTCATTCATGTACATTCCATCAATTCACATTCCACCTGTACATATTATCCATTAATATAATGTACGGAGTTACAAAAAATTTGTCCTCCAATCATGTTATACAGCAGACGTCATTTTAATGTTATTTCAGCTTCATAGTGAATAATAACACGGTAGATGACAATTAATTTTTGGAAATATATTTAACATATATCAAATGGCCAATCATTATTTTTCGAAAGGCGCAATTATCACTGATAAGAGAATACATTTTCTAACAACTTGTGTACTAGTATATATATGTATGTATGTATGTATGTATGTATGTATGATATATATAAATTATACATGAGCACTATGTATCATTCATATATGACATATCACAGGTCTAGTGACGGAGTAACTAGTTTAATATATCATTGTTCATTCTCATCTTCATTATTTTCACATACAAAAAGTCGTTGAGGCAGTTGCAAACATTGTGTTATATTTATTATTATTATTATTTTTATCATTATTATTAAATAATTGTAGTACGATTCAGATAAAAAAAATGATCCAGCGCAACTAAGCGATTTATGTATCAATTACCTAATTACAATCCTAATAGAATTACTAAAATCAGTTCTAATGTGTTTGTTGAAGCCACTTGGTACATATTGATTTAATAGCCGGTTGTCCAAGTCTGTCAGCCTCTTTCAAAATTTTTCGAATATCTGAAGCTCGCGAATGCTTAACAGCTAATAAATAAGCAGCTTTCAATTGTTTGCTTTCAATATATGATTCAATTTTCAATTCAACATTTGTAATTATTCTTATGAGCGAATCGATTTGATCTCCTGGACCAGGATTTGCGTCATTTCGCGAGCGGTCTAGGAGGAATTTAACACAATGTGCCAAAACACGATCGGATATCATATTGGAATTGGTCGCACCGGAACTACGACAACATTTTATTAATTGTTCGATTGAATTAATTCTTTTGTCCAATGCCAATATGTGTCCTACAAGAAAATAAACTTTTTGTGAACGAAGATTGTAGTCTTGCATTACCCGAAAAGCAATACCAAATCCTTCTTCAACGTCACGGCCACATAAAATTGCTAACACTGATAAATGAGTCCTTTCTTGTTGATTTCCGAATAATGTCGGTACTCTCCTCGGTTGTAAACCCTCACTATCCATAAATGATAATTTGCTTAGAAATTCATTAACAGATCTACCTTCTTTCTCACATGCTCCAAGGAATTTTGCAATTTCCATTTGTCTTGATATTGTATTAATATGCCGATCGATTTCTGTCGGTTCCATTTCCATTGTAAAACTGCTGTTACCACTGCTCATAATTGATGTTGTACTTTTTTTACGGCGTTTCCCAAAGCTTTCCATTTGCAACTCTGTTTCTAAATGCTTTTGTGCATCAATGAGAAAATGACTTCTAGAACAAATTTCCACATAATTGCTAGCATCTGTGACATAAAAGCGAATACAAGTCATTGCAGCTCTAATATAATCACGCATGAACAATTGTAATTGATATAGTGTGTGCAATAATTGTTTTCTCTCTAAATTATGGCAAGTGCATATCAAATACTTTTTCCACATCAGAAGACTTGGATCTTTGGATTTCATTGCCGTACATAAATTTTCCATCGTTCCATTTTTTAGACATCCAAGAAAAACAATATTGAAATATAATTCTGGTTCAATATCATTGTCTAATATATAGCACAAACATTTCTCGAGTTCATCATAACGCACCAAAAATTCTAATATCGAATTGAAACTACCATACATCATTAAATAGTACAGACTTTCTTGGTAACGAAAATTTCTAGTATTGCAGTTTAATTTTGAGTATGTATATTGTCCATGCGATATTGCTTTTAGACTGTTCAATGTATTGGAAATTTCTTGTGCAGTGACATTTGTTCGCGTCAATTGCTGGGAATGTTCATCTGTTACATTGGACACTTCGAGTATCTGCAGAATCTCCATCAATAAAGGAGGATCTTTGCTCGGTCGATTTTTTAAAGTTTCGCTAACTTTAAATTCCTTTTTCTCTATGCCCCGCTGAGTATCTGGTCGTTCATTCACATCACCAGGATGCGATAATACAACCCAATCATCAAAATCCTCTTGATGCACTTTCTCCAAGCAATGTGTGAACTTTTCTCGCGCACCCTCATAATAACCCACTTTGAGACAAGCTTTTCCCCATGCTGCCCAAACACCTTGAGTATCCAATCCCGATTTAGTGCTAAGATCCAATGCGAGTATCCATTGTTCCTTCTCCGTTAACAAATCTCGCAAACTTCGAAACGTATGATCATTTAAATCGTCACGTGGGATTAACGCATGACAATCAGACTGCACAAGTGTAGCAATTAGATCGACTTGAGATAAAAAACGATCGCAATCAGCCAAACCTGTATTCAAACCCAACTTGGCACATTTGACTTTGGCTGCTACCAAGAGCGACCGGATCATGTTTAGTATGATATTGTGATCAATTTCACGATTAATTTGTCCGTTATCATCAGGACACAATAACTTTTTCATCTCGTCGCATCGATCTAACAAAAAATTTGCATATACTTTGCTATCCGAGTGTAAATTCAATATCGCAAGGCATAATGAAATGTTTGGTGCATATTCGAAGCAAAATTCTTCACGCAATGTGCGATTGTGTGTCTCATCATTTGACAATCGCCAAAAATCAAATGATTCACTGCTGATTGACGAAGTGGCGCCTTCTGCTTGTAATGTCGTTTGTCGTTTACAATCGTTGCAGACTCTAACAAGTACCGAATCTGCATAACCAGTGACACGCATACGTTGTGATGAACATGAAGCACAAACGACTCTGCCACATCGTCGACAGTGATGTCTCCGATTGAACATGGAAAAGATGACAATCTTACAGCAATTGCATTCTCTTGTTTTATCGTTGGGTATCCATTCGGCTCTCGTTGGGGTGACAACAGGCATAATGAATTCACCACTTTCATCAAATGATGCGTCCCGCGATCTGCTCCCGTCGATCATATCCCGTTGAACGGCCACACGCGAGTCCAGAGATTTTTTTGCGTAAAATCTTACAAGTTTATCGAAGTCTTCAGTAGGAAAATCTGCAAATCGCAAATTCTCTGAATGATGCTTCTTAATTCTCTGCAAACTATCAAACTTCCCGTTCATGAGTAATTGTTCCAACATGAGAAGTGGATTATTAATTAAATTGGTATACAATCCTCTGTCTTGCGGATTTAATTGATCCAAAATTTCGACGCCAATAGAACAGCGTTGATATTTCACATAATCCGTCGGACAATTTTCAATGAGATACTTTACAATAAACCGTAACGCACCGATTGATTCCAATCTTTCAATCACACCCTTACAAAGTTTGACAGACAAACTAACTGGCAATGCTTGTAAAAGTTTTCGTGCGTGTTGAAAATTGTCTGTTCCATTCTCCAAAGCTCCTATAAAAAGATCCTGGGACACTAATGATTGAATTTCCGACGAGAGTGTTTGATACTCTAACCACTTTAGGCAGAGTTCATGTTGATTCGTATCAATTAAAGATTTGACAATGCAATGGGGATCAGTTTTTTCTGTACGAAATACAATATTATACCAATTCATTCCATTAGAACTATCATCAATATTGCAGTAAGGTAAGATTTTATCAAAGACCATAACTCTGCAAAGAATTTCGTTCATATGTGCCCGGCAATGGGCTGGAAGATTATGTTTGTTCACATGATTCAAGACGTGACGTAGAGCATCCTCACAGATACCTACGGGCCACTCCTTAACATTCGCTAACACAATTTGAGCAAGCATCTGCACATCCTTTATCTGATAGAGGTATTGTAAAATTTCATCCTCATTCAAATCCGATTGATTATTAATCAAATGAACTAATATTCGGTCTCTAAGACTCTGAATTTCTACATTGGCCATCATGAGTGAGTCTGGCAGCGCATCAATAACTGTGAAACATTTTTTAAAGTGTCCTTCTTTTAGAAGAATGTCAAATTGATGCCATAGTTCGCTTGTAGATACACACTCCCATAGACCTGCTACTGCCGAATTATGATTAAACAGAGATTTCAAGTTTTGAGTCCATTCCGAGTGCATCATATTTTCCAGCACTGCCGTACGATCTGTATTGACGCAGGAACTATTGAGTAACGTGGGATCCGACTTGTGAATGCGCTTAACTAGGTAAGACAATAACCAGCAATGGCTTTCCAAATAATGTAACAGATTCGGGTTAATTGTCCTATTCATCCAAATTTCTGTATTGTCGTTGTTCTTTTCATTTTGCAGAATACAATCGGATCCTATCGTGAATTTATTGCCATAATTCAATGTGATATCATACAGATATTGAAAGGGTTGATAATTAATACTTGTGTCATCATGCTTGACCTTTGCCAAAATAGTTTGTGTTTCCTCTAAGTGAGCATAAAATTCGTCATACTTTCTGACTAGTTGTGGCAAAATCAAAACGGTTCGATCTTGAACATTGATATAATGATCAATATAATCATTAACAGCCACACATAACTCATCATTCAGCGCATCTGGATGGAAAATCTTAATAATTGGTGAAGCATGATACTCGTTAATCATTGCAAAAATTACACGTGAGTCTTGTTGTAATTCCAAGTCTTGCCAAGCTGGTTCATTCAAGTCTTCTATATGTTCAAAATCAAAAATTTCAATTTTGCTTAATGATTGACCTAATAATTTCTTTCTAAGTGTGAAAAGGGTTACGAGCCCAAGATCACCAATCTCATACCCAAGAGTTGTGAGGGAGATTGCGTGTTGCAAATCATTCAGTGGTGGATTGCGTGACCAGATTTGGATCATTGCATGAAGCATCATTAAGTTCCAAACATTAAGGAAGAAAGCAAGGGTATGATTGCCGAATGATAAATGACTTAAATCTAAATTCATCAGACACTGTGTCTTCCGTAGAATTTTTTTCATACCCTCTTCGTCATAGAAATTTTTTATTCTTTCGGTTTCCCATATAATTGGTGCCGTATCCTTGGGATCACGCATGATTTGCAAAAGTTCTTCCAATATTTCGGTGACGCACTCATTTGGATCAAGTGAATTCATATCGATGAATTCATCATTATTTTTTTCATACTTATTCAAGACAATGGTAGCCCATTGATTATCAATAATTTTACAATCGTCTACGTTTCTGTCAATATAATCACCAGAAGAAAGCTTCGGACAGCAATTCGCAAGAATGCCGTAAACTAGATTTATCTGCAATTGATTAGCAATTGTCTCCAGAACGTCTAAATCCACGTTCAAATCAAAAATTTGATGGCCAATATAGAAATCAATAGGATTCTCCAATAAGGAAGACTTCATAAAAATTTCCATGGTTTCTTTGGATTTCGGTGCGATAGAACGTAGCAGTTCAATATGAGCATTGAGACGATGTAGATATGGCTGACCATTACCGCAAGCTAACATAATTTTTTGCATTCGATGTTTTATTTGTTCTAGATCTGGTTGTTCATTGACTACGTCAATAATTGTGGTTTTCATTTCGAACGCTTTCAATTTTCGTGAAAGATCAAACCAGTATTCATTGTACTCTCGCTGCTCCTTTGATGATAACGGAATTTTCGCATCACATATAATTTTCGATATTGGCACACCCTTTTTCTCATAATACAATTGATATATCGTTTCAAAAAAGTCGCGATAGGCAGTATTTTCCAATTTTTTACAAGCTTTCAAGTGTTTCATCGCAACTTCTGTTAAATTTTCCGATATTTGACAATCGTGTCCCAGTGTCAATGCCAAATCCATAGTCATTAAGGTCATTATTTCTTCTGCATTATTCGAATCGGAGCATAAAATGATATTTGATTCTTGCGATGCTAAGAATGTCTCAACTTGACTGGTCACACGTGATGCTTGAATACCATCACGAGCCGCTTTTCGAATGAAATCAAGCGTCGAATGTTTCGAATCAAGTTTGGATTTGTTTGTATCTGAATATTTTTGTTCGGCAGATGTTAATCGCTTGAAAATTTCATCTTTGAAGTTACGCATTGCACGAGAAAACATAACTTCTCCCGCCAAATGGCTATTTTCCATATTGAACATCTGTGAAAAACAAGAAAGAAAAAAATTAATATTAACTAATCATGATAGTGGAAAAAGTATTATTGATATTAGTCCTACATGCGGAATATGGAAGTACTTCTCGATTGTCTTCTCACAAAGTTACGATGAGTAATGACAGCAGTGATCACAATATAAATAAACAAAAATACGACTGAATTTTTATTATCCAGATAGATTTGGAAGATCACGAAACATTCGTTATCGACCTCGGCAATGAAGCGATCGACGACGAAAATAAAATGGAAATGATCAAACTTGACGAAGTGTCCAACATACATCCAATTGTGGGAGACGACAGTAAATATCAATCGCTGCATTCTCACGTTCAACACTATAATCGTCGAGCCGCTGACATTGCAAAAGAGAAATTGAAGAGTAAACCAAATAATTTGACATATGTTAAAGAAATCAACATTCTTGAATCCAGACCTTACATTGCTGATTTCCGACAAAATATTGAAAAGGTCGAAATCAACTCCTATCATAAGAGAGGCTATTTAAATTATTGCAATTGCATTTTATCATTACATTTCAATTGCTCAAAATGACCACACAAACGAAAATCGCATTATATACATTCATTCTATTTCGCTGAGAATAATATCTTAAAAATGACTTAAACACGAGTATTTTCTTGAATACACATAAGAGGAATGTTATCGCACTATCAAAATTCTCATTCGTAAAAATTTTTTCAGTACAATGCTAAATTGAGGGCACGAAGAAAACATGACGAAACTGTCAAAGACAACTCACTAAACTTAACAAACGAGGATGGAGAACAAAACCATACAACATTTATACTTGGTTCACCAATTAAAATCTCAAGAAGTGAACCAGGTGATGAAGAACCTGAAGAAGACTACGATTATAATAACTTCAAGGCAGAATATTATCAGCAACTAGAAGATGCAGAAAAGAATAATCGTACTTTCAATTATACTGCTAAAGATAAACCAGACTATTCTCCCAAAGATGCACTTCAAAAAATTATAAAGGTTGATAAACCGAAGAATTGTACAAAAGAAGAATTAGCGAAATTTGGTCTTAACGCATTTCAATGTTTGGTATTTGATTATAAACACGCAAAAAAATCTTCAGATGTTCAGAGAATACTTTGGAGAACGTGGACAGTTATAAAGATATGGTTATGCATTTATATTTGTATTGCGATACCTTGCTGGTGTCAAAAAGGTAACTGTAATATTTGTGAATCACCCTGTAATAAGCAACCGGCTCCAAAAAACATAGACAAATTATTGTAGGATGGTGTTGCTGTTGTTGTCGATGTGACTTTTGTTTTCCACGCAGACGGATTCGTCGTGCAAAAAAATATTTAGCTCTCAATCCGCCTGGTGTACTTGTCCGACAGTCCAAAAAAGGGCAGCGCGATTCAGTTATAAATTATGAACCAACAGCATTTGAAGTAAATGCATACCAAGAATTAGAAAATCGAATACGGCATCTATAAACAGGATAATAAATCGAATGATATGTGAGGTAATTATCAATTTACCTCTATTATACGTTGTGCTTCAGTATATTCATCTTTCCAAAGGCATCTCATGATTAGTGATTCTTTTGAAGCTAACATATAGTTGAGTGTGAATTCTTTAGATTGTTTAAATTCTTTCTTCTCCACTGACTCACTGTTCGAATTATTTTTTCTCATACGCTTTCGTCGTTTTGCATTTTGTTGAATTGTATTATTTACTGAACTGCTTTCAGAACTGACATCAACATCTGATCGTAAATCCATTTCATCAGATGAAGACTCATTGAGTTTGTAAAATTTTGATTTGCATTGGTGATTATTGGAAGCAATGACCATTGGATTCGTTGCTGAAGATTGATCAACATTCAAGTCAGGTAAACCTTGGTTCTCAAAAAAATTCGAATTAGTCAATAATTTAAGTCGCCATGATGCCTCTGTCAAGTAATTCTGTACAGCTGAGATGCGTTGTTCAAGATTTTTTACACTTTCAAATGAATTTGCATCCATTCTCAATTCTGACAATTTATCACTGGCTACAAAAACACATCGACCGAGATAATGAAGAACTTCTCGTATAGCATATTTATTGCAAATGAAACCAGTTTTATATTGTGGACTCTGTTCTTGTAGTGGTGAAGTATATTGTCCGTTACCAACGTTATCTTCCTCACAATCAGAATTGTTATTCACCACTAAAAAATCCTCATGACGTAGGAATATCATCGTGAATATATTTTCAATAACTTCCAATCGAAAATTAAGCGGATGAAGATTGTTCACATATTTTTCCATTTCATCATAATAGTCAGCTATAGTCATAAAGTCAGAGTTGTACGAATCACACAACAAAATAGCTTTCAAAGCACACAGCATCGCACAATAAGCTCCATAGACCATTTTCGATCCATTTCCATCTGTCAATAGAGCATTGATTTCTTCAAATGGTTTATGGTGGATGTCTGGCACGAACATTTTCAGAACTGAAAGTACCGACGACAATTGTAAATGTCGGAAAATTTGTTGGATTGAACAATTTTGATGATTGGTTCCCGCTATTTTTTCATTCACAGTAGCTAATTTTCTACACTTCATAATCCAATTGAGAACGTTCAAATGATTATTTACGGTGTGTTCCAGTTGAGAAATAGGTGGATCAGCCCAATCATTAAATTTACAATTTTCAATGAGAAATCTCAGTGACTTTGAAATCAACAAGAATTTTTCCCACGACTCATCTGAATTAGTTATTTGTAGATTAGGACAATCATTGATAGTTTTGAATAATAATGGTACCCATAAAGTTTTCAAAATCGGGTTCTCCAAGAGTTTCTCAACATCGTCTAAACGATTGTTTATCGTGAATGTGTATGCCACATCGATGATATCTGAAATCCAATGTGTCTTTCGTCTTAATGTTCGAACGAATAATTCGTTGGTATTCAGCCGTGTATAAGAATTTGGATCAGTTTCCAGAATGGCGGCACTTATTTTGGAAGCTTTGTCGAGACAATCAGCATTTTCACCACGCCCATTGAGTTCATTCAAAAATTGATGCCACATCTTGAAATATTTCTGGTCTCTTCGTGAATAAAATGCCAGCTCCACATCCTCGAATCGGCAGACTCTGAATAATTTCTGGCATATCCACTCATCGAGGCCACTTTCTTTGCATTCAGTGATATTGAATTTCGACAAAATGCACAAAAGTGTTTCTAAGTGTTGCTGATTGACTAAGTTGATATTCTTTGGATAATAAAGTGATTGGCTATCATTATTCATAGAAGAATGACAAGCGTTCGTTAGTATTTCATCAATAATATTTGGATATAGATCTTGTAACGCAGAATCAGTGTCGATGAATGATGTACACCAGATGCAGAGCATCTGATCTATTGTCCATTGTACAAGTGAGGGTTTATCCCAAAAATGAACTTTCAAGAATTCCAAACTCGATGGGTCTATTTGAAACATCATTTGTTGATTTGATTGCTCGGTCACAGAAATAGCATCGTGAAGCCGAGATAAATCCTAAACATGGTGAAGGAAAAATTGCAATGCAAAAACCTCAAAATTCAAAGAAAATGATGACTGAATTTCTACCTGCTCAATAGTGTCGGACACATTCTTATCTATCAAATGCAGAGCATTCCGCAGTTGTACTGCATCCATCTGCCTCTCGTTCATCTTGTATTGTTGTTCATCATTCAACAATACAGACAATAACTTGTAGACAATCCATGGGACTTCATCCGAATCTTCATAGCAACTGAAAATATTCATTCAAATATATACGAGTTCATTACTGGACGATGTTATTAAATTAGGACTTTGCTTTCGCGAACTCGATTCCATGTATGAGGAAATCTAATGAACTGAATGCAGTCGCCAACAAAGATGATTTCCTCGCAAAATCACCGAGTGACCGGAAGACTCTTGAGTTGTAGCATTCTACCTCTTTTTCTGGCACTTCCACGAAAAAGTTTAATCAATTAATTACTCAAGCATTGATAAATATTGAAAAATCAAACTCAAATAATCAAAGATAAGTTAAAGATAACTCGATTGGAAGATATAAATCCATACAAAATTTCATAGCGATTTATTTTTTCTGTTTTTTTGTAATCTTTTCAACAATCGCGTTACAACCTTCATAATAATTTACTCCCAAATTTATCCAACGTGCCCGCCAAAATGTTAATTACATTTTCAATAGATCTCAAATTTCTCTACAAGGACGTAAATGGCTATAGAGAATTATTTATTCAAATTCCATCATCACTGTTGTTATTGATGATTCATTCATGATCTAAATGGGAACAATGCATTAATAGAATAATCTACTATCGCTATACTTACCCTATTGATCTACATAAATTTACTGCGTCACCATCATCAGAAAAATTGTCCTTTCCTTTTATTTTGACGAACGCATATGAAGTGAACCATAATTTTGACTCAATACAATTATAAAGTTTGAAAAAGTTCGTGTCTTGTGACATTTTGCCATTAAGTTTGCCAGTACATATTCTTCAACTCTTTCCAAATACAAACACTTCCACGTGTTATTTACGTTGGATTATATTATCGTTACACAAGGCGTTTGTTATGTTTTGATGACTACGGCTGACGTTCACGCATATTTACATGTGTGTACAATAGCCAGACAAATTAATGATAACACAAATTCATACAAGATTACTCCCACCCAATTCCTACTGAGCGTAAGAAAATAAACATACACACATCGATATATATATCTATAGGTATTCCTATATGTATAAAAGAAACGTCGGGATTGTGAGGAATGAGAAAAATGGAATCTAGAACACCGCATTTGGCCAATCACATGATTATGCGATACGTAACCTGCAATTGTGATTGGCCTATGTTGTTCCATTGACGAGAGGAACAAAATAGAATTGTGAACTGACTAAAGTTCAAAAGCTGCGAATTAGAAATTCACAATAATTTGTGATTGGATAAAATTGCCGTTCCATATTCCTTGTGTTTACATCGTGTAACTCAAAGCAAGGGAAACATGAAAAGTGAGGTTAAATAACCAGACATGTATTTTCCCTGAAAAATATTGAAGAATGAATTTAGATTAAAGAAAATTCGTTTTATAATGTTAATTGCTAATGAGATTATGTTAAAAAGCTTCTGATACAGATCGAATAACAATTATTTACGCTTGAAACTAATTGTTGGTATTTGAGGTGAAGGAATTGAAGATTCACTCACTTCAGAGCGCGCAGAAGAGGCGGGTACATTCAAAAATAAAATCTTATGTGTTTGCGTTGTTTAATTGATCGATTTTTCACCTGTAACGTTTACATTTTACATCACTCAATTTTCGAGATGATATTTCTACTACCGACGTTTCGTGAATTCAATATAAACAATTGACTATCTGCCCCTGAGTTTGGAATGGGTTCAGATTGTATAAACAAAAGTCGTAGACATTCCATTGATGTCGATAAGTCACTGAGGGTAAAGATTTTATCCAAAATAAACAATTCATATTGTCTCAAGTCTTTTGAAAATGCCCCAATGACATTAAATCATTTTCAAAAACGTACATGCATTTATATCATGGAGAAACTCCACAGACCATATACAAAAATCATAGAGGTGAAAATGGCAAAATAATCGATTTCTACATAAGGAGATGTGATACGATGTCGAAATTCAATGATCCATATATCCATTTATGATTATAAAAATTCTACGAAGCAAGTTTGAAAAACTAACTCGTGCGTTAAAAAAAACGCAAGACTTTATACACACATATATAATTATCCATGTATTAAGACTGCATATTTGTGTTGCATCTGGATTAATAATACATGGAGTGACACGCATGACAAAAGGGAGCGGCTAAACACATAAGAGAGGGAAGCTTGTTAACTTGTGCACAAGGAGGGTGCAGAAAATTGCACCCACAGAATAGTGTGCGAGCATTCAGACAAACAAAAGTACAGCGACACAAAACCATAGTACACACACAGGTTGCGCATTGGAATTTCGTATGTTCGTGCAGTTATGTACTGATAAACATAATCGATATCCTCGCGTGCATGATTGTTGTGTGTGTTTGTTGTATCTGTGGTATGTTTTGATGGCAAAAAAGGTCCAGGGTCCAGACACGACGTGGGACATCGATTATATCTATAAAAACACCACATTATTATTATCAAAAGTACTGAATTGCATTGTATTTATATATTAAACAGCCATGCAGTGCCAGTCCTCAGCTCACAACGCGAACACACTGTGATTAAATAGACTCGTCCAACTTTTGACGTATAATAGAAATTGTAATAAGAAGAATAAGGGAGTAAGAAGAAAGTAGAACAGAAAATATAAGTTTTGACAGTGCCATAGTTGTGCAAAAAACTGGAATGTCGAAAGTGCTCATACAATTCAGCATCAAACACTGCGACTTTACAATAATCACGGCGAATTCAAATACTAGTTACACGAAGGCCGTGACAGGAAATGTCTTACAGTGATGGTGGGCGCTCGTTACGAAAATCCGGCTCGAAATCGCCGAAAAAATTGCGAGTAACGAAATCAGAAAATAGTGATAAAGCAACAACAACAATAAGTTACGGAAATCATCATCATCATCACCACCATCATCATCATCATCGTCATAATATTATTGAAGCACCACAGCCATCGGTACATAAACGTAATTTGTATATCGTTTCATTTCCACTCATTCTTGTTTTTAATTTGTTGAGAACGTTGTTGTATCAGCTGTTTGTTGTTTTCAAATATTTATACGCATCGACAAGTCATTTGATTAAGAGAAGACAGGCGAATAGAGGCCAATGTCAATTGGAAATTATTGTCAGACCTGATTCGGCTAGTAACGAACTGTTGGCAATATCTAGTGGTGGTCGGCATCAAGAAAATAATAATACTTCTGAGATGTCACAAATACCCAGAAGATCAGCTGGTCCTGGACCTGGAGATCCACTTCTTGCTAAGCAGAAGCATCATCATCGTCGTGCATTTGAATTTATCAGTAAAGCACTCAAAATTGATGAAGAGAATGAAGGTATTTTTTTGTGTTTCCATGTAATAGCCTTTTTCTTGAAACATATGAGCAGTTCATGTACTTTCAACAATTCTGTATGTAATCTGTTTCTATTTATAGGGCACAAAGAAATGGCAATTGAATTGTATAAGAAAGGAATTGGTGAACTAGAAAAAGGTGTAGCAGTAGAATGTTATGGTGGACGAGGCGAGGTGTATGAGAGAGCACAAAGATTACATGAAAAAATGAGAGCTAACCTAGTGATGGCCAAAGACAGACTCGATTTCTTAGGTATGGACAAATATGTTGGGATTGTCATTGCGTATATATATTGTATCATAAGTTCGTAATTGATGTGCAAAACTCGGTATCTGCTTGAAAGCTATAATTGTTTTTTCTTTTTTTTTCCTTTACTTGGGTGTGAATGTATCTATATTTATTTTTTTCTTTCACTTTCATTGGCGAGAAAATGAAACAATCAAATGGAAAAATGAATTTCCAACCAAGAATTTTTTTGGTAGTACAGGATATTTCGCAAGAGCAAAGATTCGAACTACATATATTATTATATGGCCTGACATGTCGGTCTTATAACATTTAAATAATTTGATTGTGCAAATCTCCCAATTGAAACTTTTATTTCTGATTCAATTCTGTATTAACAGATAATGCCACTGTAAGAAATTGTTTCTATGTGATTTTCTCGGATTTCAATGATGAACATGCGGCAGAGGATTTTGACTTTTCGTATAAAATTTATATATTTCCAGCATTAGAATGATGAGGGTTCAATGCAACTTTGATCAGTCATATTAGTTTTGTCATATTCGTTTAAAATATTCCTTCGTCAAAGTGCTTCCGAAAAATTGCAAAGAAACTAGTCGGAATAATTTTGCCGATGAGAATATTTGTCTTAGCATGAATGAAAACGGATGATGATGAACCTCATAATTCTCATCCTCAATTATTTATTATTCAGTATGGTCATCACGTACATAAAAATTATATATAACTGTGTGACCATCTCTAAATGTTTATTCTCATTTCTTCACGATCTCAATGTAGAAACATTGTTACATGTACAGAACAATATTCTATTCCGATTTTTGTCTATCTTTTTTTCTTTTTCCCATTGGTAATGCTCAGCTCAGCATGGCAGAGAATGTTTTTTATTTATTTTTTGTAGCGAATATTTGTGCTCTGAAAAAATTGGAAATTACGAATGACTGTCGTGGGAGTGGAAAATCTACTACGTCAGAAGACTGTACAGAGGAGTATCCAAGACTTAGGCGTAATACAGCTGGTGTGTTGCATACAAATAATACATTGATGGATGGTGGTAATAGCATCAACAGACATTCCAATAATGCACATACCGTCGGTGTTAATTATAATACACAAACACAAAATTCAAAATCAACGCAACGGCCACGATCACCTAAAAATAACTACAATACACGTGTTCCTGAAGGTATTATAAATTTTTATTTAGCAATTGTCAGCTCTTATTTTCGCATAGTTAACCATTTTTCAAATTATTTTGCGTGCTTTTGCATGGCATTGAATATTACATTTGTAGTTAGTACATATCGATAAATAGAACAATACAAAATTCGGAAGTAGTATAAAGATTCATATACTCATTAATAATACATAATGCTTCATATCAAAAAATATTTAATTCATACAATTCCACAATATTTTAAACATCAATGTTATGAAGAAATTTTTCTTATGCCCATACTAACAATTGTATTGTTATTATGTAGAAGATATATATTGTGGATTTCAATCAATGTGATCAATATTATTGAATGATACACTTATATTGATCGTAATGATTAATGTTACAGGTATTGAGAAATTTTTCGCTTGACGCAGTAGCAAATTTCACATAAGCATAAGAAAAATTTTCCGTTAGTATAAAGGGAATTCGCTTACATTTATTATGAATTACAGTATCCATATTGTGATTAACCATAACATTCCAATCGTTCCGATCCAAAAGCAAAATATAGTGCAGTATGATATCAATTCTTCTCAGATTTGATTGTATATTCACTTCGCACTTCTTTCATGTAGTTGAAAAATGAAACGTCAGAATGAATAAAAAGATTAGGAAAGAACTTGTTGAAACAAGAATTAGAGCTCAAAATCATTCTTTCTGAAAATATTGCAGCATCAGGACGAAAATTGACTGTGCCAGGAAAAAGAATAGCAGGTGCAGTGATGAACAAAAGCCAAACATTGCCTCGAAGCATGGGACGTTCAACGCCGTCACTTCCATGTCACAGGACAACACCCATCAAACCATCTGGTACACCTCCATCGATCAAGCGACAGCTCTCAGTGCCTGGTAATGGTTCGCCAATTAGGAGACCCATAACTCCTGGTGGTTCAAACAGCAATCGTAGTACACCAACGCGAAAAATTCCAATATTGAAAGGTGTCGATTCAAAACTTGCTCAAGTTATTCTTGATGAAATATTGGAGGGTAGCACTGCAGTCCAATGGGATGATATTGCGGGTCAGGATGTAGCTAAACAGGCACTTCAAGAAATGGTTATTTTACCATCAATTAGACCGGAGCTATTCACTGGTTTGCGTACACCCGCACGTGGTCTTTTACTTTTTGGTCCTCCTGGCAATGGAAAAACGCTTCTTGCACGTGCTGTTGCCACTCAATGTAACGCTACGTTTTTCTCTATATCTGCAGCGAGTCTTACATCAAAATACGTTGGTGAAGGTGAAAAATTGGTGAGGGCATTATTTGCAATCGCACGCGAACTCCAACCATCTGTAATATTCGTTGATGAAGTGGATTCGCTTTTGAGTGAAAGACGTGACAATGAGCACGAAGCATCAAGAAGATTAAAAACTGAATTCCTGGTTGAGTTTGATGGTTTACCGAGCAATCCAGATGAGCGTGTTCTCGTTATGGCTGCAACAAATCGACCACAAGAATTGGATGAAGCAGCATTAAGGAGATTTACTAAACGTGTCTATGTTACATTGCCAGATATTCAGACGAGAGTAACATTACTAAAGAGACTACTAGGGAAGCACAATGATCCATTATCAGCGGAGGAACTTCATGAAATGGCAGTGTTAACTGAAGGCTATTCTGGAAGTGATTTGACTGGTTTAGCTAAGGATGCTGCACTCGGACCAATCAGAGGTGAGTTTCCGCATAATTTTCATGCACAATTTTTGATCTAATACATTTATATAATATCTGTGGTCCATTCTTTCGTTTCATAGAGCTCAATCCCGAACAAGTGAAAGCACTGGATCTAAATCTTGTTCGCAATATCAACATAAAGGACTTTCTCGATTCGTTAAAACGAATTAGACGCTCTGTATCACCAGCAAGTCTTGCGGCATATGAAAAGTGGAGTCTCGAATATGGTGACGTGAGTCTTTGATTTATAAAGTGCCCAACTGATGGGCCCGAGTACTTATATACCTCATGAAATGCGCCTCGAAATTTTTATTACCACACAATTTTCATTGGGGATAAAAGTACTGATGGTCTCCAAAGTGACTTTTGACAAAGCCGAAGCAACATTCCAATCACAAAATTTTTTAATGTATTCTTTTTCAAGTATATCAGAAATTGGAACGGTAAAAGAATAATTGGAGTATGTATATCACATATGACACATCTACAAATGCAATCATGCACGTCCAAGCGAATAATAATACTCCATATATATATATATACGTACATACAATAATATAATAATAGCCAAGTATCTACTCGTAGTCTAAAAGTGGGACACTTGTACAAAAAAACATTTATCACTACATAGAGTATATAAACAGGAGTGTTGCAAGAAGAAAGATATTATAAGACGATAGGATTATGTAGATTTCGATACATTGGCAATTGGTTCATTAATTGTGTGCGAAATTATGAAAAGAATCAATTGATTTAATGTAACAAAATGAAAAGACAACGAATCGATGACTATTATGTCAGCTGGAGAAATTAATTTCTAGTTTCTGGGAAACTACTGGATAGCAATCGCATTATTTCATATTCCCTTTGTTTGGCTCCAGCAGACTAATTGGTATTTATATTTTGGGGAATGGGATAACATAAAATAAAGACACTGAATATAGGTTCAAATGTTATGTAGAGCTTTTGTGGAGGAATGGTTATTGCTTAATAATAATAAATAATCCTCATGTATTTTCTGCATGCAGGCATGTAGGGAGATGATCAGTCCCCCTATTCAACATGTGATTAGCTTTTTTGAATAATACTCGAATCCTATCGAAAAATGATACCGTAAATATACTTGTCGTCCATCATTGGATAAAATGAATTTTGACAATGTGCGTGTGAATGTGTGTGTGTGTGTTTGGTATTTTGAAACGAATTGTTATTGAAATTAAATACATGCCTTGCGTGAAGTTAATTTTTTATCCAATGATTATGATACGCTTCCACTGCTACATACAACAGAAGTGAAATGATTGAGTACAAATGCATGGCTTCAGAGCGAAAGAAGTTTTTGTTCATTCAATTGTTTATGTTATTCGTTCTTTTTTTTTTCGGATATCGGAAAAGAGGGGAAAATTGTTTTGATAAGTTTTGCGATCAATCGCGTGCTTGTGATATCTCAACTGCTGCTGTGTACATGTACGTTATGAATCGTGATTTGTTCTTTTGTAAATTATGAATTAAGAAATTTTGTGCACAGATGACTTGTAATAAGGTCAATTTGATATTGCAATTTGTCGCATTGTTAAATAATTGTATTGATAATTTATTCGTTGTCTTCTTTGAACTTTCGATACAACGTACGGGTTTAACAAAATGTCATTCAGATGCTCAAATGAAAAAAAAAATCAACTATAATCTCTGCTACAATGCGCACTCATTCGCATACACCCACACGTACACAAATAAACATTCATAGGCAGGCCCACAGACACACGCAAACATATATTGTTGAAATTTCCCATTAATTATGGTGGTTGAAAAAAATCATGATGAACCCATTAGTAAGGCAGAGAAGCATCGACGCAATCTCTCTGTGCCTTCCGACTCTTATGATACAGCTCAGCCTTGATCCAGTTATTTTGCTACTTTTATAACTTATAGCAATAAGTTAAGTAAGAGAAATTGTAATGGTAATCATTATATTAACATCAGATCAATGTCTCTTTGTGGAGGAAAGTGTCGCGAAATGAACAAACATTGTCTGTGATTTCACACGTGTTTGATGATCCAATATTCGAATGGGCTTGTCGTACGTATGTACTGCGAACAATTATATTATACAATTTTGATGTGAGCTCATTTTTGGTCCATTTGGCAGTTAATCTTTAGCAATATGATTAATCGACTGCAACTATTAATGCCCCAATAACAATCATTGTATTTTCTTTTTCTCATTGAGCTTTTGAGTCAAATCACAACGTATGACTTCCTTTGTACTGAACTTGCCAATTTGCTATACGGCGAACAGCCACATGGTAGATTATATCACTTGACTTCCACTTCAATGTGACTTATCCGGATTAGTTGTAAACTTTTGGAGAATTATCTAATTATGCTGTAAATGTTGATGAATATGTATTTTAAGTTGCGATGTTTAAAATTCGCAGCATGAAGTAATAATCATGATTAATATTGATATGATAGTTAATAGTGAGTGTAATTACCGTCAGATTCACAATAATGGTGCGTAATTGTGTGCGTTACTTTAAAAAAGTACTCACATATTCTAGTCGCTAGTTCGTATATGCGATTCTCTATGTTACGATGTCGAAAGAGATATTATGGAATCATTAATATTGTATGATTAATGTATTATGTGGGTGAAATCGAGAGAAGGGAAACACTAGAAAGTGTGATGAATAGAGTTGTACCATGTTTGATAGTGAAGGCCTCCAAAAAATAAAATGATCCACATTGTATTTTAAATATTTATTCCTTTTTTCTTTTTTTCTTCATTGAAAGGACAATTTGTTTCTTCTTTTATTCTTTATTATCAGATAACATTATCCTAAGCTTGTCGAGGGCGTGAATCCCTGCCGTACCTAAATTATTTTTTTTATTTAACATTCTTTACGTCGCCCATTGCTTCACTGATTACTTATCCATAGTCAGGTTCTTTTGCTTTCAGTTTTCTTGTTTTTACTTTGTCACTGATTTCGTAATTATCATTTTTTTTATTTCATAGCTGTAATCTATGAATTGGTCGTAAGATTAAATGATCATTTATTTAATTCTTTTGTTTTCTTTTTTTCGTTTTTAACGTCTGATTGTTAAATTTCATATTTGAATTTGTATTCATCTCGTTTCATACAGACCACAGATTGGTTTTGGTGGCTAGTGCAAAAAAAGGATGCAAATGGCATTCTTGAGGATATATTTTATCATCGGTGGCTATCGTTGTTTAATATTTGATAAAATAATTTTAATTCCGAATTATTCTGCAAACAAAATGGAACAACTATTGCATCAAGTAAAAAATAAATCGTTGCCAGATATTGACATAATCTATTATACAATTACTTGGAAGACACTAATGGATAATGAGACAACCCGCATCTTCGATTTGATTCAGTCCCGACTCTCCTACATGATCAAATTGTATATCTGATGATCTAGCAAAATTTACATAAAATCCTTAATTGAAGAGAGTCTGGATTTCGATAAAGTGAAAGCAGAAAGGGGAAAAAAAAAAACAAAAACAAAATTATAGAATTCAGTGGAAACAACATTTTTACAGTATTACAATGGCAACAAATCAAACACAATCAATTATTTTGATCAATTGTGCTGTATCGAAACGAATAAATTAACAAAAGAGTAACGATTATTGGTTTCACCATTAAACTGTGTTGAACTCGACTGTGAAAAATTAATATTTAATTTTATATATATTAAATGTGGCTTTCCTTCTTTGACACGACAACGAAATGAAATGTTGATGAAGAGTCACCTGAGATTTTGTATCACGTATTCAAACAATTGATCAGAATGGATACAATTGAAATAGTATCGAATACAAAAAAATGATTGTGATAACCACCGTCGATAAACAGACTGTCGTTTCGTAATTTCGTTCAATTAATGCACTACATTTTGCATGATAACACACATACACACGCACACGCGCACACACACACATGGGGATCATGAACTCATCGCCCAATGTAATACAATCAATTGTAAAGGCTTTCAATGAATCCTGCTTTTTAAAAAAGTTACTTCAAATTGTCATCTCATCGGACAGTCATTTACTCTCTACAAAATGAATCGACGTAGAGAAATGAAAAACGAAAAAGAAAAAAAAAAAGGTGAAAATTAGCTATGAAATTGTGGTGGCATGAAAGCAGGGGTACCGTTGCAGCGAAACTACAATGAGAATAATTATAGTCACGTGCACCTCGGGGAACTACTCATTATCAAATGGGGATATAGCAATTAATAATCAGACAATGATTAAAATTGCATAAGAGTAGAAATTTCAAATGTAAACTTTTAGTTTCTAATAAACTATTGAAATAACAAGTTCCGATATGCAGTTTCGTCAAAAATTATTGTGACACAAAGTTTATCTCTTAGTATGTATTTTTTTTTTTTCAATGTTTTATTTTTATTTTCCTTAAGTTTGTTTTTGGTCGGCGAGATTGGTAGGCGATCGTACGAGGACACGTGCAATAATAAATATTCAAAGAAGCCCCTGTTCGAATGTTTCGTATTTTTTTGTTGTTTGATGTTGATTTGTTTTGTCTCGTATTGATTTTAATGTCATTATGATCAGTTTCATTGTGTCGGATACTGCGGCATGGTATAAGTTACCATTGGCGGCTGTTGTCCAGGTGGAAGTGGTGCCGTTCCAGTCGGTGGTGCAGCTGTTGCCTGACCGGGTTGCCATGTACCCGCGGCTGGTGTTGGCATTCTCATGCTATTCATGTACTGAGCTTGTTGACCATAGTACTGACCATAGTACTGGGCTGGCTGCAAGAATTGTCCTTGCATTTGAGGATAACTTTGCGGATACCAATATCCCATTTGTTGACCATAGCCATATGGATATTGGCATGCACCTGGAGTCACCTGCAATTCAAGAAAAAGAATTCGTTTACTAAATCTTCGTTAAATTCAAATGGAATGAAAATCGGTGAGAAGAGTCAGATGGAGAATCACCTGCTGAGCTTGTTGATTGGCATTTGGTCCAACGCTATTTGGATCACCATTTTCTTTACCCCAAAAACTCTTGACAATACTACCATTAATTTCTGTATTATGTGTAGCCTCAATAGCACGCGTTGCTGCCTCTTTAGTTGTAAATTTTATAAACGCATAACCCTTGTCCTTGAACACTCTAATATCATGAATAGTACCATATTGAGAAAAGGTCTTGGTAATGAGTTCCTCTGTTATGCCATTTGTGAAACCACCACAGTAAACTGTGCAATTGGTTGGACTACTCTGGGCATACACCTATTTGGAGACAAATGAAAAATGGGAAAACAGTAGGTATGTATTCATATATTTAGAAAGTAAAAACAGATATTGCAAATGATATGTGTATACGTATATATATATATATATATATATGTATATATATATACATATATATACATATATATATGCATTAATGTGAATATATATATATGTATGTATCTGTATGAGTATCGATATATATATATATATATATATATGTATATATATATAAATTTGATACCTCTTCATAATTAGGTTTGCTATTATTTGAATGCCTCGGCCTTTCAGATCGTGGTGCCGGGGGTTTTCTAGTTGACCAATTCGTTCTGATGCTTCGCGATCCCAACCATTGTCCATTCATAGCACATATCGCGGCTTCAGCCTCGGTTCTCTTAACAAATGACACAAATGCATATCCTTTGCTTTTAAGCGTCTGTGGATCACGTACAATTCTGCAATTACTTATTTCGCCGAACGGCGCGAATGCTTCCTTTAAGGTTTGTGTCTCAATTTCTGGTGATAAATCACCAACAAATATATGATGATGATTGCTTGTGTCAAGCTTGGGTTGATTACCAGGACTCGTAGCCCAGTTAACCTTCATTTCCTTATCGAGAAAGAGTCTCTTATTCATGGCGGCGAGTGCAGTAGCCGCGCACTGATGATTTGTAAATTCAACAAATGCATAAGGATCATTGCCGGGCTCACGAATTATCTTGCAACCCTTTATTTGGCCAATTTGGGAAAAAAGTGTGCATAGCAATTCCTCGTGTACCGTCGGGTCTAAATTACCCACGTAAAGCGTACGTGGATTACTTTCCTCGCTCATGCTCTATCTGTGATTGTCGCTTTTATCCCCGACACAACTTATCACCACCTTTGTAAAAACCTATCTTTCACCTATGTCCCCCAACTTATATCGTATAATTATATTTACAACTTACACCCTCCAGCACATACACCCAAAGCATTTATCTCGATTCCAGCATTAGACTTTGTTGCGTTATTTCGCGTTTTACAACCAATACAGGACGGTTAAACGTGAAGCTGTGCTACACCCAGCCTCTACGTCATACTAACATAAAATGGCCGCGCTTCCCTGGTATTGCCACTTTCCCCCCGAATCACTAGACCCACTAAAATTCATCCACCACAGAATTCTATGTATTAATATTTATTTTATACTTTTGTATTTGCTCACAATTTCATTCGGATTTTACATTACTTTATCATTATTGTATTAATTATTCCGCAATCATATAATATTTATTTCCCTAATTTTTTTCGCTCACACATTAACACGCATGTTTTCCCTATGGCCCCTTTCGATTTCGTAACAGGTACCGCGAAAATTGCAATCCGCTGATTGGACAACATGGCGGACACCGGTATACATATGACTATTTGCTATTAGTGAAACTTTCCGCCCTCGCCGATAGATTTTCAACTTTTGCATATATCTGTTTGGTTGTATTTTATTGTTTTTTCTTTTCTCTTTGTAGAAGTTGCAGTTTCTTCGTCAATAACCTGAAAAACACCAGTTATATTTTGGCGGATTTCCGACTTGAAGTTTGATTGTAATATCACGAATAATTTATTTGCTCATGAATCGCATTATTGCTCATAAGTATTTTCTGGAACCCGAAAATTCAGAACGCTTCGAATCTGCATTATCTTCCGGTACGGTAATGTAAATCCGTATGAAACTTCTGAACTAATGATGTAATTATGATAAACGAAAATAAAGATTCATCGGTCTTATAATCATCCACTGATTCTACAATTGGAAATTCCGATTCATTCGTCATTTTCTTTGAGAGTGCAGTTGGAGTGGATCCTCAAGTTTCAATGCTCGCACTTGAATTATTACCGACTGTTGATAGTAGGATTAGGGGTGGCTGTTTGAGCGCCAAGAGAGAATATTTTTAAATAGCTCATCATGTAAAAAAACGAACAAAATTCATGAAATATTTTTATTCCAGAATGTTAAACAAATTGAGACTCAATAATTGGCACATCATGATAACAAATGTGTACGTGATATAAAATGGGATGTGAGATGAATAAGTTTCCCATTTCATTTATTGAATTAACATATCTTCATTTATATTTTTAAATGCAAACATCAAAAAAAGGATCTCAATATATAACACCAGTGAATCATGATAAGTCTTCGGAAGTACAAAAGAAACACTGAATAATCACAGAAGTATTCGGAGAATATCAAAAGGAACCTCCATTGTCTGATCATCTACCAAGACAATATCAAAAGTCTCCATATAAAATGGTAGACTCTGCTCCGCCTGCAATTTCAAATAGTTTGTTATTCATCTTATATGTTTAACCCATTCATTCATCAATGCACGCAGAGTTGTGTGAAATTGGATCAGAATTACTTACATGTTCATATAAGAATCCTATTTTTAAAATACAACCCGCATTTTTGACACCATCTGCCATCGTTGCATCCCCAACCATATCACCCATCAAAAGAACATTTTCACGTCCTTCCAATACATGAAAGTATTCGTCGTCCACCATTTTTTCATTTTTATTGAATACATGAATCATGGTTTCATTTTTAAAGCCACTTAATTTGTTGTTTACGATTTTCAAAAAATTACTGATTATTTTGACATTTGATGAAAAAATATCATGGTGTTTCAAAACGGCTTCTACCACATCCCCTAAACCAGCACTAAATACTAATACTGGTATTCCGGCAGTATCTAATTTATTGATTAGTGCTTTTGCACCATCTCTCAGATCCGTTCCGTACATTTCCACCATTCTCTCAATATCACTGAGATCATAATTAATATCTTGGAGTAATCTATTTGATTCATCCATCCAACTCTCCATCGCTGCTATTTTTTTTTCCAGGGGAAGATGTGGATCCACTTCAATCGGATGAAATTTATTGAACAGTTCTTTTTCTTTATCCTTCATATGTTCAGGTATAGATGAACTCCTAAAAAAAATCCCTGGAATTTTCAAAAAAAAAAAAAGGAAATTGAATGATATTCAAAATTCGCGGCGAAGTAGCACACAATTGGTTTACACAATGGCGGCTTAACTATATGTGTACACACCGGTATCATATCACAGTTGGAGATAACATACCAAAACTACTCAGCACTGTTTTTCCATCCACGTGCTGTTTTGTTATCGTTCTATCAAAATCGCTCACCACCTTGTAACACAAATAATTAACAACAAATCAAATTTAATAATTCAAATAAAAATGCAATGATTTCCCTTCTTCTTTATAAAACACGAAGTGAATACATACTTGAAGTTTATTCGCTCCATCGGTGTGAATCTTGCGGATTTTCTCCATCACGCCCTCCCTATCACGCATATAAACATGAGGTCTATTCAATGATTGAATCTGAAAGTTGTTAAAATAGCACAAATATTTCATACATAAACGAATATTACAAACGGTTGGCAACATGTTAACAAAAAAACATATATACTGACATCATCAATACTTATTTCATTTGGCATGATTTTAATGTGAATAAGAATTACGCAAGTCCTGTTATATTTTTCCAAGTTATGTTTTGTTTTTTTTTTGGTTGAGATAATGAAATTTGCAGTCGATTGAAATTCTCTATCAATTGCAATTGAATGTCGCTCGAGATGTGCAGGAACGGTTTTATAAGACGAACTTTTATCGAATTATTTTGTGCGTTGCTATCGTCGACGAACTGTACACATAGAGAATTGCTACACCACTACTAACGTGAGCTCTGCAGTACATAGATGTACGTCTTTATATATATATATGTACATATAACTGGAATATCACGTGATATTTATGCACACATTCAATTTTCCGAAGAATCAGTACTGTCATTACACGTATGTTTTCATTTAAAATGTTGTTTTTATTTATCCGATGATAATTATATGTTTGTATTTTTCATTGTCATTTATGTATGTTCCATGTCTGCAACTTTACATTCGGAATCAACAAGACCATTGTCTGCCATGAAATTTATTAAATAATCTTTGACTTCCTGTGGGTAATAATTAAACAATTTCGTGATTTCAGTTATGCTATGTCGGTCTAGCAACTTAATTATATATCTTTCAATGTAATGTAACAGTTCTTCTATAGTTTCATTACCAGAATCGACCATCAGTGCTGTAAAAGAATTTATTTATTGAGGGCATTGATAATCCACGGTGCACCTACGTACACCTAATTACATGTCGATAATTTTTCTTTTTTTCTTATCTTACCAGAATTTAATTTTTCCATAATGTTGAAAATTATACCAACATTTTCCAGATCTACTTTGTATTTCTTCTGTTGAAACCAGTGAATGTTTTCGATGCATTTGTAAATGGACAGTGCATTAGTTTCTTCTAAAGGAATCAAATTTATCATCTCTCTGCCCAATATAATAATCAATATATCAAGAATTTCTGTATAATTGATATATTGCATCGTAGTTGTCTGTTTTTGGAACAAATTTGATACAATATCAAGCCAAATATTTATAATTTCTTGCTCTCTGTCTGTGTAATCTTCATTTTTTTCAGGAACTAATTGATTATATGATGATTTTAACGCCGATATCAGCAGCTGTGTTTCCAACAACTCATGAAGAAGACAATGACCATCATCGGATTCTATGTTGGTCATTGATTGTAGTAAACTAAGTGTGGCAGTCAAGAGGCTTTCTGTAATATGATAATAACTCCAATGTTTCAATGTAATCAACATCCGAGATTGAATGTAGAGGAATGATTTATATTTTATGCATTTACCATTGATTGAACTTTCTAACATGAATATTAGTGATTGTCCTAGATATTTACATTGCACCAGAATCTCTCGCCACTTTGATAAAGGATTATGTCTTATATCCCACATTGCTGCCTGCAATACTCTCAATACCTGGATTAATGTTTCTGTATCTGGCGAAGTCAGGAGGATCAATATAACTTCAACCAGATCACTCATATCAGCAATATGCAGCAAAGCATCCGGTTGGGAACACATATTTCCGATGATACCTACAATAATTTCCTACAATTGGATTAACTTGATAGTACACGAAAATTTTCCCGCACTGTGAAGGAAATAAAGGAAGATGAATAATTAGTATACCTTCATTCGATGATGCTCAGCCATTTTTAGCAGATATTCTGCTATGGATAAAAAATTATTCTCAATTAAGAAATCAACAATATCCTTTTCAGTTGTCATATCCCACAAAAAGCAGAGATCTGTTTCTAAATCATCAGACCATCCTTTTTCTACATCCTCGTCCAACTGTGAAGAATGTTGGTACATTAATTAAATTTCTTATGTGACAATCTTTTAGTGAGTCAATCATGAATTGGCTACTGACCTGGGATAACGTTAATAATGTTTTCAATATCCATTTTGCGCTGTAAGTTGTATTACCAACAAGATCTCCTTGCATAACCAGCTTTTCATGTTCGTTAATGTCTCTTGCGTCTATTATAGCACCTCCAACATCATTATCTTTCTCCATTGCTGGTTGAAGTCCTGTAATTGAAGAAGCATGGTATTAATGAGGTCGTTTAATGTTATTTCAATTGTGTGATGAAATATAGCTTGGTGATATGGATCCTCAGTTGAATTCCTCTGATAGCATTATTTTGAAAGTGTTCATTCATGGCAAATGAAGCTCATTTACTTATTCTTATAGTGTTTACAGAACAATCATAACTTTCTACATGATAGATCGAAATTATTGGGATTAAATTTTTTATCTAATCTAACTTTGTATGTAAGTGTCGGTAGGATCATTAATGATAGCGCAAGTGAATGATTAACATACAAGACGTAATGATTCCAGATAATCTCATTTATGTTTGATGGTACAAAATAATTGTCAATAAAATTGGGGAAAAAGTGAGAGGTCATTTTTCTGATATCATATTTTATCTTTTTACATGATCAAGCATATGAATTCATGAAATAATCGATAACAGTATCAGTTCAAGGCCGTTCTGTGATACAGGACCGTATTTCAGAGGGAGCAGAAGGGAAGTTTCATGAAGAGAATAATTCTAATCATTCCCAATGACTAATAAAATGCAATGAATTCTAAAGTACGTAAAATTTATGTAATTATTTTTCCCTCACTGTAATGATAAGCCAAAGATTTGATTAGCCAATTCTTCCAGCTGTTCGATGAGGCTTGTTATTTTTCAATATTCAACTCTTCAACCGTTTCAGGAATATATCTGGTGAATTTTAATTATAATTACAAATCAAATCTGTATCAAATAAATAATGTATATAATTATAAATAATACATTAAAATTCCTGATCACGTTTCTATTCTTTACGTCAATAAAACCACTCAATTAAATATTTCTAATAAATATCATTGGTAATCTACATAAAAAAATTTTTCTACGCAAATAAATATCCAATTATAGCAGTAGAACTTTATATTAAAAATGCTTATTCGTTTTTCTCAATGATTCGCCCAGTAATAGAATTACTTTAAATATATTAGTGGAGTATACAAATAGCGTAGGTGTACCGACATTGGTGCGCCGGTAAATCTATATATAACAGACATAAAAAAATATATTTACGTAAAAACCAGCTGCGAGAGGGGGGAAAAAGCGAATGAGGATTTGCGTAGGTTTGAGATATGAACGGAGACAAAGTGAGTAGAGGCAATGAGGGGAAAAACATGAAAGCTATTGGAACGAGGAAGGAGAAGTGAGGTTAGGTTACATTCTCTCTCTCGTCCGTCCCCCACTACCAACTCGCCTGTGCAGACGTCATCATATCGTCGATTTTGTTGGTCTCTTTGACACTTTGAGAGTTTTCACTGCGAGTATCTCGGCCAATCTCGACTCACAAGGGATCCCAGCTGCGATCTCGGGATGTCACATTGATAATTTAGTGGCTTTTGTGTACTTTCGTCACTTGATTTGTTTCAAGTTGTTTTGCGCTGGAGTAAAATTACTTTGAAGTAAAATGAGTTTATTGTGCAAATTAATATTTTTCCTTTGTACGGTTGTTGGTGTCATTAGTGGATACAGTTTGCGAACGTCGTCTTTCGATGAATTAAATGAAGATTTTATTACGAAACGCTATATCCACTATGAGGAACTCGGAAAATTATTTCATTCATTGGCAGCAGAATATCCAAAGCTTGCACAAGTTCATTCGATTGGTGAATCAGTTGAAGGTCGTGAGCTATTGGCATTGGAGATATCTGGAAATGTATCACAACGCGAAATCGGAGAGCCTATGGTTAAATACGTTGCCAATATGCATGGCGATGAATCTGTTGGGCGACAACTTCTCATATACTTGGCACAATATTTATTGAAAAATTATAATGATCCGAGAATAGGTAAATTGGTGAATGAGACGGATATATTTATTATGCCATCGATGAATCCAGATGGTTTCGAAAGCGCATTGGTAAATATTTGTTTCTTTGTATAATGATTTTATTGTTATAAGGAATACGGAACTATTACTGACGATTGGATTATCAAAAATTTCAGGAAGCTCATTGTAAATCAAAGTACGACTATTCTGGACGAAATAATGCCCATAAAATTGATTTAAATCGCGATTTTCCTGATCAGTTCAATGATGATTTGAGTCGGTTTTTACGTGATGGGGATATAATCACTGGACGACAACCAGAGACAGTAGCAATGATGACATGGATTTCAAATAATCCATTTGTACTTTCGGGAAATTTTCATGGCGGTGCAGTAGTTGCCAGTTATCCTTATGACTCAGGGTAAATTTCAATGAATAGATTTGAACTTTCTGATTTATTGATTCTATACCGATGAACTTACACGTTGAAATGAATTTTTAGAAGCTCCAAATCACATGGGGTTGAGAGTGTGTCACCTGATAATGAATTGTTCAAGTATCTTGCCCATGTTTATGCTGATAGAAATGAAGAGATGCATAATGGCAAGGCTTGCCCCAATGACAATTTCCCAGGTGGTGTTACCAACGGTGCTCACTGGTAATCTTTATTTCCATTGCACTATTAAATAACACAATTCAAATAGAAGCAATAATTTTATAATTATTTTCTGGCGATAACGATATAGGTACGAAGTGATAGGCGGCATGCAAGACTACAATTATTTCCAATCGTCAACTCTCGAAATCACTTTTGAATTGAGCTGTTGTAAATATCCCAATGCCAGCACTATGCCCGAATATTGGCAGAAGAATAAGGAATCACTAATTGCATATTTGGAGCACGTTCATATGGGAATCAAAGGTCTATTTCTATTTTTTTTCCTTGAAATTTCAGATATATTTAGCCAAAAAACGAAAAATTTCTTTGACTTTCGAACAATGTATTGAGCGAATTCGGCCTTGGTTATAGGATTGGTCGTGGATACTGAGGGCAGACCTATTGAAGCTGCACAAGTCCATGTCTTTGGTATTGATCGAAATGTATCAACGACTGACCGAGGAGAATATTGGCGGCTTTTACTTCCTGGACGATACACGGTTTTTGCTAGTGCTTGGGGTTACAAATCGAGCGGGATAGAAGAAGTCAATGTGACGGAAAATTCAGTATCTATTGTTAATCTCACACTTAGCAGATTGTCTGCTAATAAAGAAGGTAATTTCGAAGTACAATATCCACGCGTCGTACCAGTTATGTCACAGTTGCCGCTCGAACAATTAATTGCTTCACTCAATGTTCGGGATTATGAATATTAACTGGCTTCATGTACCCTGGATATTATTGTTTCCTTTCTGGTGAATTGGTTTTCTGGGAATGTCATTAAAAATTGAGAATAATTAATGGATTGGGTGTCATGTGAATGGGATGTATACTATGTCTTTTTATCGAAGAACCATTACTCCTTTGTGTTTATGATTTATTGTATTTTTTATTTTTACAGCACGTCATTTCTTTTAATCCAACGTTGGATCTTTCCATCATGGTTTTTTTGTTTGTTCCCTAACGTTATATTCATAAGCATACATATGTATACTCTTAACACTATATTTACTCTGGTTATGGTCTCGGGGAAATCTTAACTCTATATCTACTTAATTATCATCATCGATGAATGGATTCTTTCTTGAGATATTATAAGTGTTTTTCAAAACAAGGTATGGAGAAAACAAACATTCAAATTATTGAATATATATTCCAAAATAGTACAATGAATGGTATGGGAAAAAAACATGATCTCAAGTCTATTCATGAAATGCACCGGGCCAGAGCTTGGTCTATGAATGACGAAGACATTGATAAAGATTAATTACATATCTCACAAAAAAAAACGAACAAAGTTAGGTATAATCGTGGTCTAAAGACTTAATGCGAGAAAATCATTAATTGTTACTCAATTACCTCAATCTATTCCGATGATTTTTCTCTCTCGGTATGAAACTTAATTATTCCATTTTGTTGCTTTAAAGTGGTAATCTCACTAGTTTTTATTTTGGAGACACGAACAAAACAAGTTTTATAAATTACAAATTTTTCTGTTTTTTTTTTTTCAACTTATCTGTGATTTAAAATTGTCATTACAACAGAAAACAAATATTGAAAAGCTTTATTATTGAATGAAAATTCGGATGGTTAACATTAATATTAAAAGATTATAAATGGCTATTAGGAAAAAGTGCAAACAAAGGGTTCATGAACAAAAGGAAACGTATTGTAAAACTTTATTCATTGTTGTCATCATCGTCAAACATGTATTTTTATGTTTCGTGTGGTGATGTGGAATACTGGAATTTACAATGTATATGGAATTCAGTATGGAAAAGAGAATAAGAATAAAAACAAAATAAAGTATTGTATTTGCTGCTATCGGTGATTAAATCTTTAATATCATCAGCCTTCCCCACATTGGTTCCTATCAACAAATTAGTCACAATCTTCATTATTTCATATTTTTATTTTCTCCGTACCTTGTTTTTTTGTTTCTAATGGATTTTATTGTTACTAACAATCTGTCATAATTTCGCCATTCAATCATTTTTTTGTGTATCATCATAAATCATCATACACTCTTTCATTTTTATTTCTTCCAATTAATTTATTCACAGCCCGATCGTCTGGTGAAATTAGAGAAACTGTCAGACCACGGGATGAATATGGATTTTATCATCCCACTAAATTTATCCATCATAATTATACAATGATGGAGCAGTTCCTGAAGGACTTACACGCTAATTATCCGAGCATAACTCGTTTATACAGCATTGGTAAATCAGTACAGAAACGAGAATTATACGTGATGGAAATAACAAGTAATCCTGGAATCCATGACAAAGATAAACCAGAAGTAAAATATATCGCCAACATGCATGGGAATGAAGTTGTTGGTCGTGAAATATTATTACTGTTGCTGAAATATCTATGCGAAAATTACATAACAGATGCACGAGCAACAAAAATAGTAAACTCCGTACGATTGCACGTGATGCCGAGCATGAACCCGGATGGATATGAAGTGTCAAAGGTCGGTGATGAAGATGGAATTGATGGACGTGCTAATGCCCACGACGTTGATCTCAACAGAAACTTCCCCGATCAATATGGACAAACTAATGTAAACAACTTTTACCTCTTATTTATTAATATCATTTTCCTTATGCATAATTTGTCCTTGATCTTCACATTCACTGCGCATTATCGTGCAATCTACATAATTATTCTACTCCATTTTACAGTTCAATGCACATCAAGAACCCGAGACGAAGGCGGTGATGGATTGGATAGCTGAGTATCCATTTGTATTATCTGCTAATTTACATGGTGGAGCATTGGTGGCAAATTATCCGTATGATGATACACCAATTGCGGATGAGTCCACTCTGAATATCACCCCCGATGATGTTTTATTCAAAACACTCGCATTAACATATTCAAATGCACATACAACAATGCATCTTGGCGAACCATGTCCGCCACCACCGGGTAGAAGGAAATGGCAGACAACGTCCTTTTTGGAGGAAAGATTTCCCAATGGTATAACAAACGGAGCTAAATGGTATTCGGTCCCTGGAGGGATGCAAGATTATAACTATTTACACAGCAACGCGTTCGAGATAACGCTTGAACTTAGTTGTACTAAATTCCCTCAAGCCGAAGAATTACCAAAATACTGGTTGCAAAATCGGGATGCTCTATTGGCATACATTGAAATGTCTCGTAAAGGCGTTCATGGGACTGTTCATTCCACAATTGGCAATCCAATATATGATGCCAAAATATCCGTGAAAGGAATCAATCATACCATTTCAACTGCTAAAGACGGTGATTATTGGCGAATGTTATTGCCTGGTACTTATACTATAACTGCGAGTGCAATTGGATATGAATCACAAACGAAAAATGCTACGGTCCCGTCTGCGTTAGAGTCAGAAACTCAAGAGGCTCTTTTAGATTTTGTTCTCATGCGTGATGACAATGAACATTGGTCATCAGCTTATGACTTTGGAATAGTCACGAATCTGAAAATTGGTTATTTCAAGACTAGCGAATTGAATAATCAACTTGCGAAACTTGAAACTCAAAAACCAAATAGTGTTGCAGAATTTGAAGCGAATGATTCACTTGACAGCATGGCATTACATTCGTTGAAGTTGACAAGTAACTTGGGTGGTCCAGAAGAGAATAAAATTCATATCGGGCTCATTGGTGGTTTATTTGCAACGCAGCCAGTCGGTCGTGAGATTCTTCTCCGGATCGCAACTCATTTGGTAAAAGGCGAGCAAATTGGTGAACCCCCCATTAAAACACTTCTGAACAATGCAGTTTTACACATAATTCCGGCTGTTGATGGTGGTTTCGATTCCGTCCAAGATAGTTGTAATCCTCTCGGTCGGAATGAAATCGGTGAAAAGCTCTTGAATGGCGAAAGCGACGCGACAACGAATGCTTTGCGAAAAAAATTGATTTCTCAAGAATACGATGCAATTATTATCGTTACCAGTGGTGGTAGTGTTGGTGTGAGCTACACAAAAGACCATTTGGATATATACAAACAATTCGCCGAGAAATACCGATCGGCAATGCACAAGGAAGAATGCTCCACTTCAGAGAGTAATCTGAGTGCCGTTGAAGATTTCATTCAAACTAAGTTTAACATTCCTGTCATAAGTCTTTCACTATCGTGCTGTAAATATCCAGCACCTGAAACCTTACCAAACATATGGCGTGAAAATTTAATGCCTCTTAAAGACTTACTATTCAGATTTATAACTGGCATACGTGTAAAAGTATCGAATCTTCGTAAAGAGCCATTGCGAGACGCAAAAGTTGAAATTGCCAATGAGGTGTACAATGTGACGAAAAATATGGCATATTTTATAAAAGCACTTCCACCTGGTGTATATTCGTTGAAGGTTTCGTGCAAAGGATATTCCAGCCAGACTGTAAATGTAAGAGTTAAAGACTATGAAATGTCAGAATTACCAATCCAATTAACTGAATCAAAAACAATTGCTGGCGACGTTGTACCGGTTGTAAAAACACCCAACGCAAAGTATATGGAAAATGAGATAACTTCACGATTAGATGTGTTGAATGGGGAACACCCACATATTTCTGATTTACAGAATGTCGGAAAAACAGCGAAAGGTGTTAAAATTATGACTTTAAAAATTGGAGTAGAGAATGAAACATTTGAATCAACTCCACGACCACGTATTGCGATTTTCGCTGGCATTGGTAATGGTATGCCAGTGACATCACAAATCCTGATCAATTTGGCATCTCACCTTTTATCCAATTATCAGAAGGATAAGAGGATCACTGGACTTTTAGAACGTTTTGACATATACATTACGCCATATTTATACCCGGAAGGTGAAGCAGAGGACAGTTGTTCAATAATCCCTCCAACGATTCAGTTTCCCATCCATAACGCCCTAACTCCCGATGCAGCAATGATTATAGACTGGTTCAAACATATCAACCCTATTTTAGCTATAAATTTGAATAGTGGTTCGTTACATGTTGAAATTCCTTATGGCAGCAAATATGGAACGGGAAAAAGCTTCAAGACAAACGACGATGAAATATTGAATCGTTTGGCGTTAGCATACACTAAAAATCATCCTCTTATGTCATTGCCTCAAAGACATTGTAAACATGAACTACAAATTGGTAAATATGGCATCGCATATGGCGGTGACGTAGTTTCAGGTGGCCGTCCAAATTCCTTAATGGATTATTTATATTTAAATACTAGTACACTGCCATTGGATGTTTACATTGCATGTTGCAACACTGATTCTGCAAATGATATTTGGGACCTGAATGAGAATAGTTTGTTGGCAACCATTGCTGAAATTGAACAAGGTGTTATAGCCTATGCTATATCGACAATGAAAAACCCGATTCAGAATGCAATTATATCGTATGACGACTCAATCCACCGAGTAATGAGCAGTCAATCTGGAGCTTATTGGATTCCATTGCCTGCTGGACGTCATACAATCACCGTTGAAGCACCAGGCTATCTTTCTAATACTAAAATGATCTCTATACCTGATCTCAAGAGATTCACACATATAATGTTTGAGTTGACACGAGATGAAACTATTGCTGGACTGCCAAGACTTGTTTTCATCTTCATAACCGGTTTGTGTTTTGAAAATTCATCAACTGAATGATATTTTAAGTAGTCATGTATATACACAGCTCTGTTTTGTTATCAGGTGGTGTTTGTTTCGGATTGATTGTTCTCGCAATTATTATCCGTATGAAATGTAAATCATCTACGGAGGCTGAGAAGAATGACAGGCGAGCTTATGCATTCAGTTTGCTTCGTGATGGTACAAGCTTCTTTGATGATGATGAGAAGGAAGTGGAACTATTCAAGAGACCGTCAAAAGGTATGCGCTTGATTTTCATATAAATAGAAATTTTCCGTGAAAAACTTCAGGCATTATTAATGTATATTATTTTTCTACAGTCGATGTCATCAATGATGAAGTCGATTCAAATCAAACCCGGCCATTCTTTGACGAGGACGAATCGGAATCCGAGGCAAGTGATCTTGAATTTATCAAACAGGACGGGAGTTGGTAAGCGAAATATTAGAAGCTGAATTGTTGGATCTCTGCCAAACGTTGTTGTAATCATATCATTACCGTAATAACAGAACCTTCTGTATAAATCGAGTATTGTACAAAGAATGAGACTATTACGATCATGTATAATATTGTTTTCCAAATGATGTCCACTCGGTTGGGACATTTAAACAAACCGATTTTCTTATACACTGTTTACAAATTCCATATGCATTTGATATTGGAAATATTTAAGATGATAATCATGTACATATATATGGATGCTTAGATTTATAATTGCAATTTTGAAATGACTGTGAATAGTGGTTTTTTAAAAAAACAAAACCATCAAAATGATGGATAAGATTATAGAAGCCCGGTGAAAGTTGCGTATTGCACGATTCTAATGTACTTAAAAAGTTCTACGCATAAATTTTTTCTTAATAGAATATTAATGTTTTATGAGAGAATTTCAAAACAACTTATCCGAACGTATCTCATCATTCCGGAAAATTTAGATCACAAGGAGAATATACGTAATCAGAATTTGGATTTCTATTTGTTTCATTCCATCCTAATTCAGTGGCAGCACTCTATCATTGATTGTTCATTTGAACTTTGGCACTTATTTTATCATTTTAATTGATGAACTATCATAAATTTTATATATAATACCAATTTATTTATCAATACAATTTCGATGTTTGGATACATTTGTTGCTTTTTCTCTTTTTTATTGTAATCAATTATAATACATGGAAATATAAATATCAATATAAATAATGAAAAAATTCATTCATGTGCACTCAATTATGATTTCCAGTTCGTTTCTCCTATCGATACCCTAAAATGCTACCTTCATATCCTAAAATTTCACTATTTACTGTCTCATAGAAAACATGAATCAGGGATGATTTCTGTTGTCAAAAATGGTCTGATGTATTGTTATTATTACTATTATTATCCATGATATTAATAAGAATTTTATCAAAAATAACCTTCAGCTCTATCATTCATTCATTATAATCCATTTGTGATTGCATGAAAAGCTATTTGTGTAGGAATATAAAAAATGATGTTTAAACAAAATGTGTTTTCAATTTCAATTAGAGTCAAAAGCTTGTCCTTTCTTCTTTACTTCAAATGTCAAACTTTTAAATGGCTCCAAAAATACTTGCAAACATCAACGGGTTATCGAATAGTTTCTGCCCTGGGTGGTAGAGAGCAATTCACCGTTATTTAATTTGAAAGTGTTGCACCCGGGTGGATAAAACCTAACAAAACAAAAAAAAACAAAAATACTGCATAGCACGAGTCTATAGGAGGAACTTACTAATAATAATAAAAAATAAATACTGAAATTTTAATTATGAATTGTCTGACGCTGGAAAATATGATGGGTAAAGGACATTCCATAAAATTGCAACAGCCATTAATGCAGTATATGTAAAAATACTCGCCCACCACACAGCTTTTTCCCATGTTTGTACTTCAAGATTGCGTAAAACATTAATACCTACAAGAAGACCAGCTATTGCACCAGCAAAATGTGCCACATAGCCAATCTGGTCTTGTGTACCTAACACATAACGATTATACACTGCTTGACCAACATCAACTGCCGTTACCACAATAAAAACGCATAGCTGCAATACGGCAAACTCCATTTGGTGCCAATTCATCACGATGGTTGCAACGTGAGCAGTGATCAAAGCATAAACACCACCAGACGCGCCGGCAAGATAAACTCCCGGGTCAGATACAGATGTCCCAAGAGATCCAGCAACGACTCCGGCAATGTATATAATAAGAACACGCCACCATTTATGCACCATTTCCAGTGGTATTCCAAGCATTATTTGTACCAGTAGATTCACCACTATGTGAAACACGCTGAAAAGGAAGAGAGGAAAATGTATATCGTCAATTACAAATGATGTTTACAGATATCATCAGTATATCTGTGGATTTGCCTCGTCTATTCTTAGCCATGATTCGTTATTATAAATACGGAATGGCTGTTATGTAGATAAAATATCTAACACAGCGGTTGATAAATTGTGTTGTAAAAAGAAAAAAATTAAATTTAGTCGACATCGGAGAATAAAATATCAATGATTCAACTCACTCCACGTGCACGAACATATACGTCAGATACCTCCATGCTTGGTATCGTTTATAAGGATTATAAATAAATAGAGTTGCTGCGGGTCCACCCAGAGATAGAGACATTTGTGTTATTACATCGTATAAAAATAAGATAATTTCAATGACAGAAATAATTATCATAGCTATGGCTGGTGGCCGACAACTGTATTCTTCCTCATATTGACCATCAGTAAAATCGGCAGAAAATCGAGCAGATTGTTGCGTTGATAAAGTTGGTCTTTGTGGCACCATTGTGTTAATATAGCGTGTCAAAAAATGACCGAATACGCCTTGCATGTCTTTCCTATGTATCTGTAATGAGTATTGAGATAATGACAATACAACAGGTGAACAATAATGTACAGCGTCTTTTTTCGTTCCATGGATTACCATAGCGATGAACTCTGGGTACTCCAAATACCCAGAATCATTCAAATCGGCTTTCTGCATTATGAGTCGAACCACTCGTGGTGGTATATCGTCATTAAAACTCGAACCATGAATCATGGCTTGTAATTCGTTGTATGATATTTTTCCATCGCCATCCAAATCATATTTTTCAAATATCCCTTTCCAATGCTGTAATAAACAACCATTATAATTCCAATTCAAGTTCAATATAATGATTAAAACTTCATTCAAAATCAACACAACATCTTCTGAATGTTATTGAAACTCACAGAATCATTATATTGTAGTGGGATTGTCACATGCCCTTCTCTATCTTGAGTACTCGCCATTCTGATTAATCTGAAACCTCTGAAATTACAAACAAAACTCTGTGAAATTTATATCATAATTGGATAAAAAATCATTTGATATTCGTTTGGGTTCACCATTCAACTCAACAGGTCATCGAACCATCTTCAATATCAAGTGATATTCCTGACACAAAAGAACTCTATTTTTCCAAGATATATAATAAATTAATTAAGTTACCTGTTGACAAACAAATAATAAACATGAAATAAAAATTAATTCTTGCCTATTCTCCGAATAATTCAATGCAGCAACAGGTGTTGAAACCTCATCCCATACGGATGAGCAATAATAAACTAAACGTGTTACTCATTCAAAGCTAAATATGTATTTCCAGTCATTCGCGTGGCATCTGTCCTTTATATTATCTAGCAGATATCGCCGATAAGCGTTTTTTTTTGTTCTTTCCAACTCAAATCATCCACAAGTTGATACCGCTGTTGGTAGATCTGAATTTACCGTTACAAACAGGTACACATTGTGTGTACAGGTAAAACGTTGTTATAGGTATGTCAGGTTATGTTTATGTTACAGGAAAATTATTTGAAATTTGATCGAATATGTATAGTAAATGCCATACAATTTTGATTCATTTATATGAGTCCATAATAGAAGAATTGATGTGCATCATTGTGCAAACATGCTTGGATGAATCATTTTTTAATTCCCGGAAATGATCACAAACTTTCCGGTTGTTCTTGCACACTATTCTAACGTTACGTCAAATCTTGTATACAAACGTGTAGTAATTCTACAGAAATGTACTCATTATTTGCCTTGACCTCCTCCCCACCGCAATTACATTTATCATTCTTCACCTTTTTTTTTTCCATTTGTGGCTATCTATGCGAAAATTCCTTCTATACCGACATTATCGTTCCCGCGACATTTGAGTCGATCATGAAAGATTATATTAATGTGATACGTATGAATTTAATGATTTATTAATGATTTATTAATGAATTGCGGTCATTGAATGAAGTTTGATTGACAAACATTTGTAAAATAGAGTTTATGAGGTCATATCAAAGACGGTCATGAGCGCCATGATAAGGCAGGTGCACATTCTTTTGACTGAACAATTTCTTCCAATCGTTGCTAAGTAACACTTTTATACAAACATAGTTGATTTTGCACGTTTGGATAGGTTTTATTTTGAGTTAATAAAGAATAGAACAAACAATTGAACGAGAATGAACACTCGAAATGGTGGAAAATTAAAAATAGCTGGATATTATCGTGTAAATCAACCGATAGAGAATTTTAAATTACGGTAAATCATATTCTGCATACAAATCTGATATTGAAATGTCGCAAGTTATTTTTATAATTGAACTTGGAAGTGAGATGCATGAACTCACAGGGAAATGAAAATAAACGGGAAATTATGTGTTCATAAAGTAGGCCATGTGGCTATTGAATTTTTTCACTATTAATATAAATATTTCAATTCTAGTCACAAGATCCAGATGGTTATTTTCATTTATTTTTCAGGTTGAAGATAGTTCAGCAGAAGTCATTACTTGCTGAATTATTCGAATCCGAGGGTGAAACAATAGATACAAATTTTTTGGAAGATGAAGAACGTATTTTTAATTGGCAGGAGAAAGTGTTTAGTTATCATGATATAAAATATTATGGAGATGAAAAACATTGTATCAATGATATACACAAAGAATACAACAAACGTATTGTGGATGAGAATATTGAAGGTTCACGACTGTTCACATATACGGAAAATGATTCGTATTATAACGACAAAACTCCTGTAACAAAAAATGGATACAAATCTTTTCTATCATTAAAGAATGAAACAGCTCTACCGACAATGCAAAACAAAAAACCATTCGTTGAAAGATATAATAAAAAAGTAATTGAATTATCACCGTCTGACATCATAATTCGTTCAAATCATTATTTATATCGAAACAAACGAATAATGTATGTAATGGTAGATTTAACATCAAAAGATGCAGCACTAAATGAATCAGAATGTATTGAAACTGTTCTTTGTACAATTTCTTTCGATGAAATTGGAAAAATCCTGACAATCGAACCAGATTTCAATGACAATGATTGTTACACCATTGAAGGAACTGGAATGAGTTATAATTATTGGATCGAACATGTCTCAACGCTACCGGATGAACACGACATGGAAATTCAAAAAGAATTATTACGACATGTGAGTATTGTAGTACAATCTCATTCATGTACTTACCCCACATATGAAATTTCCGATATCTGTCGCATCACCTTGATAGGGAATGACATTATCAATCCTCATTAACAACGATTGCAACAAAGAAAGTTAAATATATCTTTATAAATGCGCACACATAATCGTACACTGCGTCCACAAGTTGATCAAACTTCTACACATAACAACATGAAAATCTTAATTGTTCTGAGTTGTCTATACTTTTGTATTATAATTGTCAGCAATCCAATAGAATTAGATAGCACATAGGATGAAACGCGTGTAAGTGACTCGTACACAAAGGAATGTTGAAGATAATCTCGACGAATGCGATTATTTGACATTCACACACGGTTGTTTCAATCAATTTGATTGTGGTTTCGATCGGGTATGAGTCGTCCGTGCTCAACCTGATATTTACTCAACGACGGTTGAGAAATAACTGAACCTCATCAACGTTTTGTGTCTTTCTCTACACACCTAACTACATCAGATAACCCGGCGACAGTCTTTGTATAAGTTTAAAAATATTCTCTCGTGTGCGCCATTAGTTGAGTATTGTGTTTTTATATCAATGATACAGATTAACAACAAATCATTTCCTTAAAATATATAATCTCTCAATGATGATTGTTATCTAAAGATCAGTATTTATGTTTGCGAATGTATCAAGTGATAAATCGATATTTTCTTTGTTGCAGGAAATACGCGAGAATCAAATGTATAGGGAAACTCAGATTTTCCCAGAGATAAAATTACCTCCCACAAATATTCTTCGATTATATCTGACATTGGATATAACTGAGGCACATGGATTTACCTACGACTCACTTTTTATTACCTATTGTATTGAACTCCCGAAATATTGGAGTTCGAATCAACGTGACTCTCTGTCGGGTCGGACTCAAAGATGTCGAATGATAAAGGGACATGCTCATTTTAGCTATGTCACTGAAATTTCGTTAGATTGCGATTTGAATTATTTGAACAGTGATTATGCAGCCACTTCATGGCCTCATTTACTTTTAGCTGCATCGTCACTAGACGGCTGGTCTAGGCAAGATAATGAAAAATAGATACAAAAAATGATTACCAGAAATTGTAGATAATTTAGTTATTCATTTTTTTTTTGTGCCATTTCAGGTATCGAATTGAGGGTTATACATCAATACCTCTACCATCATCATCAGGATCTTATGTATTTCAATTGAAAACGTGGCGTCCCGTGACCGGTTTGGTCAATTCACTTCGTCGATTTTTCACTGGTGGAACGGCTGAACTTGAAGATATATTATATTGCGCAATTCCACGTGAGCACGATGGTAAATTGCTTGAGAAAACGCAATTGAAAGTGGTATCGAGTGGAACAATCGAGATTCGAATGAATATCATTCAGCAGTACAAAAACTCTACGAAAGATCATGGTCCAAATCGAGAGGCTCCCGATAGGTTGAGTGCTGGAACATTAATGACGAATGTAGACAGTGTTTTAGAACAATTCAAAGCTGCCAGAGAACGAATGTTTCAAGCTAGAGCAATGAGCTCATGATTAATTATAAGTTCTAGAAGAGAAGTATGATTGAGATGAATTTATGAAGACAAATATTTGAAAATGTGCAATAGCGTGAAACAACGAAAGTTTTCCAACGAACGCTGTCATAACGGAGGTGATTTTATTTCAACAAAAATAACAATTTACATTGAATTGTTTTTTGATAATAATATTATCGTGTATGCTACACCTTGTATGTTTACTGTAGGCGTGGTTTGCGCTCGCTCGCTATCAACATTGATTCATTAATTTTAATAGTTTTTTCTTTCATCCATTCGTTTATGCATTTGTTTTCCCGTATCTTTTTCTCAATCTTCATTTAGATTTGTCTTCCTTTCGTTCATAAGTGCAGTTTCATTTATCATTGTGTTCTTAATTTCCATAGCATCTCCATTATTCTCATTCGATCATCTATTTAACAGTTTGCGAGAGAGGGAACGCGAGTTGAATTTGACATCAGCTTAATTTTATTAATCGATTTATTATTTTTATTAATTTTTTCAATGTACAGCCTTTCACTTTTTTTTTTCTTGGACTACCAAATATCGAATTTCCATCGATCCTGAGGCTTTATTCAAATAGGTACACGTGTAACGGTACAATTATTCTCTCTATACATTGTGTTCATTGTTTTTATTTTTTTATTTTCTTTCATTCTTTAAAACTTTTTTTAGAGCGATAGCAGGTTAATGTACTCGATCGTTCTCTTCTCTGGCAATGAAGCGTTTCCCTTAATTGTCGATTTGATCAGATTCATCAACGAATCCTCAATGTCTTTTTCCTCATTCCTTTTAACATTTTAAACTTTCTTTTATGGAAGCATTGACAGTTTATTTGTCGGCAGAGTAATGCATTATTTATCTTTTTCATCATCGGCTGTACGAGATCAAATTTAAGAGTGATTATTCTTTTATTCTTTTTTTTTTTGAATATTATTTGTTTCCAGACGTACAAGATTGAATTGAATGATGAGATTAGCGATGATGAAATGACGCGACAAACAGAAGTCCGAATGAAGTTTTCTTTTCATGATACTTCCTTGCTGTTCTGAATACGGATTAATTAATCGGGAAGAGGATGAATTTCTGTATTGATCGATGATCCGCATATTATGAACATTGTTGAGAAGATGAAAAAACGATGGAATCCGAACAAGAAGAATGGAGCTGAGATTGGTGAAAAGGTAAAATGATTATTGGAATAATTATTGAAAGGCACCCGGTTTACTTGTGTTCGAATTCAAAACGCATGTTAACCTGCCTCAATCGAAATGACAAGAGAAAGAAAAATTATATAATGCAATATTCAATGTATCAAATAATGATATTAAAAAAATGAAACCGATTCAAATTAGTTGCGCTAATTTGTTTACTCATGTCAAATATTAAAAGCCGTGAGTGACGGTTAGAGGAGCAGTCCACATTAATTGAAGTCACGTTGCGTACAAAATTAGGCTGTATAAAAATTTGTGGGCGTGTAATATGTATTCGAGGGGTGAGTAGAAATGTGTATATGTATATGTATGAACGTATGCATGTTGTCTCATATGAGTGCGCGAGAACGTGAAGAGTTTTTTCTTTATTTTTTGAGTAATCGAAAATGTTGCATTATCTTATATCATTTAAATTAAATAAAATTCACATTTATTCGTTCGTTTAATAATTGATGTAATTTTTTATATTTTTGTTTGTTTTTCTTTCCATTTTCTTTCACCACTTTTTCAATCGGTCATTCGTTTGTGGATAAGAGAACGTAGTCTCAAGGAAAAGTTCCCTAGTCAGTTCGTGATTTTTTTCTACCTTCTATTATATGCTATCTACTTGTATTCCTTATTATCTATGCCTAGTCATTTTAATCTATAATAATTCTAGCATTCATATAATTACTTGCTCGTCTTAAAGGCTAATAATTATATACTATTTACAACGCTTAAAGTCATAAATTTTCAACCATTATCTTGTTTTGTTTTTTTAGCATAGAAAGAAAAGGAAAAATTGTATACACGACGACGCTTCAACGATACCATTTTTGTTCTCTCACAAAATGACTCACTATATTTGTTTATTTGTTTTTTTTAGTTTAATGTTAAATCCGGTTTACGGAGTGTGCTCTTGCTTTTTCATTATACATTGCATGTGTTTGTCACCCAAAGTCTTCTTCTTTTCATTGGACATTGACTACATGGCTTTTTTTTTATTTTCATTATTTTTTGTATCTCACACTGATACTCATCACAGATGCATTCGAAATAAAAACACGCACACCTTCAACGCCGTATTTATGGTTCAACGATTATATTATTAACATACATATATATATATACATATATGCATATATATGTTTATATATATACCTATATATATATACACAAAGAAATGTCTCTTTCATCGAGATTTTATCCTCGTCGTGACACATTGTTGAAATTAATTCGAGGACTTTTCATAACGCCGTCTATGACAAAAAAACTTTTGGCGTCTCCAATGTTTTTTTCCTGTGTTTTGGTTTTTTTTCTCCCCTCTCAGATAATTCATTCGACAGAATGTGCAAGGAATGACTTGACCGCGAAAAATTTTGTACCAGAATCTTCTCGTTTTCACGTTTCCAAAAGTATGTATCATTCCAGAAACAGATAAGAATGGTTACAAATGCTTCATCACCATCTTCTCCAATTTGCAAATCATAACATCAACATAAATATCATTAAAAACAATGCTGTTGACTGGAATACGTCGTTGAATGCTTTCCCACTCGATCTCAATTACAGTGTAACTCTCCAGTAGAACAAGAGAAAAAACAATAAATCTCACTAAAAAAAAATTCACTTCCTCGTATTTTAAATATTTATAATTATGTAAAACATCTGTCCATTAAAACATTCAAAGACAACCATTTACAATTCATTCACCGAGTCTCCCAATATTTCTCTTCATTCATGGATTAGAAAAAAAATTGAAAAGCGATCAAAAAAAAGTCTCACATCACTTTCGCGTGTTCCTAAACGGCAACTCGATGATGACAATTGGCCAAGTTACATTCACGAGGAATATCCTGATCACAATAGGTCAATCAGTCCTCATCAGAGAGTGGTTCATATTGCGCAGACAATAGCGGTGCTGGTTCTGCTTGCATTTGTTCAGATTTAGTTACGGAAGATGGTGCAGACGATGATGGTGGTGGAGCTGGTGGTGGTCCTGTATGAACACCAAGCGCGCTGTACGGATAGAAATTCGTTGATGCCTGTGGTGGAGGCTGTTGCTGTTGTTGCGGTTGACTCGGACTTTCATCGATGACCATCTCGCTCCCAGACGGGCTCTCAGCTGGTTTGTCATCTTTATCGGCATTCCCGCTACCGCTGCTTCTCTCACTAGCGCCACCAGACTTATCATCCTCCGAAGTACGCATAACTTCAACTATTTTATTTTTTACATAATCCAATGGTGAAAGATGGGGCTTATTAGGAGGCGCTACAGATGTTGCTGTGGCAGTGCTTGTTTCATAAAAGCGCCTCGCATAATGATTGGCCGTTGCATCGGGTGGTGAGACAGGTTCGACACTGTGAAACTGTTTCTGGACAGACGACTGTTGTTGCTGTTGTTGCTGTTGTTGCTGTTGTTGCTGTTGCTGTTGTTGTTGTTGTTGTGATTGTGACGGCTGTGATTGCGACTGAGGTTGTTGTTGTTGCGATTGTTGAGATTGTGAAACACGAATTATTTGACGCTCATCACCACTTTTTACAGCATCAGGATCGTTCGCATCTCTTCGTTTCCATTGATCTTCAGATATTGGATATCTAAAATGAATTCAATCACATCCAATTATATATATATATATATATATATATATATATATATTAAATAATGTTTTCGCTTGATTTGTGATGAATTGAGTTCCATGTTAATGAAAACAACTTACCCGGAATATGATCGGTAGGATGTATGAGGTGGTCCATAATCCTTGGTTACTATATGATCCACATGTTCACCGATAGTCAATGGTTTCCCATCTCGGGCAAGGTCGCTTCCTGGTCCATTATTTCCACCACTTCCTTCACCAGCAGGACTATGCACAACACCGTTTGGCTCGGGCTGACTATCACGATGAAAACTCTGCAAGAACCGTGATATTACGAATCAAATTTCAATGGGAAAATCATGGAATTCACATCTATCAACGAAATTTACCTGGAAAAGTCTATCCCCAGGTCTCGACGGTTGATTACTCGACGCCGTAGTACCACCTGTACTTTTGAAGCTCTGATTGATCTGATGTGTGATTATAGCATCTATTAAGCTCGCAGCTGTAAGCGTAGAGGAACCCTCGCCCTGTTGTGAATTGGATGATGGCGGACCAGATCGTGACGAAGGTGGTGGCGGCGGCTGTTGACTTTGTTGTGTTGGTGGTGGCGGTTGGGTTCTAGGGGATTGTGGAAATCCACTGCTCATGAGACGCGACGACTCCCGATCCATTTGTTGATGTTGCTGATCACGATATATTTGCGCAATATGACGTCTCTCAGCCTCCACCATTCTCTGGCCAAGAATATGATGTTGAATATGTTGCTGTTGCATTTGCTGTTGCTGCTGGTGTAAATGCACCAAGTCACGCTCGCGTTGCACGGCCATTCGATGTTCTGCTTGTTTCTCACGCATTTCCTTCTCGCGCTGATGTACTGCAAGTTGTTCACGTTGGTGTTGAATTTCTTTTTCACGTTGTTGTGCCATCCGGTGCTCTTGATGTTCCTTTTCACGTTGTGCCGCCGCAGCCATTTGATGTTGCATTTCTTTTTCTCGTTGCTGATGAACGGATAGTCGATGTTCACCTTCACGCAGTTCTTTCTCACGTTGTTGTACCGACATCATGTGCTCATGTTGCATTTCTTTTTCGCGCTGCTGTTGCACCATGCGATGTTCTTGTTGTATATCTTTTTCACGTTGATGGTGTTGTTGAACAGCCAAACGGTGCTCTAACTGTTGCAATTCCTTTTCGCGTTGGAGTCGATGTTCTTCTTTCTCCCGATGATGTGCAAGATCGCGTTCACGTTCTCGTTCACGTTCGCGTTGTTGTTGATGTGCTGCAGCCATTCGTTCTGCATGTTGTATTGCTAAACGATGTTCTTGCAATCGTATTTCTTGTTCACGGTAAGCTCGATTATTATCAACATAACGATCAGCTAACAATCGATCTGCCATTGTTTTTCCAAGTCCCTCATGGCCACCGCTGCCTGATGGTGGATGACTGTGCGGATGTGGTACTGGTAAACTTGGCTGTTGTACCGCAACATCAACCAAACTTGAGAACGCTTCGAGACCAGCCGGTGGTGGTTGATAGTGAATTTGTTTTTGTGGATTGTGTCTCTGAATAACACCCTGTCTTGCTTGTGTATGCGATTGAGGTGGCGGCGTACTGGTATAATACATAGTTGGTGGTGGCGGAGGCGGTGGTGGTTCACTTTTACCTGGATTTTCATTGCCACTAGATGTGCGACTGCGTTGATGCATTTGTTGACTGGTAATATAATCATTCATAATGATTTGACGTGAGGAAAGCTGTTGTTCCATCGTATAACTCGGAGGCGGTCTTGCCGGATAAGAATTGTACTGATTGCTGTGAGTAACAACAACTCCTTGGCTTTGGCTCTGAGGTGGTACATTGGTTGTTGCAGGTGAGTGTCTCATTGGACGATGGTAGTCGTACATAGGATTACGTTTATCAACTGCGAATGGATGTACAGGCGTGCCTTGAGTGATTGAACCAGATTCTTTTGGTGGCGGCGCACTTCCTGATCCAGCCGAACCGGCATTTCCCGGTGGTGTCATCTGTCGAAGTAAACCTTCGTAACGAACACCTGGCACAGGTGTTCCATGGGTTATAGATCCGCCTTTATGTGCTGGACCTATATTACTTAGCTTAGGCGACAACTTTGGATGGGGTTGTGGCACATTAACTTTGTTCATTTTTGGTGTTATCGGCGCCTGCGGTCGCGGCGATGATGCATACACTAATGGACTTTTTGCACCTCGACCTTGTTCAGCATGCGGATGTGGATGATAATAAGCACCAGGCGGTGGTTCCTGACGATAAATTGTTACTGGCGGTTTGTGAGATTGTTGATGAGTGTGATTGTATTCCTGCTGCTGCTGCTGCTGCTGTTGCTGCTGTTGCTGCTGTTGTTGTTGCTGTTGCTGTTGTGGCGGCGGTGGTGGCGGTTGTTGACGCGGTTTCTTTATACTCAAATCCAATGTTCCTTCGGTTTCGCGCAGAGCCTGTTGAACTTGCATCACAACTAAACCTTCTTTGGGTAATAAATCAGCAGACTGCTGTTGGGAATTTTGAACAGACGGCGGGCATGGAGTTATAGTTGCTTGCATTTGTCCAATTTGTTGTGGACTTGGAGCTGAACGATGCCCATGATGTGGTCCAGAAACAACTGATAGCGTTGCCAAATTCGAGTCCCTATTGGACATGGCAGTGGTGGGCATACTCGACGATGGCTTGAACTCACGTACAAATGTTATGTCGTTTCTGTGATCCGTTTTCAAAATACTAGATATTGTTGGTGTACCAGAGCTAACACCTGATAAACTTGGTGGCCCAGCTGGACTATTTATATTCCGTTTGAGTTGCATTTCGATTACGCCGAGCATGAGATCTTTGACAGTGAGAGGATTAGAGCTGCTGGCAGTTGTAGGCGGTGAGTGTTCCGGTGGTGGTGGTTGTAGATTCGGCTGTTGTTGTTGAATTGCCGGTTGTTGTGGTTGGATCATTGTACTTGTACAGGTGGTGGTTGGCAGTGCTGCTGAAGCTCCAGCATTCTCCAACTCTGCACTACCCTGACCTTCGTCCGCCGTCTCCTGAAATGAATACTTAAATCTCTATCAGTCGGTCCGGGATAAACAAAAGAAAGAAGACGGAGGAATTATTGAATGTACATGATTTAAATTGGTGCCTTACCGTAGCAGAGCTATCATAATCTTCTCTATTATTTGTTGGTTGACCACCACCACTTGATGGTTGTTGTGACGACGATGTAGTAGTGGAGGGTGGTGGTACTAGAGTTATTCGTAAATCAGGCGTGTTGTTTTCCGGTGAGAACACGCCGCTCTTCAGGGGCGTGGACCCTGCGGCGGGAACATGAGAACCGGGAGTGCTACTTGATATTGTATTCGTAGGGCTTCCGGCACTAGCCGTATCACTCGAATCGTGCACCTAAATGAAGGAATAAATAATCATTGAATTTTAATATTATATTCATGGGTGGAAAAATGATAGTGAATAAATTGAAAATAAAAAGTGAAAACTCACAGCCAACTCATCACAGCTGCTTGTACTGCTCCCACTTTCTTCTTCATCCGTTAGACACGGCCTCCTCTCTTCACCCAATGACTGATAATATTCTGCGACGACTTGATCCAGTCCAAGTTTTTTACGATAAGTCAAATAATAATTTTTACATTGATGATTCGACTTTCCTGGAATTTGTTCCGATACTTTCTGCCAATTTGTGCCATGTTCTCTCAATGCACGTCTCAATTGTTTTAATTCATCCTCGGACCATTGTCGTGCGATAGATTCCGATCCATCATCACCAGTATCTGTTGTGCCAGTCAAATGCGGTGCCAAACGACGTGATATTCTATTGAAACAAGCTGAACAGCATTTAGTAGCATTGTTTGGAATTTGGAATTCTTTCATAACAGGATCACGAACTTCCGGCGCTAATTCCATCCATTTTGGTGGCAATGCTCTTAATCGTTTCACACGTGTTTTCGAGTTCGCATTATTGACATTTGGGCAAGCAGGTAATGGACACGCGGTATAACGACCACGCACAGCTTTGCATCTACATGTATTACAAACACGTGCACCTGGCTGTACTTGATCTTCGCGTAATCCATATTGTGAAGCTTGACTACGTGATAGAGCACGACTTTGATTGCCACCATCAACAACATTTTGGCATATTGTACACACATGAAGTCCCAATTGTCTCCCACCGACTGCAACATAAAAAGGCGAATATTTTCGTTAGTGCTCTGTTCGTGCATGTTTACATAACATTTTATATGATATGGTTGATGTGACATCGTGAATTAATGTATCGATACCACGCACTAACAAACAATTGAAACATCTTTTCGTAACATTACATTCTTTTCTACTTTCTGTCGATATTATTAACGACAATCGCAATTTGAAACGATGGACGTTTTATATAATGAAATGTATGAAAAACACGTTCTGCGAACACTTCTAAATGCAAATGTCAGCGATACTAATAGAAATATATTGAGAGAAATTGCAAGTATCATGAGCATAATAACAGCTCATCATATGGGCATTTCAATCATGATGAGTGTTTATGGTTGCGCATATAGGTTCATTCTAAAAAATGAATTGTCATTAACGTCACGCAATGTAGTTTACACTGCAAGTGATAATGATCGAATATAATACATAAAACCACATGAAACTCAACAGTGAAATAATTGACAATACAGAGTAATATTCATACACACGCAGTTTATGCAGTTGATTGTTGTCGCGAATGATTGCAATATGACACCAAATCATTGTAGGCTCGGGAGATCGAAAATTAAATTTATTAGTCACAAGGGGCAATGAAAAATTAATAATTATACCGCTATTTTGAAGTGATAAGTTAACATGCATGACAATCATTCATCCAATCTAGAGTTTATTGGCAACAGAAATTCTCCAATATAAAATCGTCAGAATATTGGATTGAAAATATATTAAAAAGCAGGACGAACGACATCGCTAATTAATATTTTTCATTGCAGCAGTTGATGAGAGAAATGAAACGATGAATGTGAAGACGAAAGTTAGATGACAGAGTGCTCGCGTGTACAGAACGAGAAATAGAATAATTATGAAGATACTCAATGGTTAACTAATTAAAGATAACCAATTAAAAAGTTCTCGTCCATTCGCTTACTCGACCTGAAGTATGCGAATGAGGTAGGGGTTGTGCTACGGGGATTATATGCCTTTTTGGTATGCTCAAACTTGAACGAATGTACGAGTAAAGTGGTAGTACAGGTTTTTTTTTTCCTTTCTTCTTTTATTTTATGTAGAATATTTTTTTACCGTAACCCAGGGTTTCTCTACATCGCTTAACCTCCTGTTTGTCTTTCCATACTCCACAATGGCTACGTCAATTATTTGAACGAAAAAAAAGCAGAAGGAAATAAAAATGAACATTTAGATATTGTAGAGCAGAAAAAAACCTATTTTGATTCCTATGTGAATTTTAATTGTACAGCATTGATTGGTAAATATCGATGAATCGCATTGGGATCATGAATTATTATTAGATTCTGGGTGGGATCCAGTCAATTAGACTAAAACTAAACAAGCGAAATATTTAGACTCTTATTGGCAACATGAATACCAATATATATTCCCTGAGGTAAATCCTGCTATGTTTTTCCTTTTCAATATTTCAATGCCTCGATATAAAAAGTATTTACATGATATTCGATTAATTACATCCATTGTCGTAAAAGTCACGTATGAATTCACAACTTTGATGTTGTAATTGTTTGGTAAAGGAGGATGAAAAATTTTATCCAATGATACTCCGCAAGAGAAAAAGGGGGAAGTAAATAAAAAAAAAAAGCGGAGACTGCGGTTAAACGAAATAAAATAGAGAAAGCGAGTGAAAAAAAAAAGAAAAAAGGGATGAAGGTAGTGGGAACACTGTGGTAGTTCGACGGCATAAATGAATAAAGCAAAATGCATGGGCGATCCTGCTAATTAAGCTAGCACCGCTGAGTGCGCACCAAGCAGAAAGGGGTCGGAGGAATTGAGATGTTACAGAAGAGAGTAAAAAGCTGCCATTTTGAATGTTTTATGAAGTAAAAAAAGAAAAAAAAAATAGAAAAAAGAGAAAATTAACAAGCCTTGTAAAATACATTGATGAAATATTGACATAACATTTCTCGCTATTACAATAGAGCTCTGTTAAATGATAACAAAATTTTATCATGAAATTTTTCCTACGAAAAATATACATAAACAAAAACAAATATATATGTACATAAATTACACACTTGCAAGGTACAAAGCTTTGAGCGCGAAAATTTGTGCTAATTACCAGTGGTGAATTTGAAGCTTAGTCGGTGAGTTGGTAATTGGTAATTCAGAGGGGATACTGTATACTGAAAGTCGCCTCGACTCTACTAATAAAATATTCTCTTTGATTTTGGTGCGAAGGGAGAAACGGAATTATCTATATCATGTAGAGATAGTGAGTGGTCGATAGAGAGAAAGAGAACTTTTGGTAAGAGATAACAATACTTTGTACACTGTCACAAATAAGTCATGATGGTCCCTATGGTACGTTGAAAACAAGTGAACGAATGTCGAGTTGTTGATAAATAGTAAATAGAATAGAATGAACAAAAGAAAAATGGAGTAAAAATATCTACGTGAGTTGATAGCATAATTTTTTCTTTTCACCATTGCTTGTAAACACGAAGCGTTTTTAAGTGATATGAAGAAAAATCACTCTATTTTTCCAGAATACACATCTAAGTATGTATTTACAAGGGCATTTGTCCATGTGATGGTTCGCCTTGCTGTAATGCATTTGGCTATTTATATATTTATGAGATTTGCGCTTCGTCAATGCGCAAGAAAAATGATTAAAAGCAAATATCTCATTCCACACAATTTTTTTATATGCTGAATTCTTGTCGAAAGAGAGAAAAATAAATCCACACCGTTTATTTCATCTTCTCTATTTTGTTCCAAAGAATAATGAGGTATTTAATTTCCATCTGTTTCATTTTTATCTTCTCGAATTTTACATTTTATATTTCATTTCATTGAAATATTTATAATTTCATATCAATAACGAAAATCCACATCGATAGATTCAAATAATTTTTTCGTCAATTATCAACGACACAAATGACATTTACAAATGCACAAGGGAGATTATTTCCATTCAACTATTGAAAGTATTGGAATAATGGATTTTCAGAATAACGAAAATTGAGATTGAAAATGGCCGTGATATATTGTAATTTACACATGACATACAAATACACATAAGGCCAAATTGGACATCACAGATAGTTTGATCGGTTGGCAATGCTTTAACAGTTGATTACTCCATTGCTCTGTCTATCTGTCTATCTCTCATATACATGGTATTACCAATCATTTCCAGATTGTATGAATGTATCATGTATGTCAGTGTTTGTCTTGGTTTGTGTGTGTATGTGTATATATGGAAATGCAAATAACATCTGTCAATTAGTGACGGTAGTTCCGTGGCCGCCAATCACCCCAATAAAAAAAAAAGGGGGAAAACTTTTCATCCCCTCCTTGTCTCTTTCACTGAATCGTTTGCAAAATGTCGTCAACATAACTTGTGTATAAAAAATCTCCATGACTTCAGCACCAAACACTTCATCATCTTGAAAACACAAAAATAATTCATATAAAATTAAATATTAAATAATATTATCATATTTTTTCATTTAATACATCAACATAAATTGACAGCACATTATAATTGCCCACAGGGTAGTGTGCGAAACGATATATACAACGTTTGTGCAATATAGTCATTGGGATTTGCACGAGTTAACGTGTAACAGTACGTACATAATCCGTTATTTGCTTGGTAGAGCACTGGAGTACCGGTGGGTGCCTCCACCCATCCAAAGCACACGGGGTTGAGCAATGTGGAGGATAAAGGGAGACAGTGAAATAGATGAATAACTGGAATAGATAAGGGGCGAGAAATGAGCTTGTGATACCAGGAGAGCGAAATGGTAGGCATTAATTGGGATTAAGTAAATCAAGACGCTAATTAGCTCGTCCGCTTTACCCCTGCCCAACATCTAAGCCCGCGTATTTTCCACCCTCACCAATTCCACTCAACATTTACACAACTACAACTTTTCATTCATCGATATATATGCACCTCTGGACATTGAATTTTCCCAGCAATTTATCATTCTCTCATTGCTTGCAAAATTTCATATTCATTTATTTGCATAATATTTCGTGTATATTCAATTTTATTCAATAATCTCTGGAATTTATATTCCATTCTCTCACTTCTCTTCTCATTTTTATCCATACCATTTCATTTCTCATTGGAATCATATGATAAAATATTCTAAAACAAATAGAATTAAATATCATACTTGAACAAATGAGAATTTGAAGCATTGGAAAATTCAATAAAAAACTAGCAGAGAACATAGACTGAATAGATGATGAAAACAGATGGATGATGAAAAGAAGAATTACAAAATCGAAAGTATGATAAAGAGAAAGATGAAGCAGGGGATAGTAAAGGGAGCACGCGAACCCCCATGATAGTGAACTGAGTGTGCCGGGTAATATCGCGAAAAGTGTTTGCTCAGCTTGTCTCTCAAATCGGGTGCAGGGCATTAAACCGAGGCGCGGGTTCTTCCCGGTTCTTCTTTCGTTGATTTTCTCCGTATTTCTATCTTTTTCTCCACTCGTTGTCGAAATAACCCGAGGCACTTATACCATTGTGTGCTCAGTGGCCCGGCCAATTGTTTCATGGGTGTCTGACAATTCTCCTTCAACTACAAATTGTCATGTTCTCCACAATTATAATATGAAGAGAAAAAAAAAGCGCCAAGAACTTTTATACAAATAATATTTCTCTAAATTTGAAATGATCTGAAGATCGTAAAATAAACAACAAAGACAAATTACAAGAATACAATGAATAAAATTTTGTAGATTAATTGACAGTGCTTTTGTAATTGAGAACAATTGTCTTCAGCTGATGATTGTGGTTCAGAGCGCTTTTGGTGTATGCATAGAACAACAATCAGCATTGGGATGTTAAAGGGGATCACAAGCTCCCGTTCAGTTTGAGCCACTATGGCTATTGCCTCCAGGGAAATGTGCGTAATCGTCATCCTATTCTACATCTCACAAACGTTTGTTTATCAGCCAATACTGAAACGCACCAGGGATGAGACACCAACGATATTTCCTTGCTGGTCGATGTGATTGTAAATTATTATAGTATATCTCTGTTCTATCACATAGAGACAGAAGTAACAGTTAATCTTCAGTTCACTGAAACATCATCAAAGTCAAGCCTGATATTTATAATGAAATGAAACAATTTCAATCTTCAATCAACAGTCAGACTAACGATGCCAACAAGAAAATTTGTCTGATACACAAATGTATATATATATGTTTGTACGTTATCATAGGAGACGAAAAATGAATTCAGTGTAATGTAAATTATAAATATTGCGCAAATATCATACGAGGGTAGAGATACAGAGGAGTTCCGGAGAAAAAACAAGATGAAGTATGAAGGGAAGGTCACTTGAACGCAGTTAATTTAATGAAAAAACATTAGAGAACCAGGCAAAAGACGTATTCAAGTAATGCATCATACATTCATCCGTAAAAGGAGAAAAAAATTTACAATAATAATAAATCATTGACAAACCCCATGAGAACAGAAATAAAATGTTTGTCATGAATCTGTTCTGTCGATTTTACAAATAAAATTATTGTAAATCAATTCAAACTTTTGCATTCTTGTGCAAGTATTTTCATTTATTGTTGTAAATGATGATTGAATGTAACATGATTTGATTCTTAAACAAACAAACATGTAAATAAATAAATGAAATTATAGAATTGGATATTCAAAGAATATATAAGCATTCTTGCGCGTTGGGTAACGGCGCGCGCGAATATCGTGCACGTGTCACGGCAACGGCCAATCTGCTTTCATCGGGGGCGGGTTCTTACCCTGTAAAATGATGAGTGGGTTGGAAACACTGTGATAGAACTTAGGTGGGGTTGTATCATCATACGAATAATACCACTGTTGCGGGACGCTTGCGACTACCGGCGTTCAAATCACGATTGTGACGTTCTTCATTACGGACTTCATTTGCGCGGGGGCCCGCGTTCATTATCAATGTCAATATAAATCTATTCTTGGATATTAGTTCAATAAACGGCAATTAAATTACAGTAATAAGTGGTGATATCATATTGACAAAATTGATAATTGTTTACGAGTGTAGGAATATTACGAAAATATAATAGAAATGTAATATTAAAAATGACAAATATTACCATCAATGATGTTTGAATTAGATTGAGAATAATAGGTGATGAAAATGACATTAAAAATGGCTCTTTGCAATATTAGTGGTAAAAAATACGAAGAGAAATGTTTTCAATTGATCGAATGATAATGAAATTAGAATAATCATGTATAGTTTGTATCGTGCGTGGTTTGGTGATGAAAATTATCCACATTTGGAGACATTATCACCACCAGATACAGTTGTGCGTGTTGGAAATGAAGGTGAACATCAGTTTGTCGCACATCGTGGCATTCTTGCTGCTCATAGTGGATATTTAAAAGCCTTATTGTCAACAAATGAAAGCAACGATTCATCAACATTCACTGGTGATTCACAACGTGTCACATCTATTTCAGTGTCATCTGTTGGTAATTGATAATATGTCCAAAAGAGCATTTCTGAAATTTAGTATTGAATGCTTTGATTTCATATTTATTTAATCATCTTTTGAATTTTATTCTCACACAGGTGGTGAAGCATTTGCACCTCTTCTCAATTACATGTACACTGGTCATCTTGAAGTGACTCTTGACAACATTTACAGTGTGCTATTGGCAACACATTTACTCCACATGCCTGGTGCTCTTGAACAATGTCGAGCAGCTCTTTTAAGACTACGTGGTCCACCACCGGCGCCAGTGCCACCACCACCATTACCGCCACCGCCGCTATCATCAAGTCCATCACGTTCTGGGACAACATTATACAGACCAGTCCCAAATCGACTTGTTGGTGCGCCGTTATGTTGGCCACAATCTAGTCTTTATTCATCAGCCCCTGTCGCATTTTCACATTTAACAAATTTACAGCTGCCTCCTAGCATTCCAACTCTACAAAATTCTCGAATTGTTCATGAATCAACTGGGACGACTTCTTACAGGTGCGATTGATGCAATAATGTGTTTGATAACTTATTTCGTTGTGATTTATCGGCTGAGGAAAGTTCTAACGATTGCTATTTCTTTTTTTATAGTTTCAAAGAGAGTTTGCCAGGAACATCATCAACGTGTCATACAAATGAAAAATCTCAGAAAAATCACACAACAACTAGTGCCAAAAGCGCGAGATCTACATTCAAAGATAAAGAAGAATTATCGTCGAGAATGAATGATCGAGAGATGGATGAAACGAAAAAAGAATCAGGACAACGTTCGATAACATCAAGAGACATATCAAATTCATCAGGAAGTAGTGAAAAAAATTCTGTAATAAATATCGGATCATCATCATATCAGAGATCAAGTGGAAGAAGTTCAAGGGCAAGTAATGAGAATACTCCAACGGGTAATTCTAATGGAGTAGTTTTAGATATCGCGTGTTGTGATGGCCCAGTAACATTTCATCGAGTTTTGAATGAAAATTACATGACGCCACCTGTCACAGAAACTGATGTGCAACCACGACCGAAAATGACACAGGTGTGTGCAAGTTCGTCAAGAGATGACGAAATAATTAGTGAAAATGATGAGAATGGACGACCGGACAGAGCAGAAAATGAAGATTCAAATGGTAACTCTAATGGATCTGGTGGAAATTACACTTGTGAATTTTGTCGTCACACATTTAAATCACATTATTGCTATAAAAAACACGCGAAAAGACATCTATTACCAAGCAGTACTGATGACAACATGATTGGACGAGTAGAAGAACGCCGACGAGAAGTGCGTCTGTTAGATTTGAATGTTCAATATTATCCATGCAAAATATGTGGCAGTAAATTTCCAAGTTATTATTTTGTGCATAAACATAAGAAGTTATGTCATTCATCAGCAGATGAACAGAATGCTGAAGCAGAGAGCGATCAAATTGTTGAAGCTATCGCTAGTTCGAGTAAATCATAAATACATAGAGATATAAAAGAAGAATTTGAACATTGGCAGTCGATACATGAGCTTAAAATGGAAAATCATAAACGAAAATGAATAAAAAATAATTGACAGACGGTAGAAGTAGTGGATTGAGTGAAAGAATAAATACGAAGTTATTGTTAAATTTTTTTTGCCAAATGTTGAACATAACATTTTTTTTCTTATAATATTTTTTTCCCTACTGTAATATTTATGTGATAAATAAAGGAACGTATCATTCGTTGTAATTTCTGTCTGTTCGTAATGAAAATCAATAACATAATCCGATTTGCATTCAATGATTGCTGTTGAATTGTATACTGAACAAACGAATAGGTGCAAACAATAGGAATATACGCTTTAATGATAACTATATATGATCCACTGATTGTTCAAAATAAACCAATATAATTCCAATTACACTCCACGCACCAATCCAATATCCACTGTTATGAATGATATCCAATTAATATTGAATTACTTTGGCATAATTACCATAAATGAAAAACAATGCAATTGAACAAGAGTATAATTTCAATTGTAATATAAGCGATAAATTCCAAACGTTCGTGTAATACCCGGACACAGCAGATAATAAATGAAAGAATAACTCACCAATTGTGTCGATGTTCTGCGCTTCCTCATCGCTTGTTTCCATTGGGGTCGTGTGATTTTCTTTTTTCTTATCCTTGGACCTGTTACCACTGACACTCACACCAACGGCAACTGCACTCCCGGTTTTTTTCTTATCCTTCATGTCAGTTGTTTGCAACACAGTTTCATTTGCACCACTATTCACTGATGATGAAATACCACTCACGCTGTCTGATCTATAAAGAAAGTTACATGGAAGATCATCAGCATGATATAGGAATGATCTCAAAATAATTATGATACAATTATACAATCAAAGGGTTTAACTAATCAAATTTAATAGAATAATTAAATGTTGAGAAATTAATCAGATATCATCACAATTAATTTGTTGAATTATTGATAAATTCGACAATGTCAATGTGGCAATGATGAATTTAATTTCACATAGTGAATCTAGTGTACGATGAAATTCGCGAACCTCGGGTCAATTAAGATGATGAACGTTGAGTTGATGGCTACGCAAACAATCTACTCCCCACTAACTCTACAGGATTATTGATTACCATTACAATCATACTAATAACCAATCGTTCCATTGCTTTTGCCCGGTTATCTTTATCTATCGCGGTCTTTCTCATCGAAGCAGTTATTATTATCATCAATGCTAACCTAATGTTTTTATTTTCAATCCGAGCGTTTTATAAATTTGGACGAGGCAATCACTTTATCAAATCACGGCACACATGTGACGAACATATGAGTTATTTGACAACGATGAGGGTATGACTGGAGCACCCGACGTATATTTGTTTAACAAGTTTCATTCTGGCGGATGAACACAGCTCAACTCAAACCACCGTTTTACTTTTATAGCAATTAAATTAAAAATACGATTCGAATGAAAAAAAAAAGAAAAATGAGAAGAACCAATCAAATAATATCTGGAAAGCAAATAAAACTTACGATTTGCAATCTTTTCCCGTATCCCCACTCGGTTCTTCTTTAATATCCTTGACAGCTGAATCCTTTGTCGTTTCACTTTTATTCTCTTTGTTTTCTTTATTTGCTTCTCTTGCATCTTTAGCACTAGATGTTGATGATGCCGTTGTGAATACACTGGTGGTGGAAGTTGTTGTCGTGCTCTGGACGGACGTGATGGTAGATGTTGTCGTTGTCGATTCACATGTCGACAACGTGCTTATTGATGTTGTTGGTAATGATGTACTAGTTATTGTATTACTGCTACTACTACTGCTGCTATTTGTTGATGTGGTGGTAGTAGCATTTGATATTGACGTTGATGGTGTTGAATTGCTACTAGTTAAATTGGTGGAGGTAGTTGATACTGTCGTCGTTGTCGTAGATGGTGTTGAAGTTGTTGTCGACGCTGAATTATTTTGAGGATTTTCTTGTGTTTTTTGTTGCTGCTCACGTTGCAGTCGCGTCGTTACGCCCGTTGTCAAGATGTCTATCGGTCCAATACTCGAATTACTATTGTTTACCTGAAATTATATATTAAGAATGGTTAAACGATGCATTGCCTATATTACTCGAAAAAATTGCGATTGGAAAGTGATGTCAAAGATTGTCCTACCTTATTATTAGGATTGTTTCGTGAGCTACGCGTTCGTTGTCGCGATTTCCGCAACAGTTGCTTATAATTTTCTGCTTTTTTAGTGAGGTAGTAATGATGCACGCAGTCTGGAACAGATTTATGTTCAAGAGATTGAGCTATTGCTCCAAAGTTCTTAGGATGCTGTAGGTATTTTTCTTTAAATGACTCGTGCTCCACCGGGCTCCACACATTGATGAGCTTCCGCTCACTGTGAAGAGCTTCAAGTTCTTCCGGTTGCAGTAATCCATTACGATTTTGGAATGCAATCCTACGTTGCTTTGCGTCCAATAATAACGGTGGTATGACCGCATACGAGCGCATCTTCTTATCCTCCATCTGCAATTATCACCACGAGTAAAGTATAGTCATTACAATTTTGTTTTTTTTTTTCGTGATGTTATGTGCTCAAATTTGTACATGATTATTCATCCCTTATCCTTTGATTTTGCCATGAATGGAAATTCGTTTAATTTAAATGCTTTCAATTTTTTTCTGATGTAATTGATGTTTTTTTTTTATTATTTTCGATTATTACGATCGAATAAACGGTTATTTTTATGATATTTAGTGAAAAGAAGAATTGCACGTTACTAACCTGACGAGCAATAATGGCATTTTTTAACTCGGCTGATACTTCTTCCTGGGAAATCAGAAAAGGTAAGGAATCTTCCATGAAGCATCCGTAAGTTAAGAATTACGGTGGACAGAATGAAATTAAATGAATTAAAAAAAAATACACCTATTGATAAACTAAGAGAAACTCGAAACTCGCGAGTTTTGATAGCTATTGCAAAAAAATATATAGATTCTATATATGTCTATACATATGCATATGTTCAAATAACTCCAATAATTGAAGAGTAGCGTTATGGAAAATCATTCTCGTATTGCGAATAAATTGAGCTGCATTTTTCTAATCTATTTTTTGTATTTTTTTTTTTTTATTGTCCACTGATTAATTGCATCCACTTCCGTCGCAGTAATCCGCAGCGATGTAGGTCTTTATATCCATTTTGGTCTGATCCATTGAACCGGTAGAAAACCAAGTAGGAATAATTCAATGCTCTCTAAATTTCACCGGAGTCAATCAATTATGTTTAACTATTTTGCATTGAAAAAATAAATAATAATATAAATTTTTAATTAAGCATCATTTAAATCAAAGTGTTAGGCAAATATTATGGCGTTTTAGTAAGCGACACACACCACTCGGCAACTGATTAGTGAACAAATCAATCAAAAAGTTAATTTAAAAGCAAAGAGGAGTTTAAAGCAACTTTTATTTATTAGTTAATCCGTTTTTTCATCACCAGTTTTCCCTCTTTTAGTACCATAAAAGCGGCAATAAGCGAAAGAAATTCGTAAATGTTAACCGAAGTTAGTCACCGATTTTATTAACTCCGTCAAGAACGTCTTTGTAAGTAATAAACAAAAAGAAATGAATGTATATATATATATATAGATAAAATATATACTCAAGCGGATCATTAGTTAGACAAACACAAGTATTATCAGGTGGGACTTGATAAGGAAATGAAGGAGATAGGATAGAAGATACACATTGACGACATTATTGCGTAGTTCAGTAACGTGCCCTCTTTTTTCTGTTCACTTCACTCCCACAAAAAAATTAATCACCTCCAGCTATGGAAAAAAAAATTATTTTTCTCCTGGCCCTGTCTTATTTGCGATCTCGCAATATCACTCTTGTCGTGGCAAAAATTTTTTCTTAATTTGAATTTTTGTTAAATTAGCATTAAAAAAATATATATATTTGTAGGTAAATAATTGCCGTGTACCTCCTGCTCTTGAAGACCATCCATTATTTCCTCAAGGTCTGCTTCACTCTTGATACGTGCACCAACCCTATTGAAGCGTTCCTTATCCTCACGTTGTTTACGCAACTCCGGAAATACTTTTTCGAAAAATTCACGATTTTTTGTTTCCTTCGATTTTCGTTTTTGCGCTGCTTCAAGTCTATCAACTTTCCGATGCCATTCTTGTACGAGAATAGCATAAGTTTGTGACTGTTGACGATGTAATGCTGCACGTTCAGTGTGTTCCCTTCGTAACCTAGAGACTAATCGAGCTTTTAAACACGCTTGATGTCTCGTTTTATTTTCTTGATACACATCAGTATCAGATGGTTGATTGTACAATGGTAATTCGACTTTCGGTCCTAGCCTATCTAATAGCCGATGCGCTTCCTCCGCTTTTTTCTGTGAAAATATATTTGTAATTGAGAAAAAGATTCAATATTATACAATCCATAATAGATATTGATACATACTCTATTTTCAGCATAAATCTTTTGCGCCAATGACTGGTGTTTAGGTTGAGATAGTTCCTCAACTGGTCGTTTGAGACCACATGGTTCGAGCGGTTTACTCGCCGTTTCCTCCAATTCTTTCAATTTTTTACGAAGTTTACTAATTTGCGATTCTCTTTTGGCAATTTCACGATCAACTTTCGCTATTTGCTGAAGTAAATCGTCTTTTGTACTTCTAAATTGCGCGTCCTCTTGTGTTGTGGGTTCGGGCAATGTTGGCGAAATAGCTTCAGTTTGAGGTGTATACGCTCCTGCTGAAGGCTGCTCCTGACAAATAATGAGTCATCGATTAATTTTATGTATGGCAAACGAATCACAGGCATATTTATACATCTACTCATTAATGTTTTGTTTTCTTATCGAACATTTATATCAACAAGTGATGAACTGATATTATATGTCATGCATTTTATCATCGTTCTAGGTAAAACAGGAATGAAGCGTAAATTCAACGAAGCATAATAAATCGATGAACGACAAGGGTTGGAAGGATGAACTGAGATACCGACCGTCGAATAGGGTAGTAATTCACAACATAAAACACGGGGATTTTCCATTGGATAAGAAGATGTTTATCATCACCTGATAGAGTATTATCGCCACCAAAAAAGGTCAAGGAATTGAAAAAAAAAATGGATTTTTTATATATAATTTTCAACCCACCCGTGTGTCTATCCTGAGTGGCTGTGGAAGTTGAATGTGTTCTTGTTTAATACACGTTTCAGCTGGTGAGATTGTTTGACACGTTGGCTGCTGCGTAGGTGGTTGACCAAGTCGAATTTTCTTAAACGGCGGTGCTTCTTGCAATACCGCCATTTCAACAGCACGACTACTATATTGTTCCGCTGTTTGCATTGGTTGCATTAAATTTCGTGGATTACGAGCGCCGGCCACATGATATTCAGCACTTGTTGGTGAAGGCGATGGTGCCACTGAAGCAGGTGGAAGTAAAGATATTCGTGGACGGTCACCTCGGCTATTAAGAGCATATTCATTCGCACCCATGCCGATTCCCACCTGTGACACTGGACTACTGCTCACACTTATAGCTACCCTCTCAGATACCTGAATAAAAATAGAAAAGAAAAAGAATGAAATTAATTGTCTCAATGATTAACTTTACATAATTTCCAAACAGGAAACTAAGAGTCATAAGAATAATTTTATTCATCCATCGTATTTTTTGTGTTGTAAAAATTTCAATGTAAGACGTATAGTTACCGACAAAGTCGCGAATAACGATCAAACCAACGGGTGGGGTATAGCAATCAGTGAAACATGGGCCAGGGTGCAAGACGCTTTACAATTACCAGCTATCACGCGACCGTCAAATTATATTGTTGGTGAGATATTCAGTAGCATATGAATACGAAGATTCGTCTGAGTGAATCGATTTATATAATAATCTAATGTTAGTATTTCGTGTGAATTTCAAAGTGAGTGAATATAGCCGTGAAATTAAATTATTTTATCACTTGACTAAAGAGCAAGAGACGCAGAGAGAAGAGAGATTGAGAGACAGGAAAAAAGAATTAACGTCATTATAAGCGTCAGAGATATTTTCGATTAAAGTAAAATTAAATCGAGTAAATGAACAGAAAAAAAAGAAATCTCCAAAACTAAATTTTCATCAACGTCAATAAAAATCGCATCAAAAGCTTTTTTATTCTAAAATGCGTCCACACTCACACATACACAAAAATATTGATGAAATATAACGGGACGGCAATAATGCAAATCGCTTTTACTTGAACAAAGAACGAGTTTGACCAGGTTTAGATGAATTAAAAATGTGCGGGCGCATCGATGTAAATTGCCTCGACGCAAGAGTTGATTTAGAAGAGTGGAACAGAGATAGATAGGGAGTGAGTGAGTGAGTGAGAAATATGGTTGAATACGATGCGATCAATGGAAGGATAAATAGAGAGAAAGAGAGAGAGATAGAGTGGGTACGATGTGAATATAGAAGGAATATAGAGAGTGCTCTATACCACGAGGGGGGAAATACAACTTTCACCCGCCCACGCGAATGCTCAGTCCGTTGAAACACCACATCTATTAAGTTGCGGTCTTACGAGCTATTGCCGTAACGAGTTCTAACTTTTGCTGTCTTGTGGTCGTCAAAGTATGTCTTCGTCTCTCTTCCCTCTGTCGCACAAATAATTCATTACTGAATTAATCATTTTGCACAATAGTAGATTCAATTTTTGGTCTATTGTATACAAATATTCATTTCAAACTCAATCATCAACATAGATTATTAATTATTTTGACTATTGAATAATTAGAAAACTCAAAGTGTCATTAGGGATTCTGCCAACACAGATGACACAAAGGGTTTGTACATACATTAGGGGTTGCGTTTCGATAGGGATCCCTGGTGTAGGCAGCCGCGCCCGGCGGAGGTGGCGTCTGATTGACGGGTGCGGACGGTGCCGGGGGCGGTGGTGGATAAGGATGAACATAGCGTAAAGCATTGGGCACTGGTACGGTGACATAATTGCTGCCAGCAGGACCGGTGACGACACCCGTGGCGCCAGGTCCACTTCCACTGCCTGGTGGACCAACTGCACCACCCGCTGATGGTGCACCAGAAGATCCCTGGACGTAACTACCACCGCCAACTGAACGTGGTGACACCGGACTGCTGCTCTTGATGTTTATATAGCTCTGTGTAGGCCTGAAACAATTAATTACATCAATTATTTACTGTTAAATATATATTACACATGTACATACGTAATAAGTTTTCATAGTAAAAAAATATAATGATAATTGGAATAATCATCTATTTATTCTGTTTCTTTTGTAGCGTTTGATATCACATTGCGTGTCAGTAAATATTTACAAATAAAAAATAATGATGTTGGTTTGATGCAAAATGGGGAAAGATTATGATGTGATAAAATTTAATGATACGAAATTAATGTTTATGCAATCATTATTTTGCGTTTTATTAAAAATTTAAATGTTCTTCAGCCATATATAATATATCTGCGCTCGTCTCTTTTCCATATTTCAATTCGACTGAATATATCCATTCGAAAACTCCTTTTTTCCCGTAACATCTCGTGAAGAGAAAAAAAAAAGTTTCTTTTTTTCCTCATCAAACAAATAAATAAATAAATGAATAAAAAGAAATTTACATGACCTCCATTATTCCAAGAATTCATGGCAGTTGAGTTCAATGTATCCAATATATTCAAGTGAGTATAGCACTGAAGTATGAAAGAAAAAGTCAGAAAAGGAAAAAAAAATGTATACACCAGAGAATTTTAAGCAACGAACAAACAAAAAGAAGAAAAAAAAATGAATACCAATTCTGTGTCATCATCGCAAGTCAATGATATTCAGGTAGCATATATATATATATATATATATATATATATATATATATATATAAATGCCCAAGTGGCATATTTTATTTGGTGATACTTTCACGCGACCTGTACGCGCGTGACCTTTATTGTCTATGAAGGTCGCGCCACGCCCCAAATATTGTTCCGCAAAAGTGCGCACAAAAGTGTACACATGTGAGTGCAGCATTGACATGTACATGAATTCCATACATCCATAATGAATATATATATATGTATATATGAATGTAAATGTGTACGTGCATGTGACTGTATAAATACAAGTGCGGATATAAACACACAACAAGCAGCTTGCGCGCATACAGGCAAAGCACCTGCGTCTACCCGCCCGACGTTCAAGCATTATACATATAACCCAGGCAAAGGTCAATGATCGACGTAGGAATAGGGGGAAGACCGGGAGAACACAAGAAAGAGAAAGGACGAGAAGAGCGAAAGGAAAACGAAAAAAAAAAAAAAAACAAAAAAACAATAACAATGTAATCCTTGGTACATATTTAAGAATTTTTCAGTGACTTTACACACGCATTAGGCATTAGTCAGAAGACATTCAATTATCCAGTATAGGAAACGAATAATTTCGTAATAATAATCCACTGACTATATTTGGCAAGTTTTGTTTTTCATTTATTATTGCAATGAAAGGGCGGCTTATTAATTTTTTTTCCAGCTCAAAGAATCCCCTCATCATAATCATCATTATTGGCCAGTTATGTCTCTGATACATTTTGAACGTGCTTTTCTGCCGAATAGCAGGTCAAACGAAGAAGAAAAAAATGAAAAGTAGAAATAAAAAAGAGACGGTTTATCGTCGACCCGCACGTTATAGCCAAGTTGAGACCCAAGCCAAGCTTTCATCAACGTATGAGTCACGCTCTTGTTCGATAGCGAATATACATCGATTGGTAGAGTGCGAATAAGAGAGAGAATGAGAGAGTGAAAGATTCTCCGCACCCATGAGAACTCCAAAATAATCCTCCTGCACGCATACACAGCAGTCAATTTACCTGTACGCTCGATATGACGGAACATTGCTTGGAAATTCGAGAGGGGTAACGATACTCATGCAAATGGTATATATTTCCATTTATAATAAATATAATCTCATACTCTGAATACATTGTCTGCAGTCAATGTAAGTTGGGAATTTTGCCAGAGGAGAAATGTTATAAATGGGAATAGTTAACAATCGCCATTATATAAAGTTAGGATCAGCGAAATTTTTTTTTTCTTTTATTCTTTCTCTTTTTTTTTCCATGGATTATTCTTAATTAAAAGCCACAAAGAACCAGCACAGAAAAAGAGATTACATCAGTTTTAAATCCCATTCTTCTATATAGATAGATAGGAAAAGATATATAGAGATATAGATATATATATATATCAGTTGTGCCATCGGGAAAATTGTCGTAGAATCGGAGATTCAAGTGAGATACGGGGATTATCATCGGATCCCTACGAGCGACGTCTAAAACCCCTTGTTTTTGCCAATACAATTGCGCGGGAGCAGCATTGAGCTATGGGGGTTATAGAGAAAGAGTGGCGAATAAGAGGGAAGAAGAGAAAAGAAAGAGAAGTGGAGGAAAGTTGGAGCTTTCGAGCTGTTCGAAATTAGATCTGTATGTGGAAGCAGCAGAAGCACCAGTAGCAGAAGTATCGCGTGGGAAGTTGGCAAAAAGCGAAAAGCAGGAATGACCCATGAACGGTTACTAGCCAATCGGTGTGGTTGGTAGCAGTGGGAGAAGATAGATGTGCGCGCGCGCGAGTAAAATATACGTGATTGGTTGGATAAACTGTGCAGCATGGCGGCGAGTATGCGCGCGCATACAAGCCGGAAAGTAGCGCCAGTTTGAGGCACGTGGCCGCAATAACTGCGCGGGCGCTGATGTTGGCGCATGCGTATTGAGTCTGCATTAACAAATAGACGGGGAAGATGGGACGACAAGAGGGAGAGAGTGAGTGATCAGACGAGATGGTGGTAGTGGGAGAGGGAGAGTGCGAAAGAGACAGAGCAAGACGTGCCAGTGAAGATGCAGTGTTGCCAGATGATCGTGCAACGTCGCATTGAAAGGACGTAGATCTTGAGCACGTTACACGCAAATACAATGAAATAACAATGAATATGATGATGATAACATTCATTTTATCGCTATTATTACTATTATTATTACTCTTTCTCTCTGCAGGTTGGAGATGATTCGATATTGTATGCTAATCGATTTTTATATTTGTATCCGAAGCGTCGAAGGAAGATAATTAAAATAAGAACAGAACAGAAAATTTCAAGTATATAGTTAAATTGCTATATAGATATAGTTGTACGTGTGTATGCGTGCTAGATAACTCCAAATGCACTTGCGTTTGCGGATAAGATTGAGGTCATTATCGACGTTATAGTGGCGTTCAAGAGTATCAAAAATAGAATAGACGATCAGAGGTATTGGAGTCTTATTATAAACACAGTTGATAGAAAAGGTCTGCGGATCAAATAAGAATGAGTGGACATGAGAAGAGAATTGAAGTTGAAATGAAAATTATGAAATAACCGGACACAGAATAAGCAAGACAGAAACAGAGAGAGAGAGAGAGAGATGAGTGGGGTGCAGTAAATTCTAAGTAGAATTATATTCATTCAGGAAATGAAAATGTCATTGGACTATTAAACGATTGAAATACTACTTTTAATATTTTATTTCTCACAATATATTGAGCAATTTCCCCAAACTATGAAAAATATAAACGGACTACGTCGAAGAATTTATACGTATATATACAGTTGCGGTATTTTTTCATGCAAATTTAATTATTCCCCCATTGGTATTTTCCACACCTGCTTCACATCACTCATTCCGGCTATCGCTCACTCTTTCTCTCTCCCTCTGTCTACTATTCCCAGTGCTGCTCCACCAAAAGAATGTTTATGAAGGTCTGCACCTGTCATCCAAGACAAAATCGATAATCGAAGGCAACGCGATCTTCTCCAATATGTATATACTTGTATACACATATGTGTGTGTCACACGATATCCGGAAAATTCCACGATGAGAGGGAAAGGTCGACGTCCCCCCATCACGAAACCTACAGCGAATGATGGATTAGTCGTCGTTTTTTTTTATCCGACGTTCGCGCGCGCTACGTTGCTATCCAATTTTGCATTATTGCTTCACCAAGACGTTTCGTCTTTTGCCCCCGTTGCTCTTATATACAATTCGCCTGTCTATCATTTCAAACTGCAATTATATTATTCACGATATTCCATATACCATTGAAATAAAAATGATGAAATAGTGCCAAGATAAAGTGCAGTAGAGAGAATAAAAGAAAATGAAAGAAAAAAAAATTGCCCGAACATCATTCGTGTCTCGTTATGAAGACTATTTACTTCATTCCTCAAAACAAGTGAGAAAAGCGAACATGTATATGTAGTTTTGTTGAATGGCGCGCAAGTCGAGGCTACTCTCTGCTTGCCTCTACTTCTTCGTTGTCATATAGTTGATGACGTAACGGTCGCTGAACCCCTCTCACTTGGTTTGTTCATGTGCACCTCACTCTCTTCACCTCGCTCTCCTCTCCATCTCTCACTCTCATATCGTTCACTCTTGCGCGTCGGCTGTTAGCTAGACCGACCCTTGACTTATATACATATATGCATATGTATATATGTATATGTCGATGGTGCACAACAAGATACACACATACAGACAGACAAACCTGCGAGACAGCTGAGAAGACGAGGGTGATGATGAAAGAGCCAAAAATATGAAGGAATAAACGAAATATTAAGACGAATAAGGGCAATTTTTTTGTGAATATTTGGACATCAGCTGGCATAATAAATGCTGATAAAGCAGCAATTGTAGAATTTTTGAAATATTTTTAAAAGAAAAGTGTTGATGTGACAATGAAGTTACTATTGACATCAATACCAATTGGTTATAATGGTAAACAATTTCATTGAAGAGTTTTAAAACAGCCAAAATGTTAATTCATCACCAATAAATTAGACACTTTTTTTCGATATTTCAAAAGAGTATCAGATCTATTTTAATTGTAATAACCATATGAATAGTCGTTGCAACAAAATGTAATATGGCTTTCATGATTATCTATGCATCATGGCAAGCAGTAGTGTAACGAGTTTCATATTCATCTAACGAAAATTATAAATGGTTTCATGCAGAATTTATGTTCAATTATCTGCTTGGATTATTCGATACAGCTGAGCGGATGACATGAAGATTGTATGAGCAAAATCTGCAATGATAGAAGATTACTTTTCAAGAAGAGTTGATACGTGGACGGAATTTGTTCTTCATGAATCAGCTTGCGCATCATTATCAAAAATACTCTGTTCCAGTTACAACGATGCCACCAACATTTTGATGCGCCAGCAATATCTTAAAAAGCTGTTACTATTTTTCACATTACTCTTGTTCATAGGTATCCTACATCCCATATGACTACAGCAGTTATCTAATCTCAACAATACTGAGTATTGCAGCAACAGTAACAGCACTATCACAAATATCTTTATTCTAGATAATTACAGAGAACTAAATGTTCTCATTGTCAAATAAATACATTTGTTTGAATGTGTAGATGAAACTGAATGTATCTACAAAACACGTACACAGAAGACAGGAAAAATAAGAAAAAAAAATGGGAGATTGCAGAGGTGCGAGAGTAGCGACGAGGCCAAAAAGTACAAGAAAAAAAAATATTGAGTTCAATGGGTTCTAATATTTTTTTTTTATACACTGAAACTTCAACTGCAGAACATGCAGATGCGTCATATTTATATGACTTTCGATTGCAGATAGATGTGACAAATAAATAAAAAATAAATGAAAAAATGATAACAAAATATACGCGAGGAAAATAGAGGGAGAGTACGATCGATAGCGACATTGCTACGTGCGTGTGAATAACTCGTTGAGACATGCGAAGAGTGGTGAGGACACGACTAAAATGAGAGTCGTCTGATGCACAATGTACGCAAGGGGGAAAAGACGGACCTCTGAATGATGTTGAATATATGTATGATATCTGTGTGTGTGTGTATGCGTCTGTGTGTATGAATATGCAATCATCATGAATATTGTTATAGATTGGATTTATATATAAGTATGTATCTAGTTTGAGAATAAATAAAAAGAAAAAAATTTGCGTGTGGCCAATCGTGTTTGGAACTGGTAAAGAATATACCGTTAAAGCAGATGGGCGTGAGAGCAACTTTCAGAATGACCTTTTTTTTTATTAACCCTTTGAGACACTTTTTGTTATCTAAGTAAATCGCTCAAAGCACTGGTGCAGTTTAATAATAATGGGAAGTAGATAAAATTTTTCTGTTCATTAATTTCAGCTGTTTTCGGCGACGGAAATTGATGTGAACTACTAATTCTTGGTAGTTTATCTGTTATTGATGTTATATTATAGATTAACCATAATTGTAATCGTGTGTGGCATGTTCTTTATGTTTTCCACTTTTCATGATGTAAACACTGATAGTAAATTATATCAAGTTATTTAACACATGTGATAGAATTTAGTCACTACATATTTGTCTTCTGACCTAGTTTGCTTTATATAATATCTATTATTTAAATAAAAAAAAAAAAAACTGATGGAATGTTTGCTTCAATAGATTGATACATTTCGATATTCCCTCCAGTGTATTTTTCATTTATATGACTGACAAATGGAAATTAAAGAGTTGTCAATAATTGAAACGAAAAATTATATTCTCCTATATAATAATTCCTAACTAAAACCAGATGAAAATTTTGCATCTAATCGAAACCACTACGTTCAAAACTCATTTTCGTTTCCTCTCAGCCAGACTGAAAATAATTGAAAAAAAAATCACAATGGATAGACATCTGATCAATAGAATTCTATTTCCCGGGAAAAAAATAAAACCGATGCAAAAAGGATCATAAATATTAATGACTAGCAATTGGATTCGCGAAAAAAAACACCATCATTTTGCATTTACGAAATCCTGATTGAAAACCACATCAATCCAATCGGCCAACCCAACACCCGAAAAATTATACTATTTCATAGATATTCCAATCATTTTTGATGTTTCGCACCCTCATAAATATCCAATCACTGAATTAAAGATAATTCCATAAATAATAAATACAACAGATACAGACCTTGAAGTCTGTACATTCAATAGATTCTGATTCGTGAAGCAAAAATAAAAGATAAACTACACCAGTCACGCCTCCATTATTATCCACACTCACAATACTTTCCTTGGCTTAAAAGTTATGCCACAATCAAATTAGTTAACCATTAACACATTTCAATTTCGCATCAATAAATTCACTTCATTCACAATTGTATATCCCCATTAGAACTGATAATCGGCACATTAAATAAAATACCCAGTCCGAATTAGTTCTATTCACAATATATTGCAATCTAAATAGCATTCACAGAGCACGATAATAAAAGTTCTGAAAGTATTTGCGGTCGACTAGACAAAATAGAAGGAACCTAATTGCTGAAAGATATAACAAAACCAAACACAACTTAACAATAAAACTTTCTGTAACGCAGAATACTTTTTTTTCACTATAAAATGAAAATAATGGGAAAAGAAAAAGAAGAATGAATAAAAGTACTAACTGAACGGACTTACTCCATCAGGTAAATCGAAGTTGGTATCAATTGAGCCCAGTAATTCTCTATTGTTAAATTATCCCATGAAATAACTTTCATAACAAAACTCCAACTTGAAACAATAATCCGACGATCGTTATTTCAGCATTAAAATAGCACATTGAAGTTTCACATCGACCCCATCATTGTCCACTCTATGTTCATAGTTTGATAGAAAAGAAAGAAAAGAATATGATTCCAGAATGGTATTGAAATGCAAAATGTGAATACACATAAAAACACACACATATACACACACTGAGAGACACGTGAGGATAAAAAAGAATGTGGACATGACGTTTAAGGTTAGAATCGACAGGTAGCAGTGCCAGCGTTAGAGTCATCGCGCATGCGCTTCAAACTTTCATATATATACGCACAAATACAACAACACAATAAAGATGTGTGTTCCCGCTTCTTATTGTGAAATATTTGCGAGAACCATCGACCCCAAAGTCCTTTTAATTGAACCACTTTATATTCCACATATCAATTCTAAATCTTATTTTATTCCACCGAAAATATTTGTCATTTATTGTTCAAGTGTATGATAAAACTGTCGTTGAATGTGGATTCACGAAGTTTATTTTTATTTGGAAATAAACCTTGAATTGAATATCGTGAAGAAATATATCTGGCAAATAGTTGACCTGGGTTGTGATTTTATCAACGAACAAATTTTACAATCAAATATTGCACTGGAATTATTGTGCTTCCTTGAATTTCCATTAGCAATTAGAGATTTTACCATTGCAAGTGTATGTAAACATTAATTGTTTATATTAGCATCATAATTCATCACGTTAAACAAAAACAAGAATGCGAAGAGAAAAAAAAATGATAACAATGATAATAGACGGAATAAGAATCTCCAAACAATATTTGCCATTGAATTTGTTTTTATCTTTTCTTTCCGCCTCTTTTTTTTTCCCTACTCTTCATTCTTTTCATCTCACATTCTATTCTATTCTCTACCCAGGCTGTTTGTAAGACTCTAACACATATTAGGTTTGCTAATGACCGTCGACTAGCGGTACAAAAATGATGTGGCAACGCTGTATAGAGTCAGAGGAATGTATATTTATAGTGGACTGAAAAAGGAAAAAAAAAAGAGTAGTAGAAAATAAATATAATCATTGAAGAAATAAAAATAATACAATAAAATAATATAAATAATGTTTCTCCCACAGATGATGACCTTTCGAAATGGACATTGAGGAATGATGAAAAGTAATAAATAAAAAGAAAAAAAAATAAGAAAAAAAGGAATGCAAGAAATTTTCTATATGATGAATTCAGGTAGGCGAAACTTGTATATAAAGAGCGAGAGATGGTGAAGAGAAGCGAGAGGAAACAGTAAAAGGCGTCTCACGTTTCAGTTCCGTGCATGGCATTCGCCCACACATACACACACACACAAATACATTCATACATACACAAAAATATATTATATATACTTGAATCGCAACTGTTCTGGAGAGGACGCAGTAACGAAAATTTCGCAATCGACACACGACCGTTACAATGATTTCCAAAAGTAACCGGAGTTGTGTCCATGGCCGTGACCACCACCACTACACCACCATGGCACAATTTTTCGTACCATCATCGGTCATCGACATTTTTTTTTTCTTCTCATAACTTTAATCATTAAAAAAATAGTGACCGTGCCCCATCACTCAAAAATATCATAATTATACTTGAAATCAATATCAGTGTAAACGATATTAAGCATAAAACAAAAAAAAGAAAATACGGACATAACCAGCGGTTTATAATGAATTATGTCACTACAAATTGTGCACATTCTATTTTCAATCTATGGAAAACTTCTCGAATACGAAAACAATACTGACACATGCACAAATGAATATTTGATATTTATTCCTTTTGCAATGTGAAATTCAACAGTGCAAGTATTGTTATTTCAATCAATTTTGAAACGTAAAACGAAATAGATTTCAATTAGGGAAGATTGATTTCCCAGAAGTGCTTTTCCCAGGTGTCAATCAAGTCGACCAATACTTTGACATGGTGGACGACGTTGTCGTAGTCGTCACTCTCTCGGCACACTCACGATCCTTATTTGTATGTAATCATGAATGTATGAATGTATATATGTATGTATAGATAGATATACATATATTAATGTCTGTGTATGAAGTATGAACGATTCAAGGCTCAGTGATGTGAACAGGCGAGAGAGAGAGAGAGAGGGCGACGTAATACATAAAACTAAAGGAGAGAGACATATATACTTATTTTGTGTGACGCAATACGACATATATATGTGAAATGTGCTCGCAGGAAATCCTAACGAGGCAACGGGATACCACCAGGGCAATTACATTACGGAAGTGAAATTGAAGACATGACATCAAGTGTTGCAAAGTTAAATCGAATTCTGTCAAACGATGATTTATATTCGCATATATATGCAAAGATAATTATCATATTTTGTTTTTTCTTCAATTATTGACAGTTTTCAACTGAAATAAAATTAAATATGAATTCCAAAATTTAAAAAATATTTTATAAATCATCAATTTAACAGCAAACATGTGAATAGATTTATGACAATTCCTCATGTGGAGAATCGAATATAAAATACCCTTTTGAATATTGATAATGAGAAAATAATTGTGATCATTGTTGTATATATATTTGAATTCAGCAGTATGTTATTAACTATTAAAACATAACAATAAAAATTACTCCTTCCTGACTAATTATTGACTGACTGTATCATACAATAACGAAAATCAACGTTACGTAACATAATGTAGCCAAATCTTTTGTAGCATGATATACCACTAATGTGCTATTCATTCTACCGTCGATTTGATTTATCGCCATAAATTTATCAACCTTTCTGGTAACAATTTATGCCTGACTAAAAATTCTAAACAGGCTTTATGGAATAATTGCAAAAGAATATTTAACGCAGTGTGAATGTAGCTTTGTAAATGTCTTTGTGAATGAATCAATTGTTTAGAGGGATGAATTTTCAACCTGAATTAAATCTGTTGATATATGGACAGCAATAATTTATGAATTGATAAATTTTTTTCATTTGTGTTACAAATAAACCCCTATAAAATCCAAAAATCAGGAATAAAACAAAAGAACAATTCAAGAATCATCACAAATTATATAAAAAATTGACATTGCACATATTTCAAATTTATAAAATTCAATTTCGATTGAGCAATCGATGACACAACAAGAAGCAAATATTCGAATATCAAATACAAATTGAAACAACTGAACAAACCAATACCCATTTGAGATAAACAAAATAAAATTTGAATTGATAGATGTAAAAATAGATAAATAAATATGTAAATTTATATTGCAACTTACCGATGCAACTGTACGGGAGTGGATCTTGCAGGTAGATGTTGACTGTGCGAGGGCGGTGGCGGTTGGCCCTGATGAGATTGGGCCTGTACCCGTGCGGGAGTGGCACCGCCACCGACCAACGAATGCCCGTGAGCACCGTGGGGGTGAGGGTGATGATGATGATGCAAATCTCCCCCAACCGGACCCCCCACACCTAGTCCACTCACTACCTGGACTTGCTTGCCCACTGTCTCCATCACCCTTGGCGCATTATGGACTGAAACAAAGGGAAATAACATTATTATTTTTTTCTTTTTCTTTCATTCTTTATTCTCAGTTGGTATCATCATTCTTATTTTTACTTCACTCATAAAAAAAATAATACAGTTATTCTCATGATATTGTTTACTGTGTATTTCTACCAACTGGCAACAATAATTCATTTCAAACGCACATTTATTCCTCCTATTAACATTCTAAACTCTTAATAAATTGTATCTAACCTAGATTTTATATATTTTTTGCATTTTAACGCGTCAAGTGGCAGTGCTACGCACACGAGAGGCTGTTACGTATAGCGTGCAAACTCTCTCATAGATTCTTTAGATTTGTAAGATGATTGGATGAATGTAGGTTAATGACAAACGTTGGATGTTGCACCGAGTATGTACTTCGTTATCATTAGAAGAATAATTATCATTATCGTTGTTATCATAATATTATAACAGTATTAATTAATGTTTGATGTGAAGTTTGAAGAGAAATTTGAATTAATTTTACTTGGTAATTTCAAATAAATTGACATTAAAAAAAGAAACATCTTTAATCTGGCAATTCTCATTGGTGTTTTTTCAATTCCTCTCCTTTCTGAACAGTTTGATGAGACACTTCAAACTAAAGAAAACCACAAGGGAAGTTCAGAGAATTATTTCGATCGTTTAATGTGTATAGAAAAATCGATTTTCTATACTTGTAATGTTGGAACACGATTGAATAATTCATCGTCACCTTTATATCAAAACTATATATAACAGAATATATAGTAAATGTTACAAGTTATAACTGGATATTCAGGTACAGAGTATGCAAATAAGTGAATAAATGAGGAAATTTAATAAAAAAATGAAAACTAGAAATAAAAATGCCGGAAAGATATCTCATGACTGCAATATTTATAGATAAAATTAGGTTATACATTTGCCTATTTATATATATCTATATAAATATCTATAAAAACGAAGTTCGGAAAAAAGTGAAGAAAAAAAAAAAACACAAAACGCAGTAGAATGGAAATTTATATAAACATGAAATTCTTGATCTAAAAATAACTATTTTTCCACATAATTACTCGCAGGTTTCTCAATGGAATATTTATAACAGATAAAAACATTGCAAAATATCAATATCAAATATTTGTAGTAACATTTTTATCATCAATAGAGTTACGTGATATTCCTTATGAGTCACTCGCAATGACTAGACCTGACAGGAAGTCAATTTCATTATAAAAAACCAACACTCCTTTCAAAATAATCTACTAACAAAAAAAAGCAATGGTAATAATAATAAATGAAATAATATTAAAAATTCAAAGGATATTAAATAAATAAATGAAAAAGTTATTGTTAAATTTAGATATTCTTCAAGACAAATATTTTTTTCCAAAACATTTTCAACTGATCAATTCTCAATTGTAACAGAAATGCAGATAAGCGAAAGCGATGGAGAGTAATAGAATGGGGGACAGTAGAAGAGTAGCGGTAGATAGAGTGAGAGAGAGAAAGAGAGAGTGAGCGAGTCCTCCCTCAGACCCTGCGGCAAATACCGAACACAGAGTTGGTTAAAGCGGAACTACTATCAACTACTCGTATCCCTTTTCCTTTCTTTACTTTTATTTACCAACCATTTCCCATTTGGCAAATATTCGAAACCAATGACGAAAAATAACATTCTATCTAACGGATTAAATTACTTCTATGGAAGAAAAAAAAAACAAAAACGTATTAATATATTGTAATTACAATTATGCACAGTCTTGAAATGAATTTAGATGGGTTCATTGCCGGGGATAGTGCATACATAAATATATACATGTATAGATGAGAACCGGTCACAGACACAATCGTAAAGTCCCTCAACTAAATATTCGTCTCTCACTCTTTTCATTTCTCAGCTGATCGTAAATTTCAAGACGATTTCCGTGTTCCCCGTGCGGCTCTCGGGAACACAGTTCGTTTCTGTTTTTTTTTATCGACTATTATGAATTATTTCTCATACCTCTATACATATAGTAACAACTCACAAACACAGATAAAGTATTAGCAGACTGTTATTGTGGAATGTCCACAAGCCGGTCTAGCTTCTTTTCGTTGCCAGAGTGGAACAAACTCTTTGGAATCGAAAGATCATTCCGTTCACTAATAAATTTTCTTGGCTTCATCAACCCAATTTCACATTCAGTATTTTCATTCTCCTTCTCTCACTCATTTGATTCACATTTTTATCTTTCTACATTAAGTATTCTATTCGAAGTTTCACAAACGAATCAATATGTGCACAAGAGAAAGAAGAATAAAAAAACTGCTACGAGAGGAGACAAAAGAGTTTGTGACACAAATAAAATGAGGGCAAAGGAAATATCTGAAAGTAGGAGAATGTGAGGAAATGGTGAAATAAATAAATGAAAAAAAGAAAATAAAAGGGATGGCACAAGAAGAAAAATCAATGAGCTACCTACACATTTATATCACATATAAAATTCCTCATATAGTTGACACAAAATGAAATTATGTATAAATATTATATATTGACCAGAGTCTATTTCCCTCGTGGCATTTTCCCGATCTCTCTATCGGACTTTGACTCCGTTACTACAAATACAATAACGGAAATAAAATTGATAAGCTCTTATAATTGACTCAGCGAAATAATATCAGTTATTGATGTATGATGTAAACATTTCTATTATCACTACAAAAATATTTTCTAGAATATAAATTTGCTTACTTGATTTCATCGCATTAATATCAACACCATACAACATACGAATGATTCAATGGTCTAACAGTTTACATTTCAAATTTTAACGTCACTTTTAACCCTCACCACCCTTATATTCTCTTCATACATTCGTATATAAAACCTAACCAACTTGCTTGACTGTTATGGAACACGCCCCGGAAGGATTCTCGACCTCGGACATCCTTGTGAAGGAAGTCTGCTATAAGTATGTTAATTACCCTCACCATATATCAATTCACAATTGTATTACGCCACAGGTTAATCTTAATTGAAATCGAACAAATAGCACTCGTGACAATGCATCGTAAATAAATGAACAGAGAGAGAGAGAAAAAAATGGGAGAAAAAAAAAAATAAATAACAAAAAAAGACGGAAGGGAAATATACAATGAAATAATAGTTCTTTTTCTGACGATGATAAAAGAAAATAATCAATGAATCAAAATGACGCATCGATCACGTTTTCTTACCATGTTGATAACTACAGCTGATAAGTTGATGGAAGTAATAAATGAGAATTGAGCAAAATCTATATATGGACTATTACATAACAAATAATTTTGCAACACGATGAATTAATAGATTAATAATAATATTCAAAACTCACCAGTAATGACGTCACCCGGGGCAGAAAAAATTCAAATATCCCGCGTAAAATCCACAACCACTACACAACAGAGCACAATCAAGTCACGGTGTAACAGCAATGACACTGGACGCGACACGAGGACGCACGTTGTATAGTCACACGTGCACACACAACGCGGCCTTGCATCCGCGCAAATTTACGATTACACCGTGCGGACGTGAGAATAACAATAAATTTACCACAGAATGAGAAAGGGCTGTCGTGATTTTAAAATGAAAATGAAGTGATGAGAATGGAACAGAAGCAGACGAGAAAAAATCAACATAAAAAAATAAAATTGAGATAATAATAATAATAATAGTAATAATAATAATAAATTCACTATTGAACACTTATTTCTTCTTCTTTTGTTTGCCGTCTCACTTTCTTTTTTTTCTTCTCTTATTTTTTTCTCTTAACACGACATTTTCTTTTACTTTTTCCGTCACGAATTTTCACTTTGTATTATCATCATCCGTTCGGTTACACTTTTACCATTTTCATATATGTTTAATATACTTTTTTTTTATATTCATTCATTATTTTACTGTATTTATATATTTATATATGTTTATTCTTTATCAATTTGTTCACACTTCACTCTCACGTATATTTACAAATGCGCACCAACTGATGATTGAAGAATGATAGTGTTGATGATGATGTGACTCCCACGTATTTTCCCACTATCGTATTGTTGTTCCAATCTTTGTCGTCTAACGGGATTCTTCTGCAAATAAAACAAATCAGAATTAGATGAGAAAGAAAAAAAATTAATGATTCATAAAATTTTATATTACAAACTTTTGAATTTGTAATATAACTAAATGTAACCGAAGTATTTGTGTAAGTAACAATATAAAACTAATTCAATCCCTAAATTCTGTGATTGACAGGTCTTATCTCTCTCAAACAAAAACAGTTTTGTTTATTCAGAGATGGACAAATGATAAATTGAAAATCCATCCAAATTCAAATCACTCAATATATTATATCGATTTCAAAATGAATAGAACGAGCAAAACCGCATTTGTGTTATTACATCAAATCGCAATACATTCGATAATGTAGAATGAGTGAGTTGAGATAAGAGAGAGAGAGAAACGGAAGTGGCGAGAGAGAATGCGCAACGAGAAGTGAGAAGGAGAGAGGAGGCGAGGGAGAAGATTTGACAGTGGGGTCCGGGTGGCGCAAGAAAGGAAGGTCAGTGGCTCGCCCGTACACGCCAAAGAATAACCTCCAACCAACGGACTCTACAATGTACTTATATCCATAGTATATACATACATATATGTATATAAACGAATGTAAATATATTTTGTATATACTATAGACCGGACTTTCTCGCCCCGACTGTATAGACATACTAATTGCGAATACGTGCTTGCAATTCAACCTTTTGCCTGACCGTTTAAATACACATATATGTACACATGCATATTTATGTATATATATTCAACTGAATATATAATTTTGGTGCGGGCGCACTAACCAAAGAGTCACATATCGCGTCATGCATGAGCGAATAAATAAGATGAATTGAAAATATTCATAATTTTATATTCCTTTCAAGTCTCTCTCTTTCTCGAATTGTCTGCATGAGTAGCATCATCCGCACGTGCTACCGCAGTCAATAAATATTTTTGCAGTCTATACTAAATACAATAATAGTCACTATTATTGTTATATTCATTTTTATTTGCATGTGTATATGAATGTGTTTCTGTGCATATAGAGTCCAAAATTAATTTGTGCAGACAAATGTGCATGAAATGGCGTATTGCGGTCGGTACAAATGACGATAAGTAAAAGAGCTTTGTGGTGTCAATGCATTAATTAAAATGACAATAGAATTTAGTATAAATGAATGAAGAAAATGTTAAATTTAATGATGAAAAAGTGAAAAGAGTTGAAGATGAGAATAGTGGATGAGAAAAAAAAATTTTTTTGTCGTTTTTGTTCAAGTCAATGTGTGATTTGACTATTTTTTATCTTTTCTTTTTCGTTCCTTCCCCAATCTTTTGTATTATTAACCTCAAAATAATGATCATTCTTCGAATTGGTGCACGTCACACAGCACTCACATTCACAATAGAAATAATTATATATATATATATATGTATATCACTATTTTTTTCACTGTATTCATTCGTTTTTATCAAATTCGTCTTAATTTCCAATTTCGTATCGTATGACTTGGTCCAAATTGCATCAGCACTTTTAACGAACATCTCGCAAGCCAGTTGATGTTATTATTGTCATTCCACACTTCCATCTCTCATCATTGGCAAAATTATTGCATGAATTATAAGCAACAATATCAACGATAATATTATTTATATTTGTGGATAATATTTGGATAGAATAATCATTATTAATTGTATGCACTTGTCCTATGTTGGAGTATGTTGGTTTTCTCGTTAATGAGCCGTATAAAATTGTTGTCGTCATTTCCGCGCACTTGAGCGCCACATAAATTTATGTTCCAACAGCGCGGGAATTTTGTCCAATTTTAATTATCGATAAATTATTCATTAGCTGTAAAGTTCTTTCGGTTGTAACATTGTATTTGTATTGTTTATTCTTGAATTATTCCATCACTTTCAACTTCCGTTTTTGTGTGCGTATTTGAATTGTGATACGATTGAAATCACAGAAAGCCGATAGATGCCCATTCATGTATAGAATGCGCGCGCAGATACACAAAGATAGCACAAGAACAGAAACTGTGTGGAAGAAGAGAACTCTTTTATCGTTCACACGTCGTTGTTGTCTCTGTTTCCATCAACTCTGAATTGAATGTGTCAATTCTTGATTAATCAAATAAATTCTCGTTTCACGTTGTATTGGTTTCTTATTCAAGCCAAATTCTTCGTCTTTGTCAATTCGAACACATGTGTGAATTTTTTTCCACATCTGAAACATAAAAAAAATTGTTTTTGTTTTATCAACGTCATCATTGTCGCGATATGAATTCAGTGAATCAACTCTTTGTAGCATTGTAACATCCCAACATATTTCTTTTCATAATTATATTATTTATTCATTAGTTTTCCAGTATAACTCCATTGAATATTTACTAATAAAATAATCCTAACCCAGTTTCTATCATCATTGAACTTTTCATATATTCCAGTAACATCCGCTCTTAAACAATCTAGTTACAAAAAAAGATGACCCAAATATTTCAAAGTTTGAAATTAATATTACAGTCGGTCTACCGAGACCCTGATTGGCTGTTAATGTCATCATCCAATTTACACTTTGATCTGAAGTTACTGTTTCAAATTTGATTTACATATTTGCAGTTAATACAAATGACGTTTACAACAACGGCAGAACTTGCGTCCCCAATCTAATTCAGTAACAAGCGAGGGTGTTTGCTTCAAAGAGTTAACTGTAAATGTACAATTAAGAAAAAAAAAATACATGCACATAGATATTTAACAATAATAATAAAATTGTTAAAAATAATAACAAGAAATGATTCATTCACAAAGTTGATTTCTCTTTCGCCAATGTAATTGTCATTGAAATATTCCTTCCGAATCATATATATATATATATATATAGTGAAAGAGAGTCAACGTTCATTTTCAGCCATTCAAAGTCGAACTCGTCGAGCAAAAAAAAAATGTGTTGGAGGTGGAGAATTACTGGTGAGAAAGAGAGGGAATTTAATGGCTGCGAAAGCATGAACGAGAGATAGTTGAGAGAGGAGTACGAGAAGGCAGCGAGGAAGGAGGAACGCACACATAAAGAGTAGAGGTAACGCGGGGAAAAAGGAGATTGGAACTAGTGAGCATATGGCCGCGTCACTGTCGGTGTGACCTCGGCTTTGCCAGACGTCCGACTGTACGAATCTTATGGCGCTTTTCTGGCGCGCAAACGGCTATTCAAGCATCAACCCAACTCACTCAATCTTTCACTCCCTCCATCTTTCCCTCTCTTTTTCGCACTCACTCACTCTCTACTACTTTACTGCACTAAGCTTCCTTACTCTCCCACGACGACGACAACGACGACGACGAAGACGTCGAGGTTGATGACGCGACAACAGCGGAGGGTAAAAGAGTACCAGGGATTATCTCTATCTGCCCCTTCAGACGCGTGGAAATAGTTCACGGACGTTCGAAAATTCACAAATGCATTCTAGACATATATATATATATATATATATATATATATATATATATATATATATATATATTGTTTCACTTCGTCATTTTATTTTCCATTTTTATTTTTATTATTTGGATAAGCAATAGGGGGACTATTTTCTACCTCAATTCTTTCGCCAATTGTTTTTTATTTCTTTTCTTCTCAATTCTTAGCGATTCCTCGTTTTTTTTTATGTGTATATAGAATATATATGTATAGATGAAAATAGAGCTTTTATTTTTCTTTTTATTTCTCGAACATTGAGAATTGTGAAGCCATTCAAACTTCAGACTTATTTTCTGCCTCTACATCTCAATGCAATCGAGCGACCTACTCTCTCATCTTCCCGTTATGATAAGTACATATACGATTTGAAATAGAATTGAAGTATAATACAGTCATTGATAAAAAATTATAATTGTGATTTAATTAACGAAATGTTATAGACATTTGTATACATAAAATTAGGTCACGTAAACTAACAAAATAACTGGTTATTTCATCAATTTTATATGAAATGTGAGTTGAATAAGTGCAGAAAGTCGGAATGAGTGTATACCAACAGCTTCAGTTGCCGGTTGCCAACTGATTAATCGATCCAAGAATGTATACGTATTCCATGTGTGTGATATCACGGTGGGTGCATGTTACAAGTGTGCACCGAATGTACAATGAACATTGGTATAAAATAATTCAAATATTTCTTTCAAGTTCCCGCATATATATTATTGCATTGTTAAAATCTCTACTGCATTTCATGCAGTCCTCATAGTTTTATTCATTCAAAAAAATATATATTCACTTGGCTGTTTCCAACACTATTTCTCACTTGCTTCTTCTTCTTTATATTATTTCTTTCATATTTCTCCAGGAAATTCATGTATATGTACGAAAAATGGGTCGATTCGAAGCAGAAGACAGGAAGTGGCGCGATGCAAAATAAAAATAAACAAACCCAAATATATATAGACATATACATTCTCCCCTTTTAACGGTAGAGTTTTGTCTTTTACGTTTTTTCTCCTCTTGTAGACTTCAAATTACGTCTTTCTCTTCACTTTATTCTCATTCGTGTCTTTCTCCAATGTCAAATATCAATCAGCGCACTTCCTTCATCATTTTCTCACCCTTTGTTCGATCATACAATTACATAAAAAAAGAAAAAGAAAACACACGAATGGAAAACAATAGGAATGAAAAGTGTAATAACATACGAAAAAAAAAAAAATTCAAATATCCGCGCGTATATCTAAACTCTTTTCATGTATGCAACACGAAGATAGCGGTGTGTTTGATGATGTAAATAATAAATAAGATAAAAAGAAAGAAAATGTCTGGATATATCTTGAATATATCAATGTGAATAATATATATTGCTAAAACTATGTACATATATCTATTTATTTATGGCTCAGTGAATAAAGTATGAGCGCCACTGTCCGACTACTTAGAGTGACTGTATGGAAAGTAGAACGCGAGAAGGTGACGTGAATATATATATATATATATATATATATGTATATTTATGTACATATATATGTGAATTTCTCAACTAATTAGAGGCACATGGATTGATGTTAACCATTGGAAAATGGTACGACAGTGTAACATAGGTGAAGAGTAGAACGAGAAAGAGACGAAGAATGAGGCTTTGAATTGAACTGGCTGATCGATTAAAAGTGACTTTCGATGAAGTAACTGTCCAAGTGACCATAATATAAATTAGTCACACTTTATCTAAAAATAAATCAGTTGCAAAAATAATAATAGAAGAAATATAGGAAAAATAATAGGTACTGTAAATTTTTCAACGAATTTAACTGCAAATCATTTTTTGATATTCGCAAAATATGAATAAAATAAATGATGAAATTGAGTCAATTTGAGGATATAAAACTTCTAAAATGTCTTATAAATAATGTCAAGATTTATGTATGGGTATAAAAAGTTTTATAATGAACAGCGAGATGCTTTCAACATGACGATAGAAAATTCACATGCGTATCGCATAAACATGTATCGTATATATATACATACAAACACACACACGCACACATTGTATATGCAGTATATAACGGTGGTTATCCTCTTAAAAAAAAATTTCTGCATTATCATGTTTTATTTTTCTTCCTTCATTTATATTATTCACAACTCTGGATTATGATGCGTGGGTAAATACGTAGGTGAGCTCCCACGAGGTGGAGGAGGTCCAATAACGTCAGCACGCACCGTAAACATATGTGTACTTATGCACAAACGTACACATATGTACATATAAATATTTCGCCATCGTGTTTCGTAAGTCGCGCACTATAATGCGAATGCAAAGAGAATGACAGGTCTGGCACTCTGGCTTTCTGCATTGTGAAAATGCGACAGCATGAACGCACAGAGCGAAGAACATAAGAAGGTAAAAGAAAGAGTAAGAAATAGACAACGAGTGAGAAGGAGAAACAAACAGGAACGCGACGCGAATAATTTTTGTTGAGCTTCCGGCGTGAATGGAGGTGCCAAAGAGACGTGAGGTTTTGATGCCTGAGGACGTGTCTGTTCGTCCAATGTGCTTATATACGCTATTCTATCAGCAGAAATAAGAGAAATAGATGGAGAAAAAAAATAAAAAAATAATTAGCTAGAGAAAGAATAAATAAAGGAAGAGAAGAAAAAAAAAATTCAATAAGAATATTTGAAAATGTACTTTGTTCTCTTTACTGGGGGACAAGTTGTATTATATAATATCACTATTACTATTGACTGAATATTATATGCATCGAGTATGGAGATATGTGAGTATATATTTAATGTGTAAGTAGTGGATATATATTCATCCAGGGTTTATACTCTTATATTTTTTCGCCTCCCACGGGCGAGGCCACGAGTTATCGATTTGCAACGACGAAGGCACACCGGGAAGCCGGAAGCGTTGAATCTGGGCGACATTACGACGGCCTTATTGCCACGTCGCATACATTCCACACGATATTTATGACACTACTATGCCTCTTGCTAAATAACCATTTCTTATATGTATCGAATGGCTACGATAATATCTCTAGTTTGCCAAACTTCTATAGATTTTTTTTCTCCCATTTTATGTTATATCTCTATTCTTTTCTGATGTATACATATATGGATATTATCGTGTGTATGTATCGTGGATGAGAAAAGAATGCGTTTAATAATAGTTGTACATAGCATTTGACGACAAAAAAAAATATTTCGAACGCGTGTGACCCGATTCATATATTTCTACGTGTGCGATAGAACTTGGTGGATTTCAAGCCACACATAGGAATGGCAGAATCAAATTGTCTGTCTGTTGGTCTGGTGGATGATTTATGTGCAATTTTGAGGTTGTTTTATCACGTAGGATTATATTTCTTGGTTATGGGACAAAGAGGTCAATTTAATTGTGGGGAATATATTTTGGTTGATCATTAGTGATATAAAGATTCATCCGTGAGTCTAGAAAATGTTTGTGTTATAATTTTTTAATTTAGTTTACTAAAGTTAGATTGGAAAATTCTTGTTTCTCTGATGATTCATGGATGAAAAAATGTTTTATCAGTTACAATTTGTTATAATCGAAAACATGTGTTTTGTTTGTTGTTTGCTAGGAGTTTGTTTATTTTGTCCCCACGAGAATATGGCAGATAAAATTTCAAATACGTGACATATATATATATATATATATATATGTGTGTGTTGAGTTTGATTATTTTTAGTTTCGTTCTGGACGATCATTTAATTTCATGGAGATTGTTTACTTCGTTGATCAGACGATCGAAATCGTTTTTCAAATGAATTTCTATGAGAACAAACATATGAATATTCTCGAATTTAGTAAATACGAATTGGGCATCAGAGTCGGCAAAATAAAAATATTCGTTTCAATATAACGAACTGAAACGTCCACAATTTAAGTTAAAAAATCCTAAATACATTTAGAGCCTCAGTAAATCTAATTCTCACGTCCACCAGAAGCGATTCTTTAAATGGACACCGGCTATTATGCAATTTGTTCCAATAGAAAATTTTATATTTCATAAAATTGAATTCATAGATAATTCCTACAAACAATTCCAAATAATTCGTTCTGAAATACTTCCTAGCGCAACAGTATATACATATATCTACATTGCTACATAAACAATCGATATTTCCAATGACCCGTTGAGAATCGTTCAAGTCGAATGCTACATATCCGCTATGACTTGCGATGTTAGTGCAGTGGTGGTGAGACTCTACTCAGAAAGATTCTTCTTCGCAAAACGGGACGAGACCGGTTGTGGTTTTCAAGTTAGGACGATACGAGTCGGACTCGTATTTGCTCCACTCTTTTGTCTCTCTTTCGCATCGCCCCACCATGACAACTATTGGTCGTGCAACCCCTTCACTCTTTTCACCGCATAAAAATCTTCTCTCTACCGTTGCCTACCAAGTCTGTTTCACGATGACCAGTCAACGGACAGTTTACACGAAGAAGAATTGGCGACATACACAAAATGGCGCGGGCGCGCGCGCGCGGGCACAAGGGAGGAAAATGGCGAAGAGGGATATATAGAAACATTGCCGATGGCCGGCGGCCAACATACTCTATACCCCGCGATTTTCCACGTTTCAAATCGAGGCGTTTCTCTATCCTTCGTGAATATATCCTCCTTGAGATATCACGAACATCGATCGATCGGTATGGCGCGCCCTGTGGCCTTTTTATTCGCAATCTCCCATTCTTTCTTTCTCACTTCCCTGTATTATAGTGCAATCCAATCCGTACATGAAGCAAGCGTGAGAGGACGGGGGAGAGTAGAAGAGAGTGAAACGAACGATCATGGCAATATTGCAAGGAATGAGCATAAATATTTTCTCTGAATTTCCATTTTTCTTTCATCAAGTTTGTTCATGACAGACGACAGAATATTATCTTGCATAATATTTAATAAAGTTTTAATAAATGTATTGATAATTATTATTCTTTTCTCAGAGTTATTAAGATTTAAAATGAGATATTTTTCTCTCTACATAAAATAGAGGAAATGAGTGAGGGAAATGAGCTGAAGGAAGTATATTGGGCTTTGGCGTGTTATACCGCCGCCACGTTAGAGAGACTGCGGTGCCCACGAGTGTCTCAAGTGGTCTCTCTTCTCGTCGCTGCCTTTGGCTTTCAAGTCCGACGTGATTACGATTTCTTGCGTGGTAATGTCGACGAGGTCGGTTGGGGAAGAGAACTTCACGAGCAACTGTACACATCCACTTTCTACTACTGTATAGAGCATATAATACTCTATGTGCATAATTTTGCACGCGGCGTGTTCGTCATACGGTCAAGAGACGAAAAATTGTGCATAAATTCATAGATGAAAGAAATACTTGATGCATAATGTGACGTCTCACGAAGAGTTTAATTCATATTTTTCCATTTATCATATTAAAAAATAACGCAAAAGAACAATGAGAAAAATTATGAAAATATATAGGAATAGAAAATAGTAATGATGACAATGGCAGGCCATGCATTTTTCCACCACAAAAATATTCAAGATTAACTTTATCCATAAATTATTTCAGTTACACTACTGCTCCACTTTTGCAACGTAAAACATTAAAGAGAATAAAAAAAGAACAAAAAAAGCCGAAGGAATAAAATAGTGGGAGGGAAAGCCAATATTTCCACGGCAACCGATAATAGTCGTGATAATCCAAGAGATGAAAATGTCTCGTGAAATTGAATTTTTCGTTTTCATATTTGTCTCACCTCGCAACAAATCTTATAAATACATACAAATATCAATATGACTGCTCTAGAACTACTGATATCACCCTGAATAGAATGGATGAATAATAAAACACAATGCAAAAATTTTATAAAACAGAAAAGTCGAACGTAAATATTTCCTCTGTGCTCTATCCAACAATCCTGTTACAGTTATGAGCATATATTGTTAATACTTCTCCACTGAGGTTCTCGTGTACATTTGTACACCTCTTAACAAAGACAAAGATAAAGAAAAAAGAAAAAAAGTGATAGTATACGTTCAAATTCCTAAAGTTCAAAAACAGATGCTTTGGCATTCTGGGAAGTTGGTCGTTTGAGTTAGCGAACGCGGTCGACAGTTCGCCAGAGCAAAAGAAGAAACTCGGCTGTTATGTACATACATACAATATATATACATATACACATATATATATATATATATTTACACCGCCCAATGAAATGGCTGCGCGATTTTGGTGCGTGTTGAAGCGAGGATGAACGCAACGTAACGTAACGCGGTACAGCATGCTCGCAATGTTGCCTGGTATTCGGGTGACTCTGTGTCTATAGAATTATCCAATATATATATAGCTATATACATATATATAATATATATGCGTGAACTACTGGGAGAGGCATCACAGCGTTTCCTGGCAATACCTTCCGCTGTGCCTTTAACACAGCATTGAATCAAAAAATATATGTATATATACTGTTGAGGTGAAAAAAAAAACAAATAGATCAATTTCTATCAAATGCAAATTGTAGAAAAAAAGAGAAGAATTGAATGAATCAATTGCAGATGATAGATGGGATGCGATTGAATACACATATTTGCATATGAGTACCATAAACCGTGAGAGGGGAATATATTTAATGAATACCGTGCATGTGAACGCGCTGCACATATAATAGAAAAAAACTATCTCGACCTATGCCGCAGGGACTACGTTCATGTAACATTGGTATTGTGCGTTAGTGTAGGGCCCATATAAAGAGCACATATTCTGTGGATTAAAATTGTGTATGTAGTTTACATAAATGTGTTTACTTGCATGAGTACTGGAATACTGGTTGTGAAAAAAAGACGAAAAAATAAAATGAAAGAAGAACGGGGCCAATCTGTGTAGATGTTGTAGAAAGGGAGGAAACGTGGAAAAAAAAGAGAGAACGGGGATGAAAAAATAAGAGAAGACCACACACACACGTGAAGGATCTAACAAAGCTCGGGTTCGCTTTCACATTCGTGTGTATATGGTACATGGACATCTTCACGGATGCGAGTAAAATTTTTCGGCACATCCATTACTCCAGTGAGCGCCAAGCTTTTTGCTATGTATTGCACGACCCTGCATAGTGCAAACCACTCTCTTCCTCTTCTTTTCATGTATGTATGCTATGACGAGTTTCTCCTACATGTATTTTTGAGTATCGCTTTCGAGGCTTTAGATGGTAAACTCAATGCTAGAAGAGATGAGTTAAGTTGAGATGGAAAAGTGTAAAGGCGAGAATACAATGTGGGGCATTGTAAAAATGGCGCTGTTGAGATGACGAAAGTAAAAATGGGAATGGAAATTTTATTGCACGAGGTGATTTTTGTGAATTTTTGTATGAATACATTTTGAATAATGGTTTCAAAGTTAGAGATGCAGAAAATATTCTCAGAGTTTGAGTATGTAAAAGGAAGGAATGTATCAAGAGATATTGTATTATTGTGATTCTTCTTCAACCTCAATTTCGAAAAATGAATTTTGAATGCTATGCTCATTTAATTTGTCTATGATTTTTTTAGAAGCACGGTGCAAATAATTTTAATGAATAAATGAATTTGGTAGAACGTTAAGATAATGTCATTCTCGAATAGTTTTGTACTTATATATATTACGAGGAGAATGATGATAATGTTGGTAAAGATGACTAACTAACAGGAAGGCCATGAGTAATACTTTATACAGGTAGGTATTATTAGTATGAGTAAATTTTGAATTGCGCACCTTTAGTCAATATATGAATACATCAGCACTTCTAACCACACGTAAATTCGTCGACTCAACATGAAAATAATCATGATAATAGAATTTGAATGTAGTTCGCACTATTAAAAATTTACATTGATGTCTGCGAGCAGTCACATTTCACGTCCTATCCGTCGGAGAATAATAGAATACACATCTGTCTGAACAAATAACTAAGATTAAAAATTAACGAACAGAATTGTCACTTGACAAGACCGTCTAATTAAATAAACCAGAATTCATTAACTTGAATTAGAAATTTTCCATAAATGAATCACGATCAAGAGTTTAGCGTTTTCAACCAGACAAAAAATAAAATAACGATCAATCCGTTCTCGATAATGAATGAAAGCATAATAACAGATAATGACACTTGGATATCAAGATGGCGAGCAGTATCACACTATTCACTTATCTATTGAAACATTTTTTCAGAGATAAAACACGAAACCAGAAGAGAAATTCACCCCGATAAATATAATTAAAATGTGCGAGTAGAAATTTTAATCAACACATCACAGATTTTTATGCTTGTCCATTCTTTTTCTTTCGATCACACATTATAACAAATATATCACAAACATGAATAAGAATAATAAAGAAGGAATAAATAACAGGAATCCAATTTCGTGAACGCGAAACACGTCACACAAATTCTTTTCTTGCCACACACAATGAAGCCTACACGAGAACTGAATTAATCCATTTAGTCCGTCATGATATTTCTAATCACTATTAGCGACACATATATACACAATCGGAACCATTTATCAATAAAAAGAAGAAAGAAATCATCAGCCAGAAATAAAAATGATGATGAGTACAAACAATTATGTGACCAATTAACGACCAAATTTTCGTGAACGAAACGTAAAAATTGAAATTCACTGAATTACATTATTTGTACATTATTTGTAATTGGATCATTTATGCACTCATTCACAGAGATAATAATCTTTTTAAATATTAGCAATATATATCAGCAAAAAAAAAAATTCTTAAATTATCTGTCGTGATTAGGAATATCTGAACAACGTAAGCGAAATGAGAAGCGTCGGAGAGCAAACTGCACCACCAACACATTTACACAACACAAATTCTCAATCCCTAATTTATGTACACGAATAAAGAGTAGAATCTGACTCAATGAAATTCCCTCGAACTCCATTTTTCACTCTACACACGAAAACTCAAACGTGAAAAGCCACGAAAAAAAAAACACCAACGAAATCCAATCGAATCCATAACTAACTCATCTTCCCTCATCCAACCAACTAACACCGAAACAATTCGAAAAAATTTTGAACAAACACACTATTGTCTTCATAATTTTCAACTACACATAAAAAAAAAACAAAACAAAACAAATCCACTCAGAACAATTTCCGTTGCACTAATCCCCAACAAATTCACAAACTGAAAAAAGAAAAAATAGAATAACAGCCAAAACCTGCAGAATGAAATATAGAAATGCACGATCACATGAGCTCTTTCTTCATATGAAAGAAACAAAGTAACAACGAAATAATAGAAAAAGAAAAAAAATCACTGAAAAAACAGTAACAATACGACCAAATGGCAAATGTGAAAATACGTACAACATATATTATCATCCGTCGGTGCCTTCATACGCAAATATATTACGGCAACAGGATACTAATTTATAAATAAACTCTCAACTATTTCAAATTTAGACAAGAATCTAACTTCTAGTCTTTCCTGTCTATCATCACCACATACGTATATCCAACCGTCTCTAGAAACCATGTATATCATACATATATATATGTATGATATATAATATATATGTATATATGTGATATGCACACTGTTTGTTCACTTTAAAGCATGAAAAGTGAGACACTCACATTTGATGGAAAAGAAGTATTTCACACTGTATATCACAACAATAAAATTTTCTTTATACGAAATAAAAATAATTTTATGATTTTATTATGAAGAAATATTAAATCCATCGTGTGCACACGGTAATATGTAATGAAAAATGGGAATGTACATCCGTGCAAGAGTGACTTGGATGGAAAACATGGGCGTAACACACAGAGAGAACGTAGTAAAGAGCACCAAGTTTGCCTCCTCTCTCTCATTCACACACTCTATCTTTCTCACACAGACACATACACAGACACACAGGCAAATACTACATATACTGAAATTGTGGTCTCAGTCGGTAAATGCGGACACTATTTATGGCACACAGAAGTAAATATAAAAAAAAAAGAAAATGATAATTAATTTTTTTTTAAATGAACAAATTCGCGAACCTGTGAGTTTTGTTATATCCATTTTGTGATCATGTGTTTTTGAGTGTTATGTGTATTTGTGTGTGAGTGCATATGCGCCTCCTCTTGTTGTTTGTCACATTCGAGGTTCTCGTTGTTGATCTGAGGGTGGCCCGGCTTTCGTGCCGGGTCAACGTGCACTACTGGAAGAGAAACACTGTCGAAAGAGCGAAGAACACACACACAAGACTCTCTGGTTGTTGCAAGGAGACGGCGTAGTCGCGTCGTATTCACCATTTCAAAAAAATACTCTTTTATTTATTATTTAAGAAATTATCCATTTTCTTTTATGCTCCTGTCGTTTATGTTTCATTACACTCATTTTCAACTTTTTAATCAATTTGGTTTTTATACTTTGATATTATGTTTTATTTTTTGAAGCACACAAGAGCGTTTAATTTAACAATCACGAACAACTTCTTGAAGCACAAAGTTATGCCATCGTATCATTTCACCATAGACACCTCACACAATATCCACTCGCGATCAATGAAATTAAATTCACACTTTACGTCGTAACTTTATTTCGTTTAATGTTGTTTCTTTCTTTAAGATATTTATTCATTTAATATTTTTCTGACCCTCCAAAAATTTATTTATTGCACTGTATTCAATAGTCAAATCACACTTGAAGAAATTGATTTTATTTCAAATCGTTTCCATCACTCAATTTGTTGACTGAACAGTGAAGACAAAAAAAAATTCGATCAAAAAGATACATGAATAATTACAAAATGAAGTAACATTGAACAACTCTACGAAATCATTCCACATTGACCAAGTCTGTTCCCTACAACTTTCAAGACGAGAGGAAAATAATGGATGAAAATCGAGAAAAAATAAAAAATTCAACACTGTATAATTATTTTGTTTAGATTCGATTGCAGGTGCAATCGTCATTCTTTCACCAGCGCACCTTTAGTTGCAGGGGATCTATGGTCAATATGAATACGCATACATGTGCATAAAGAGAAAAAAAAAAGAAATAAAATAACAAGAAAGCGATGAGAAAGAGAAAAAAAATATGAGACGGAAAATAAAAAAGGTAAAGAGAGAAGAGAGAATGAAAAAGAACGAAAGAAAGAATGGTCGTGTGAATAAGTGAGACAGAGTCGAACAAAGCAAACAGAGATGGAGACAAAGGTTATTGTATATGTATAGTCGTATATGTACACACACATATATATATATATACGTGCGAGGGGTAAAAGCACGAATGTCGTTTCGAGCAGAAACGATCGAAAGAGAAGGAAAAGGTAAAAAATATTAAATAAATGAAATGAACAAAAATAGACAGGCAGACACTAACAAACGTCTCCGTTTTTAATGCAAACGTGTCATTAATATTATTATACTGTTTTGCCCTTTTTCTTTGCGTTGCCAAAGACGCACGAGATAGATAAAGAAATGATGGAAGAGGAGAGAGGAGAGAGGAGAGAAAGAAAGAGAGAGAGAGAGAGAGAGAGAGATGGCGGCCCAAGGCTTCTCTTACCCTAACCAAAACTTTCGCCCGTTGAATCGTGTCACTGCAATAACTCGAATCGTCGTACTCGTCGTCGTTGTCCTCCTTCTCCTCCTCAATCGCCACGAAATCGTTCGAGGTGAAGAGGAAGAAGAAGAGGAAGAAGAGGAAGGCATTAAACGCTTAGCACGCATGCAACACATATACACCACGTATTGGATGATACAAAACACACTTTATGATATATTAAATATATGTATATGGTTGTATGTATATGGATATATATCTATGTATATATACATATATATATGTTGAGAGAAATTACGGAGAAACGACGAGTGGTCGTGAGGATGCAACGTTACGAGGAGTAGAAGCGACGGCTGTGCGGGCAAAGGCAAGCACAAGTAAAGCAACCGCGCGAGGATATACGAGAAGCGCGCGTAGCAGCCAACACAGTTTTATTATTCTCTCTCGCTCTTATCCATCTAACTATCCACAATATTTTCTCACTCTTTTGCATTAATCCCGTATAGGTCTGTACACGCGTATTCCAGTTGATGATGGTGTTGGCTGAATTCGGTGCGCGAACGGGGCCCGTGGGTTTTTTTTCAGGGCCGCCAGGTTAACGTCACGCCAACAGAATATACACACGGACACAACCATAGATCGAAAACACCGTGGACGGATGGACGTAAGGACGGACGGACGGCTGAGGCCGGGCGAGAGGAGGCGCGGTGTCACGGGGTATTATACCACGGGCGATACGAGGGAGAAGAGAAACGACGTCGACGAGCCTGTGGGACGAGCAGGGGTGAGGGGAATCGAGGGGTACATTGCGACCGCTATATTCGCGCTTCAACGAATGACAGAGATGGCATGCACTGTTTCGTGGCGGTGGTAGTGGTGGTGGAAGTAGTGGAGATGATGGTGGGGTAAACGAAATGTAGAGAATGTTGGAAGAGTGGGGTGAGTTGCGGCAGGACAGGGACGAGCCGAGGAGGGGCACTTGCATGGCGCACTAAACTCAATTTTGTTCGATGGGATATATATGTATGTTTATTATATCTGGTATATCATGGCTTTTTACTTTCGCAGTTCTATCATTGGGGCATTGCTGTGTTCATTTGCTAGTTTTATATTTATTATGTTGTATGTTTTATTTTTTTGGTTTTGTTTATTGAGAAATTGTTATTTGATATTGAGTTGCTTCTGAGGATTAATTGTTGATTTTTATTTTGGATGGACAATGTAAATTCAACTCTGTTTCATCAATGTATTTGGGGATGACAATTTTTCAGTTCATGACGAAATGCAATTTTTGCATATTGGTATGATAGTGGAAAAAACTAATTTTTTTTCTACTATTTTTATCTATTGAAGAACAAAGTGATATACACGAGTGAAGGAATATATCGGAAATGACTTTTTTCTTTTATATTATGAACGAATCCGTGCTCTGTTCAAAGGTACGAAAAATTCGATTGGAGAATTTGATTTTTGTAGGTAAAAATTTTTTAAAATAATTTAGGTGTGTGACAATTTTTTGAATGGACTATTTCATCTTTGCCATAGGAAAATATGAAATTTTATTTACAACAGAGAATGAAGTGTGGGATTTATTTGTTCATTGGAAACTTCTATTCCTGGTTCTATTTCTGCTTATATATATATAAGAGAACTGTTTTATTTTTATTCATAGAGGGAAATATAAGAACAATTTGAATTTAATAAGTCGAATATACTTGAACAGCATTTCGTTCCTTATATAAAAATTGATTATGATTTTGGGCGAATACATGCAAAAAAATATATTTCTGATTTTTAGTGTGATCTAAATGCACAGCAGGAGATTAAAAAAAAAGGGGTGTATCGATATAGAAACACACACACGCACACACCTGTTTTGAATTCCTAATGAATATTTTTTTCCTCTTACTTCTGATGCTGAAGTGGTGATGTGACTGTTATTTATTCTTTTTGGGAAGTCAGCCTCGTGATAGAATTAATCGACGGGGAAAATGCTTTATGTAGTGCTTTCCACAAGATGATTCTCAGAATATTGAACGTTGCCTGTTCAAGTTCAAAAACAGGTATAACTTTTCCGTTCGTAGAATCCGTTCTTGTCTAATACCTTCTTGTTTTTTTTTTCATATATTTTTCTCTTCATCTATCCTACTCTCTGCTCGTTGTTGACTATTGACACGTCGTAAGTTGTATAATGGAAAATTATAATATACACTCGTCGACATGTATGTTCATAAGCTTCGAACCAAAACTATTGAGAAACTTGAGATATTTGTTGAGAAGATTCTCTCTCTCGTCTTCCATCACCCAACGTGAAAATAGCCTAAAACAACAGGGCTTTTTTTTTCTTTCACGTTCACTAAAAACTCGAGCATGTTAAATAGATCATCCAGTGGATGGAAAATAACACAGACACTCAGATACTTATTGGCACTCACATTAAATTATTCAAAATTTTCTTTGACCAACACAAAATAAAAATTTAATAATTATCGCCTGGTCGAGTGCGTTTTATATATATATTTCTGAAAACACGCGGCATGCAGCTTGAGACTCACATTTGATATGAGAGAGAGAATATACACCACACAAGTCTCACCGTCGTTCGAGGAGAGAAGTTTGCACGAGAGCGCTAGCGGGCCACATGGAGTACCGGCCGTTCAGAACGAACGAGCGGCTCCCGACTTAAAGAGGATAGAACCTTTGGTGTGATATTCCACAAGCAAATGCACGCGCTTCATAATTTTGTACGATACAATTGTGGATATATTTTATTTACGCATCATCAATTTATGCTCATCCAATTGTTATTAATTCAATAGATGTCAATATGATGGCAAATTTAATATATTATTATTTTTAACATTGCATTAATTGTGTGGCGTTCATTTGGCGTTGGCCATCACGCGCGTCCTCATGATCAATCAAAATGTTAGTAAAATATGTAGATTAAATAGCATGATAACGACCAATAGGACTTTTGGGGCACATACGTTTTCTTGAATATTATTACGTTACATTAAAATGTAAATCTCTGTTACTTCTATGTACATATATTTATATTTCTATATATAACGAATATCAATTTCGTGACTTGTGTATTCTGTTAAAGTCAGAGCGATGGATGCCCTTTCGCGTGTTCAAGTTTAAATAAAATTCGACTCGTCCTTAACTATATGAATATATCTTAAAGAATATAAATACTGTATACGATTGCATTTTCTTATTCTTTTTTTCTTCTCGTTCGAACCTTCGCCCACGCCTTGAACCCTCGTGAGTATGAAAATAATTTTGGGCCATGTGTAGCGAGAGATATTTTTGTACGGTCGATACTGAGATGTATTTATTCGACGATTTAAAATAAGAAAATGAAGAAGAAACAAAAAAAATAAATTGAAATGATAAAGTTGAAGAGTTTTCAGGAATTTTTGTGACATTGCTGCAAGGGCAGAGAGGATGTTACGTACGTATATATTCATAGTCGAATCAATAAAGGGAATCGATGATTACTGTTCTCGCAATTCTCTCGCTATTTTTATTCCTCCTTTCAGTTTTCCATTACCTATTCAATTGCTCTTAATTTGTTCATTTTCTTTTTTTTCCCCCTTTTACATTACGAGAACAGGCGATTCTTTTTTCGCCTTTGAACTCTCTCGGTAGCAAGTCGCATAAAACGCTAGTGGATACCCGGATATAACTTCATCGATCCGGCTGCTCGTGTCTGCTGGATATAAAGTCGCAAGACCTCACACACGTACGCCATCAGGGCTTGTTTCTCATCATAACTCCATATAGACAATTCAAAAAACTATATATTCTCTTACTTAATACACACGCCTTTACTCGTTATAAATTTCTACTGAAGCTTCTAATCAGTTTACATACTGATTACATCAACCAAATTTATTTTCACAATAACACCTATATAAAAAATTTGAAGCTGCTCTGTCACGCAGGACCGTATTTTTGCGGGGCTATTAAACAAGTCCATTTGAGATAGACAAAAAACATATTTTACTATAGACAATTGTTAATGTTATGATGAGTTTAAGAGTACTCAATAACTTCTCATTTTTCATTCTTTGCAACGCATGAGTCATGGAAACAATTTTCTCTCCTACACGTCTATACATTCGAGTGCATACCTTCAATGTGATAGCTCTTACGTGAATCGACAATCAGCGATATAAAAATTGTCTCATTTTCGAAATCATCATTCACTTTGATGAAAATTTCTCATATTTCTTAGTAATGAGAAAAGTTTATAAGTAAAAAATAGAAAATAATTTAGATTCAATTCAATAAATTGGAATGAAGATGATTAGATGTTCCGTAATGGAATGGAAAATAATTACAATTCCAAAGATAAGTGTTAGTTTTTGGCCACATCTAACAAAATACTTATCTCAAAATACGTGTTAGTACTATTAATTAATATTCAACAAATATTATCAATTCAAAATTTATTCCTCATTTGGAAATTCCAATTACTATTCGTACCACAACTAAATATAAACTCAAATAGAAAACTCCATCAATACAAATGAAAATGAATAGAAATATAATTGCAAACTACTTGAACATAAATTTGGTCTTAAACCAAAAAAAACGAGAAAGAAAAATCTCTGAATCTTCAAGTTTCATAAATCTAATTCAACTTATTTTTCCATAAATTATAATTTCAACTCGATCAGAAATAATCTTCCGATTGAAATAAATTTTCTCCCATTGCGAGTGTACATAACTTTAGCCGGGAAGTGGATACAAAAATGTCGAGGACGTGGCATGGGAGAATATTTGTAAAGGTTGTTCAATATATCCTCTAAAAAATATCTCGAATGTATACGTTCCTGGGCATCGGGTACGAGCAGTGGAGCTGGCAGCCTGGTGGCTGGGTGAGTTCTTTGCGGTGGAAAGACAGAGAGAGCAATATATGTAGATGCGGTGTGAAGCGGGGAATACGAGCGGCTGATCCCGGTTGTGGAGGGGCCATAGCTTCATAGTTGTTCGCGGGGTCTACGGGACGCTGGGTCGAATGAACAGCGCGGCAAAGGGGCGAGAGACGTGGAGGGTTTTGTGTGTGGAGAGCGAGCAACGATGACTATGGCGCGTAGCGGCAAGGTGCGCGGCAAAGAGACGCGCGCACAAGGCAATGCGCGATTTAAATGGCAACGTTGCGGGATTTAACGTTGACGTGGCAACGTTGCATTATATGTTACGGCGGGGGAGGCGAGTTGAGTATAGCAGGGCTGCCGAGCGTTGCTCATGGACGCCGGGGAATCGACCAACACACGCTCGCTCTGCGCCGGTGAACGTTGGCAGCGAAGAAGGAAAGAATCCCGTTCTGTCTGAATGAGAGAGATGCCTACACAAACAGAGACAGAGAAAAGTAGAATGAGAGATAGATAGAGAGAGAGAGCAGTAGAGCGTTTACAACGCGTGATGTGTAGGATGAAGATGGAGAGTGCAACGAAAAGAATAGAGAAAAGAAGAAGGAGAGAAACAAAAGATGGGTCGAGAGTTTTCAGGACGTGTCTTCGAGTCTTCCATCAACCTCCTTGAATTTTCAGGAAGAATGAGACCTTGTTGGTATTTTTTTTTGTCGGTCAATCTATAGGTATATTTTTTGCTGCAGAATTTCAAAGCACGTACAGGAAGAGTATATAGAATGGAAGAGAAGGAAAGGGACAGAAATGGTATGGGAGAGGGAGAGGTGCCAACTTTCACCCATGGTATGAACTGGCCAGGTCCAAGCCAACATCCTCCTCTTCATCCCATTTTTCAATTTTTTTCCTTTCTTTAATCTGAACTTTAATGAGTTCAGAGAGTGAAAGAAGGAACAATAAGAGAGGTGTTATCAGCGAGTGAGAATGACACGAACGAGTCACGATAATTAGTACCACGCACGGCTATTGTGTTACCATCTTTCTCTCTTCGCTTCAATACTTCATATTTTTCTCGCTCTTTGTCTCATTTCCTATCCAATTCTTTCACCACCCATCATTTTTCCATTCTTTCCCAGTCCATCTCCGTCACTCTCAGTATATGAATTGGAGATTAGGCGACTTTTGAGTGCATCAAGAAGGCCTGCATCATGTCACTAGGCACATTATTCCATGACGTCAGCTCGGTGTATTTTATCAAGGAGAATTATGTAGGAAATGAATGAAAACACGGGCGGAATAAAAATCAGAATCCTGCAATATTAAATTGGAAAAAAAATAAAATAAACAAAAATTGCAAAGAAGGTAAATTAGAGTGGAGTTGGACAGTTTTTACATTTTTCCGTGCGACTGCAGATGATTGAAATAGAGGAAAAAAAATTGACTAACAGAAAAAAAAAATAAAGAATAAATATATTCGTGCACTCTTCACATCCGGGAAGTAATTTGATAATCGATTGTTAATGGCTCGCGGTCGATAGCACACAGTCATCGTTATTTCCAATATTATTGTGATTTATTCGATGTCTATATATACATGTATATAAAATTGAAGTTATATAGACATGACAGCGGGGATAATTGACAAATGGCGTGCCTCACTGCCGCACCTTAAAGGAACGATGATCCGTTGCATCAGTTGCATACACATGCGTATTAGGTGTGCACTATGGTGGTCATGATGGGAGGAAGGGGCAACGATGAAGATAAACAGGGGGAGAAAAAAAATGAAGAGATAGACAATAAAGGAACCGAGAAAAATAAAACTCGATGATGAGAGGAGGACGTTGTCATATGTGTCATATGGATTATTGTTGTATGGTCATCATCATTATTGTTCTTCCGAAGTATTCAAATCATTAGTCATTTACACAACCGACACTACTTCAATATACTTTCGTGAATAAATTGACAATTATTATTATTATTATTATTATATTCCTTTCTCATTTTTCTATTCGTCTTCATTTTCAATTCAACTCTTCTGTTTATTGTGTTTTAGTCAGCGTTGTATAATTTTTTTCCGTCTGCACTTACAACAACGAACACTGCGAGAGAAGACGCATCTAGTTGAAAATTCCGCATAGAAAATGTTGAACACGGATGTGGTTAGATATATATAGATCTTTCATGTGTATATTTATCATGTATGCATATCTATATATGGCATCTACACATGTGCAATTTAGTGGCGTTGTCTAGAGCTCATGTATGACTCAGCATTTGGCTCTCTTTCTCGTGGGAGACGAGTAATTAAACGCGTTCGGACAAAACAGAAGTTCTTAGAAGTGACAAAAGAATGAAAGACATAAATAGAGAAGATAAAGGGGGAAAAAGAAGAAAATGTGATGGACAATGGCCGATAGTTTTGTGTGAGCCGGGTGAAATGACTTTGCCAAATGACACGAACGCGATATTGATCAAATTTTTTTTTTCTTTTTTCACCTCCTGTCTGTTATTATCTACACATATATATTTTTATATATCACGGGGTGAATTCATATCGTATGGCAAGTTCTCGTACGATCAATACTTTGCGCAAAGTTTCCTTACTCTATCAACGATTTGATGTTTATTGGTATCAACAATATATAAATTGACAGACAGTTCATTATATATCTTTGGCGTTTGAATGTATTTAATTTGGGATGCGATGTTTGTATATAAGGAACGAGATAGTTAACATTAAAATGAACATATACATAAGTTTGTAGTTGTCATTATCACTGTCATTAATATCGATTTGCTCCATGAAAAAGAATTGCGAACGAAATTGTGTCGCAAAGTGATTGGGAGAATAGTAAAAAGAGATATTGAATAACCGGGAGAGTAACGAGTGATAGAGAAAGTGAGATGGACATAAAACGGCGACACAGAGTTTCCGATTGGTCCGTTCGATTGTATGCCGGTCGATCGACCTGTGACCCATACGCGTTCAATTCTGGCTCAAGAGGGACTTGCACGACGTCGCAAGTAGTGACTTCTTAGTTTAATACTGCTAAAGCGATTGCCAAGGAACAATTTATGTATGTATGATGTATTGGATTGGTTCAAATCCCAGAGTGTAGATCATAGCTATGTTTAACGTTACATATAGTTACTTTGGTTAAGTTCAATTGATAGATACATATGACAAATACAGAAGTATATTTGACTTCAATTCCATAGAATATTCCAAGTGATGAACTGAATCTCTATATGTAAATATGTACGTGACCTAATATTTGTGGGTATCCACATCACTGACGAACTTGAAAGTCGAAAAGGTTATACAATCATTAACTCAATCTCCAACACATCTATACTTGAATTTCATAACCATTGCTGATGTGTTTTTTTTTATTCCTTCTCACTGCTACAACGAGATTTCATATATGCACTCGCAATGAACAATGTAAAATAACTGTTGCGCAATATAGTGTATCAGTCATTTCGAAGTTCATTGCTGGAATTAAATTATGAGAATAAAAAAAAATAGAATAACTATCATTTTTTTAAATCTACTCTATATGAAACAAATTGTTGGAAGTTCTTGCTGAAACTCAGATATAAAAATACAATGCACGGCCATTTTGTTGATTTGAAATTTTGCAGTAGAAAATATATATTGATATTATACTTGTTCATTCGGATCAAAATTTTATATATATATAAATATGCTCTGTACACTGACCCTACTACAGTTCTGATGCGAGTTTAGTTTATGCCCTTTTCGTATATAGAGGACTATAAAACTCCTCTCCCACTCTACTCTATCTTATTTTAGCGCTTTCATATATCCCTATGAAACTACGTCGATCATAGAAAAAGAAAAATGAATAAAAGAATGGAACCATAAAAAAATAAAAGGTTACAACTACCGTTATCGTGGTGCCATTTACATAAAAATGGGCAACAGTAGCAAAAACAAATGTTATATTATTCTCAGACATAAAATTTCATCCTCGATCGATTCCAATTTAATCCACAACATTTGAATACAATTTTGTGTATTTCTATTGTGAATATATGAAGAATGAGATTTGGAAATGATGAAGAGAAAAAAAAGTATTATTACAATACCTCCTGTTTCATGTCATCTTCATTTGTTTGGTGATAATTTTTTCAATGTCGTTGAAATCATGAAGTGAGAAATGTCTTTCATTGCTAAAGTCGTCATTGTCGCATTTTGTACTGTCTGATCTGATGTGTATTGCGACTTTATTTGTGATGCATGAATATGTCAAGAACTGCGAGACTTTGATTTGAAGTCTGTTTGTTTGATGTATCGACATACAGAATAAATCCCAACCAGACTTGTGAGTGTGCGAAGGACGAATTCGCAACGCGATAATATAAGAGAGAGGTTTAAACAAGTATATAGTAATAATGCGAGCAAGCATCATCACAGATTGAATACTCTCGCGGCTCTCAGCGCCGCTCAAGCCATCCTACGCACCGTCGATCTAGAATTTCAAATGAGACTTCTATCTACATCTACATACTGGATATATATGTGTGAATGGGTAGAGGTGGAATGCATTTGGCACACTTATGTTAGTACAATTTCTGAGGCATATTTTGTTGGAAATTTTAAAGTTAGAATTCCGATGAAATATTATGATAATTCAATCTTGTAGTACGTGATTACCGTCGTGATCATCAGACTGTTATGTAATAAATGCATTTGAAATTATAGATGTTGATTATATCATAGAGATATCGAAAATATTTTTTCTCCAACATTTTAGTTTCGGAAGTAAAAGAAGAATTGGTTGATTGTTACAATTGCAATGAATTTTTTTTTCTTAAAACGGTTCCCCGAATAAAATATTTTTTTAATGTATTCATTGATATTCTGAATAATCGGAATTGGGGGGGGGTAGAAATGATAAATTTTCATATTATATTTTTCCAATTTTTCACATTTGGTCTCATAGAAATTCGAACTTCATATTCCATGATTTATTTCCCAACAAATGCGATTTTATGATCCAAAGTGTATGATATTGATCATTTCCTAAGCGGCAGTGAAATATTTGAAGAATGTAGAAAATTTTGTTTGCTTTCAATATTTTTTATGTGTTAATTTTCATCTGAATTTCAAATCTCATTATTGTTGATATCAAATTGAATAAATAAATTGTCCATCATGAGTAGTTTGTAAATTTTTTCCACAAGTGAATTGTAGTATTTAGATTTTATGTATTACAATAGACAAGAATCATGAATGTTATCACGGGGACCTTGAAGTCTACACAGGCATTGTGTGCAAAGTGTGAATGACTGCATTCGACACAAATATCAGTGGGTGAAGAATTTTGGAACCAAATGAAATAATATAGCGAAATACAGACAAGAAAAAAGAATATTTCACTCAACATATCCATTCATTTGTAAATTGAGTATTTATAGAAATGTAAAATGTGTAAATTTTGTAAAAAATTCATGCAGATCACCTTTGTTTGAACATAAATTTCAAACGAACGTTAACTTCGACATCTAGAATAGTACAAGTATTGAAGTTGTGTTTAGGATGAAGGCGAATGGACAAATTGAAGGAATTGAGAGCCGAATAAATAACGGAGAAAGCCAAGAGAGACTGTATGAAATTTGAGGAAGAGAGATGAAAAGATCGCATGTTTAATTTCCGCGTACGCGTCCTCTCCTTTGAGACCAATTTCGCATCGTGTCCATAGCCTATACCTCGATATCAAACGCAATCCACCATACGGCCGGTGAACTTTTCTATCTCCGTTGCCTCGGCAGCTACACGCTGCAAGAGTTAAAACAACAATAGCGCTGATTACTGGACGGCGAAAGGGTGTGGCAGCGCCATTGAGTCGTTACATGCAGGAACGGAGAGAGAGAAAGAGAGAGAGAGGGAGCGAAAGAGCATGAAAGTGAGGGGATGCTAAAGAATGAGAGGGTGATAAAGCGAGAGGGAACCAAGTTGCGAGGGTACGCGTTGTTTGAGAACGTGTGGAAGGAGGATAGAGAAAAGCGACTGTGTTCGAGAAGGGAGAGGAAACGAAGAGCCAGGAGGGGAAGAGAGTTGGTTGGGAGCAACAAGGGAGGGCGAGTAAAGAGGGGCGAGGATTCTGCCATGGGCAACCGAGACGCAGAGGGGCGAGACAAGGATGAACCACCTTAAAGGGGATAGTTCCAACTGTAAATAATCAATATATCTATGGTAGATGGTGGTGTGTGTGTGTTGATATACCAAAGGCGCAATTTTATAAACGATTTTTTCCAATTTATTCAATTTCACGTCCACTTCATTCTTCACTAATTTTTCTTCTTTACGCTCCCGTCATTAAAATTATATTGCTGTATTATTGCACTTTATTACTCAGAAATAATAAATGCTCCTGCATTGGCGTTAATAGTGATAGCAATGTTAATTTAAGAATAAAAAAAAAAGGGAATTAATTCGTTTTTAATGTGTTGAAAGGCTCATTGAACACATATGAATTGAACGAATTCTCACAAAAATTGTGGAGACCATCAGAAGTGAATACTTTGTTAAGGTCTATATTCAAGATATGAAGATGAAACTCATGGGATGATACTCGGATGGGGAAAGAGAGGAAAAGTTGAAGGATGCGTGGTTTAATGTAACCTTCAGGGTTCAGCACATGATATGCCTGTGCATAATATAATTAATAAAAGGAATATTATCAGCAAGTTGTTTGCGTAAAAAGAAAAGTAAGATGGATGTCGGATACGAGAAGAAAGAGAAAAAAGAGTTATGAAAATATATGTTATATTAAATTGTAGTCGTGCGATAAAGTTAGTCATGATTGCATGTAACGTAGGTGGGTTCAATATACAATCGTGTTTTATAGTATTATATACAGATGCACACATATATATACGAATTGTGGATATACTGTGCGGCTTTTCACCTTATGATAAGCATTTACCATGATAAGAACGATATACCTGAGCGTGACGTGACTGAGAGGTAAGTCTATCAAAAGTTTCGTTCATTTTTTATCTTGAATTCATGAAAGACGGTGGGTGAGAAAGAGTGAAGATGGAAAGTATAAGTAGAAGGAATAAAAATGGAAAAAAAAAAACCGATGACTAATGCGTCTATTCAACCCTGATTATTTGATGTACATCTGCGAATGATAAGATGTGATAAATGGCCTGCCTGATCAAATTCTAAGACATGTATCGTTGAGTGAAATAAAATTAGCTGAAACTTTTTTTTTATCTTGTTCTTCACAAATTTTTCTTGATGAAAATGAATTGATTGCTCTTGTACCGAGTTGCAAGATATTGGTTCTATCAGCTTTAATAATTGGTTTCTACTTGTGGTCACTTAATATCAATTATTAAAAACATAGGATTCTGTTGATACAATCAAAGGTCATTGGTGTTCAATTAATTGGAGGCAATTTGATGTAACATATCGTGTAGGTATCGAGTTACTTTGATCATTATAAATTGGAGGAAAAGTGGAAGTTTATATGGGTGACCTGCGAAGTTAGTAACTTTATTAGTCGTGATAGGAGTGACGCCCCCTTAATAATTTTTGCATGAACATTACGAGTTATTATTTTGCCAGGAATATGTATGTTGCTATATAACTGTGATTCACGTTATGATGTTACTCACTCATGATGTTTAGCGCCATCGAGTCGTTAGATTGCTTCATACTGTATCTGTTATGCCGGTATAGAAGGACGCTGTGGAGTTTTGAGGTTATGGAATCGTATAATTTTCATCTATAAACTTTCGCATAAAATTGGGAAATGCATTTGGCAAATATGATACAAAACAGATTGATCAACTACTTTTCCGTAAATAATAAACTTTGCATGATGATGGTGGACATTTTCTCATCGATATTGGATTCGCCATTTTAGTTTATGAACTGGTAGGTGACAAAGATGGCGTCGCGATGGCGGGAGTTTATTCACGCGGGAGAATTTGAAATGGTTGGTTGTGAGAAAAAAAATATTTAATGACCACATTTCGTGAAATCATGTCGGGTTGATTTTATTTATAGAGAAAATTGTATACTGCTCACATGGAATTATTTTTATAAAATATATACATATTCACATTACCAATTAATTTTGTTGCAATAATTTGTGAACTTTTTTTGTGCACCATTCTTGCAATGACAAATTCTCCTTTGAATCCGACAATGGATTAATGACCAAATTAAATTTTATTGGTGCACTGGATTCCGCAATGTCAAACATATTGTGTAATGCATTCAGTGCTGCTATTTTTATAGCATCCTCAATATTATTCTCAGTACCTGTTAATAGTGTGGGAAAAAAGGGTATTGAATTGAACATATCAGAATTACTTTCCCTTACGTATATATAAAAACAATGTGACAACAAAAGTATACCTGAGGATATATATTCTTTGTTCGAATAAAGTCCAATTTGATAAACTGGCACTAAAGTACTCACTCCCGATTGTGCTATAATTCGTGGTTCAACTGGTTCTCTACCATCTCTAACAAGAATGTTATTGAGAATTTCAATTGGGTTTTCAGGGTTCCATATCTCACTAATATCTTTTTCAGCGAGTGATGCAATTGAAAAATCTCGCACAAATAATGCCGCACGTGTTTCATCTACACTTTCAGCAAGTGCAGCTACCAGAGCCAAAAATGTATTCGCTAGTGTTTCATCTGTTGGTGGATACTCCTAAAATACACAATTTTTTTTTCGTATGTTATAAAATTACGTGTTACGTTCACTCTTCATTAATGTTTATGTAGCAATCAGTATTCGATGTTTACTTCTGTTAAAATAATGTCCTTTGTTCCAATTAGGGAAGAACTTCTTGCTAGTATTTCCGGTGACATCAAATAATCACGAATTGCTCTAAAATGAACAGAAAAAAGTATTATTATTCATTCTGAATCTTTGCTAAAAAAAATAATGATGAATAAACCTACATAACACATTCTTTTGGTGTTCGTGGTAATGCTGCTGCCAAATATGTTAGGATAATTTTTGAGGTAAGACTTTTGCCTGCTTCTATCAAACTTTTGTTATCTTCAAATTCAAGTTTAGGGTCTTCGATACCAACATCCCTCTGTTTTTTTTCTTCATGCAATACATAAGATGAATGTGTTAGAGCTTTTGCCAAGAGTTCTGTGTCAAATTTTTCTTTGAGTCGTTCATTGAATGCAAAAATTTCTGCTTCATAATTCCATTCAACAAAAGAAGACCGTGGTGGCGGTTTTTTAGGTACTCCCGCTTCTTTACGTTCTTCCGCTCTTTTACGTCTCGATATTTCCATGAGTGTTGGCATAATATGTCGTTGTATATATCTTTTACCTGAAAATAAAAATCTGAATCAGTAAAACGGAATAGCCGAACTTGAGATCCACAAGAACGCAAAGATTCGCTGAATATTTTCACATTGTCTTCCAAATTTTCGTATAAGATGCCAGAATCTTGCGATCTATTCAATACTTTTCAAACTGTTCTCAACAATTTATGACCAATATTTGCTACTAATAATATTGATGGTTTTTCAAAAAAATTTACCCATTAAATTAACAGAATTCAAATTCTGTATTCGTGTTATAATTCGTGGACAAGAACGTAAAGCGTTCATATTTATTTCACAACTTGACAATCGATTATTATTATAAATTATTCTAATCAGTATGTCGAGTTGCTCTCGTGACAATAAAAAAAGTGAGGTTAAGCCATTAAATGTATACAACGTAAAGGACAATTTCAATTGGGCGTTTGAACTCATCTACCGTTTTCATGAACGCGACAAAAATGATTTCATTCACACATAAATAACTCAAATATATATATAGCATCGAATTTGTATTGGCTGATTTAATGTACGACTTTCTCATTGCAAATGTTCGGATGCCAATGCCAATGTATTGGCATATGCATTGCAATTGACAATTGTTTTTTCGTGTAAATGGGCCATTATTTAGCCACGCAGTAAACTTTATTTAGCTCAACGGATACAAAAGTGTGTGGGTGAAATTTCAGCACATTCGTTTGTTATCGTTGAAAATAAATTTATTAATTTTTATTTAAAAAAAGAAGAAAATGACGCATCCGGGGATGGCGTTTGTACTCGTCGTTGGAGTTGGTTTGGCAACAATTTTATATTACATGTTCGCTGATAATAATAATTCTCACGGTCCTCATAGTAATGGAAACGATAACAATGGTGGTCCACCACCAGATTTGCGAAATTCTTGGGAGGATAAAACACCGAGTAACAGGTCCGAATGTATTTATAACAACAATTCAAACGATTTTGATGAAAGAGATGTATTAATTCACGTACTTTATATTCATTCTTACAGATCGAGGAACAGAAGGAAAGATTCTAGTTGTAGTACTGACAAAGGCAGTTGCACAATTTGTTTAATGGAAATGTCAGTGCAGCATATTGTCAAAGTTCTACCTTGTGGACATCCATTTCATAAGAGTTGTATTCAAGATTGGCAAAAGCAAGTTGAAATGGTAAGTCTTCTGACGGAAATAGTTTATTTTTAAACAGTTTTATATGTATGTTTATGTTTGTGTATTATGAATTTATCTATTTTGCAGCCAGGTCATAAAAGTTGTCCAAATTGCCGAAGCCCATTGAATTCATGCGTTGAATATTAATTCCTATTGACTAGCGCATACCATGAAAAGGGAATAAACCACTCAACTTTCTTATATTAATTTTTTTTGATTGCCGATTGCTGAAGAGTTCACATTGGAATTATTATTCATTTCACAATCGGAAGAAAACTAGAACTAATCTATTCATGTTTCATCGTGATTTTACGATTAATATTATGTTAGTGTTTGAATGGGATAATTATTGAGAAATGCTCAGGTCAATAAGGGTTATTAATCTGCGTATGAATGTACACGCAACTTGTTTTTCAAACGAGAGTAGTGTGCTGCGTTCTTAAAGGTAGAAAATGATCAATTTTGTTTTACATCTAACTTGGCTATGTAGAATTCATTCGCTATTGAACCAGTTCGAAGTCTGGTAAGTAATTTTATTGTATTATTAGTTTTCCCCGTGAATTTTATTTTCCTTATGTATTTTTAAACGGGGTATACATCAAAATTATTTTATTTAAAAAGTCTGATATTTCAGCCGAACGAAAGAAAACTCAAACTATTTATATTTTTGGTTTCGCACCTCACTTGTTCTTCCATGTGATTTTATTTTTTCATATCGATTCTAATCAGTTTTTAGAGTATTTATGTTTTGATTCTAATGGTTTTGGAAAGATTATGATTGTTTTATCGATACGAAACAAGCAATATGAATTTTTATCTTTGCTGGACTAAAGTATTTTAGCAAGCTTGATCAATCAAAATAGAAAAGCTTCAATTCGAACTTATGAACAATTAAGAGTTTACCATATCATGAATTTATAAATATTTTAATAGTATCGTTTCGAGTCGCGAATTCAGTTCATTATGAGAAAATTCAAATTTTCTTATATGAACCAGTAATAAATATTGAGTGATTGACAGACAAGTGAGAGATAATCAAGAGACTGATGTGATGTAAACAACAAAAAACGAAATGAATTCATAAATTTAAGTTTGTCACTTTATATATGTACAAATAGTTGCAATTTGAGTAAAAAAAAAACAAAAGCCAAACCAAAACATTGCTTATAACAATCGTAATTATTAGTAAAACATCGAATCATTGCAGCGTATATGCACTCCCCCTGTTATGATATTATAAATGTCATTATTGAAATAATTCATTTTTGCGAGTAAGATTATTTTCTCTTCAACGTCATCTTACTGCATCATATGTCCGCAATGCAATTTTAATCATTATTTATTACTCAAATTTCTACTTTCATTATCGAAGAAAAAATAGTCACCGTCCTCGATGATGAATATTTTTAGGATGATTGTTTCATACCATTCAGTGTAATTTAGAACCGCGTGATTCCGAATAGACCGAAAGTGAGAGAACATTTTATAAAAATTCAATGATTCGTTGTTATTGTGATTGAGACTGGTGATGAATTGACAATTACTAAGCTAAACACCCCTTATATTGAATGAAATTCATTCCAGTACTCTGCTTCAGACACGAATGCTCACATAGGTGAGAAAACCAAAACAAAACGATAAATGATAAGATCGAATGATGTTGAGCACGAAATTGTTACACAATAAAATGTTTGGTTGCAAGGAGTTCAATATCATATTTCATTCCATTTACATCGTGGCATTTTTAATCTTTTGTACAGGCCAACAACACAGTAAAATTTGTTACGGTGTATCACTTATACATGTTGCATTCCAGCATATTTCAAAACTCGTTTGATATTGGCCTATATGTATATGGCATTGAGTTTGTAATGCCAAGCGCAACTCAGAGTATGTATAAGGTATCTGTTGCAATTGCTTGAGGACGCGGGCTGACCAGTCGGTTGTATCTTTGTCCCATAACGACCCTAATGCGCATTTGCCGGTGAATGGGAAGTGTGTGGAAAATGTTTTGGAACACACACGGTCAGTCACTCACTGGAGGACCAGTAGGTCGCTGTCAATGTCCACGTTTACAACCAAGAGCATTGTGCACGTGCATCAGTATTCGAATAATTGATAAACAATCAAAAATATCTTATCAATTTTCAAAATTTTTGTATAAAAATATAATTGATATAATTGGGGGCATAAAAAAAAAACCAGACGATGATGACAATTTTCTAGTTTCATTTTATCTTCCAAAATTTATGACATGTGAATTATTCGAACAAAATGTTTCTGCGAGAATATGATACGATTTTTATTGATTCTACTCATCGTCCGTCGTGGTATTGGAACAAGAAGCCACGAGGAAAAAACACGTAAGTTGGAAAAAAAAGTATTTTCTCCTCCAGATAAATTTCTGTTTGAACATAAATTCTTGAAAATATTTTACAGACGTATAATATAATTTTTTTTCATTTGCAAATAATCACTAGTGGTTGGATCCGTTCGACAGTCAGTTAGCGTGTCCTCTTTAAGTTTCGCATTACATATAGAAAATTGACAGTACCGGTCTAATGGGACATAAACAACGTATGTTTCCATCAGGATATGTTTGCTACATCTGTTCCTTCATTTCTCTCTTTAAGTCAGTGCAATTCTCGTGCCACTTGCTCTCGCAAATGTTTCAATGTTGTTGATCACTTCACATGTGCACACATTGACTCAGTATCATCGACTATTTATTGGTGAACTCGTTTTGCTAACCGGAAATTCATCATTCAACGATTTCTCGATATAAATTAAATGGGGTTAGCGTTGAAGAGAAAGATTCAAATGATGGTGCGCGCGGGCGTTCCTCCCTTCAGTTGCATTAATTCAACTCTCTCAAGAATATGCCAATGGAGATTATAAACTCATGAAAGAGTAATTCAAACAAATTGTAATATCAATTCACCGCAATAATCAGTCAATTAATTATTGAAAATCAAATATTTTTTCAGTAAAAAATGAAAACAAGTAATTCGTGGATGTAAATCACTGTAGAAATAAATAAATGGATCCAGAATACTTGCCGCGACTTTCATTTCTCTATAAAGTCTGCAGTTTTATTCTTTACGTAACAAGTCGTAATTGAATAGTGAAAGAAAGTGTTCGCAATAAGTATCGCGTGTTCTCTGTACATATAATCTTTGTCTGTATATATAATTCGGTAATGATAAAGATTAATTGGCACGTGGATCAATCATGAACCGCGGTGCACACAAGTATCTCTATAGAACGTTAATCAATTTACATTTGATGTTCTTAGGTTTATTAATCTATTTATAGTTAATATATGTGTTGCTACCACTGTGACTAATTGCAATTGCAGTGAGTTTACTTGTACGTGGATGGGCACCGCTCGTTTGGCTTGCACCTGGAGAGAGATTCATGCCTCTCGGCGTTCCCGAGTTCCTGGAGCACGTGCAAGCCGGTGACAATTACCTGCGCACGCGTCTCAATATTGGTATATAAATTTCTTCATCTTTCACCAGTTTCTTTCGTATACATTAAAAGGAAGAAGGAAGACTATTCAATTCATCTCATGATTCAAATCGTACACGCTATATAAAACTTTCATTTGTTTATATATCACTTTGTTATAATTATGTGAATTCATTTCCTTCTTTCTCTGTTTCACCTATTATATTTTATTGAAAGTTTTCTAAAATGAATAATGTTCTCTTGCAGAAAGATTATTAATGAATGAGTCATCATTTTTATATGGTAGACAACCTGATGGCAATGTACCAGTATATGCAGTCATCAAAAGTTGTCAAAACTCTCCAAAATTGCCAACATCAATGTCGTCAAAAATAAACATGCCGATTATTGAACCGAAAAAAATAAAACAGCGTCGTGCGATGATTTCACGGGATGATTATAACGATATGAATGCATCAATTCAAAGTAACGAGGTCGCAACAACGAAAGTTAAGGCAAATCATGGTGAGATGACATTGATCTCAGATGAAAATACATTCAGGAAGCTGCACTTTCACGTGACCTATTGGATGTTTTATCCATTCAGCGAGGGAAAGGCTGTTTGCGTTCTGGATCTTGGTTTTTTAGGCACATGGCCAATACCAAGTGTAGGTGGTATTTGTTTGGGGAAATTGAAAGGATATGGCAATCACGTTGGCGATTGGGAGCACATGAGTCTTTACTTCAAGGTCAGTTCCACTGCCTACATAGAACATAGAATCTATTGAAGTGTTTGTTCTTCTGTCACTACTGACCATGAATAGATTTATAAACTTTCATGCCAATTATTGATGACTTGAGAGAGGAAGATTTATGATTTCATGTTAATTTATTCATGCTGTTCCATCTGATGATGGTAATAAAAATAATAATGATGACGATGGTTATTTTACAGGGAGATGATTATCCTGTGGCGATGTACGTGTCAGCACATGACGCTGGTGCATTTTATCGTTATGATATCAGAAGCGGCACTTTCATTTATGAGAGTCAAGAAACACGGAAGGGCATATTTCAAAAGCCTATTTTTCCAGAGAGAGTATTCACATCTGGTGATTCTCACCCGGTTTTATTTAGTGCCAAAGGTTCACATGGATTGTGGACAGCGCCAGGTAAACATAAATTTGTGCGATTACCACGATTGTATGATGAGAGTGGTTTCGGTACACCTTGGCCGACATGGAAGCGCATAGAATTTTTAAATAGTGAAAATAAACAATTGGCACCGGCTTGGATGGCATTCAAAGGTAAATGGGGTAATCCACGTAGTAATTGTCATCCATTAGTTCGACTGGGCTTCAATATTTGTGAATTTGTTGATGGACCAACTGGTATACCAATGAAAAGTGGACGATTTCAATGTTGAAAAAACAATCTTCTCTGTCAACATTCGAATTTAAATCACAAGTTCTTCTTCATTTCATAAAATAGCTGTTGACTTATCAATGAAAAATCGTCATAAAGCTACAATTTGCGTGCAATTGACATTCGGATTTTATTCAGAAATGTAATCGTCATCACTGTCATCATTAGCTTCAATTCCAATACTACGTATTCCATTTCGTAGCATTGGTGTTCCCTTATCCTTACTCAATACTCTCGCTTTCAGAGTGATATTGAGTGGTGTACCAGATTCACAACACTTCAGTTGAATTAATTCCTTTAGGAATTCATTATAGGCCAATAATTCAATTTTTAACCTGATCGAAATGAAAAATGAGATTGATTATCAAACAATTATTCAAATTAAATAAGAGAGTATAGCACCAAATAGGTGTTGAGCACCGAACCATGTCGAAATGTCAACACATCTGACCTTAAGTCGTCTTTCTCCTGTGTGACATCAATCACCCTACAATTATTATTGGAATTGTCTACTATTAAGGCTGGCACACGAGATTTACCCTCGTTATGTATACAACCATTCCAAGGTACTAGAAATTCAATGTGATATCTGAAAATAAAGTTTATATTTTGTGTTAAATTGGCTCTATGTATGCATTAAATTTTTTTCTTTATACAAATTACCGGTGATGACGTTTGAGAAAACCCAGATGAGCATCCAAATGACCGTGACGTTGCGGTTGTATCATTATATTATTAAATCCGAGTCCACTTCCTCCACTAAAGTGGACATGATGCTCTGAAACACATAATGAACTTTAAAATATTGCCTTCGATGCTTCGTTATAATAATTTTCTTCCTCTGACTTACAATCATAAGGATATCACTTTAAATATTTCATCAAGCAATTCACCTTTTTCTCCCATGTTTAATTGCTGGAATTTATTATCATACAGTGTTCATATTGTCAATACAATTGTCTATTTACATTACAGACAAACTGAATTTGAATTTGTAGTCTTCGGTGGTGTTCATCATTGAAAATTATACAAGACTTTGAATATATTAATTTTCTCCCGCATTTGTATCCTAATAATTAGTTGTGTATTATAGTTTTAAATAACGAGAACGAAGATAACAAATTACCGCAGAATTTGTTTATTTTTCATGGGTAGTTATGCACATACTAAACAAGGTTACTCTGATGAAAGGTGGAAGCAGTATAGAGTATAGACCTTGATATAGAGACCACAAAAGAGCGCATGGGCACGATAAGCGCCGCTTTACACACTCAGTTGGTAAATTCATGGCTTTAAATGCATTGAAGGTGTATTGTGGATAGCTTGAAAAAATATCTGAATGTAATTTGCGATGCATGAAAAAAATCGGGTGTTAAATACTGGCGCCGGGAAGACTGAAAATTTCGAATCGCGCGCATGTGTTCTGTTACGCTTACGCATGTGTGTTACTATTTCTGAATTTATATATTAGTGCGAATCTGTAGATGAATTCACATATTAATCTTGCTGACCTGAATTAATTTATTGAATAAGAACAAAACTATATCAACTCGATTCGATACTTTTCCATTAAAATTGGATTTTTATTATCAATGGACTTTATTCGTTGGAATGAATATATTTGCAGGAATGTTAAATGCTGAGATATAGTTGTGGTTATTTTGTTACATTTGTGCAATGGGAATTTTTAAATTGCAAATAAAATTGCAATCCAGTAGCAAAAGTGGAATTGAAATTATTTTTAAGTATTCTTAATTGATTTGATAGAAGACAATCGTTATTAGAGCTCTCAGATATTTTCTTCCAAGAAATGAATATGTTCCATTAGCATTCTTTTATACACTATTTAATACACAATCTCAGTTGCAGATGGAAACTTCTTACAAATAAACTAATCATAATCGTTGTCTATCATTTTTATTGAAGCTTCAGCTGGTTATATGAAATAATATAGTTTGTAAGAGACTCGTGGTTTTTGCTGATCACCACAATGTTCATGACTTGGTCGAGCCTTATTAATATTAAAGTCTTCCGTGTCAGAGTTTGCGGTCAAATGTATGTAATTCCCTCTTTTTTATTGCATTTAATGACATTCATAACGATTATTGATACGTCCATTGCGCAAGTTGATACTCGAACAAAAGAAACTGAGTCCAACCAACATTTTTTTTTCTTTATATCAAACAACTTTTTATTATATAATTAAATAATTTATCTTCTATGATGATAATTATTTATCGCAACATTGTTATTCCTTGGAGACCAGTTAGAAACGGAAAGAAAAATAAGAATGAAAATACAAATACATATTTTGCTACTTCATATTATTCTATGATTTATATTTCTATATTCCCATCAATCAAATATTCAATTAATGCAAATTAATTGTTCGAGTGCAAAAATTAAAAGTAACATTTAACAATATTAATTCTATCTGAATTATTTCCTCAACGTAGAATTTAATTTTTTTAAAACACAAAATTCAGCATAAAAATAAAATTGCCACTATCATTTTATCATTACCGGAAAGTATTATTATACCTGTGAAAGTCGTCACGGTTATGAGCTCACAAAGATAATCCCATAATTTACATTTGTATATACACCAGAGTGGCATTAAAATTATATGGTATTTTTCATCGTATATATGAATGAAAATTAATGACCAACTGCGAATAAATTCAAGTACAATTTATCAAATGCATCTTAATTATAATACCGTAACATTGACAGTGAGAAGCATATCAGACAAATTAAACAGTCACGTCATACAAATATTAATTCTCATTCGCATATAATTTTTGATACCCTTTTTTTTTTAAATAACTGATGATTTCATTTCAAACTAATTCATTTTAATGTTCAATACAAGTCTACATCTTATACACTGCAAAATTATTATGAAACATTTTTACATCATCCTAGAAGAATAGTTGGTATCTGCAAAAGATAATCATTGCAATTATGTTGTATATTAATTGTAGTTATTTTTTTTTCTGTGTATATTAAACTCACATTTTTTTCTTGCATACACTGGTATAACATGTGTGCTGTTTCGCATTTGTCATTACCTCCTAAAACGGAATAAAAAATAGTGTAGTAAAGCATCTGAAAAAAACTAACAAGACAAAGAGTGAAAAAAAAAATTCAATTTACTTCGATCGCCACACGATTTGACAGCATCGACAATCACATCACGACTTGGAATATTTTCTGGTATTTTAGCCAGAGCGTTTTCTACATTTAGCGAACCATCTGCATTAGACTGAAAAAAAAAACATATTAATTGACAATAGTAAATTTTGTTAAATTTTAGTTTTGAAGTTGAAAAATACTCACGACACGAATTCCTTCTAAAATACACGCAATGAAACAATCAAACTCTTTATCATTCACCATTTGGCCACCTAAAGCTTGAGTTATAAGTGATGCATCAACGTTACCATTATTGCAACGTCGTATTGTCATTCGAGCGTTCATTATATCTTGTGGTGTCAATGCCTTCATGAAACGAATGAACAATTAATTATATTTGATTTAATTTCAATATCATAGAAAATAAATTTATATTTTTACTCACTGACTCGACAACAACTGCAGTAAATGCAAGAAGGATTGTCAGGTACTTCATCGTTGATGTGTTGATAGAAAAAGTGAAATATCTCATTGATACCTGATTTTATATATGAGAATCCCACACAGAATCAATGACAAAGTAGTTATTATTGCATTGTCATCGGAAAATTTCTAATAGAGATGTGATTAGAATTACAGCAATCAATTTTTGTACGTGGTGAGAAAAAAATTGTCGTTAATTTGTCATTGATGTTCGTCAATAGGTAATGCAATATGGCTGAAAAAAATTCCAATGTCAATTGATTGTGTAATAATTTGAATGTACTTTTTCATATACAGAGTCAATTTATCGAGTGTGTCGGACAATTTACAATGAAGTGATACTGTGTTATTTTTTGTCATGTAATTATTGTGTCTGGACGCGAGTAAAACAGTAGAGTAGGTTTTCAATTGTTATTTCCCAGGGAAACAAATTTATTATAATTTGATAAAGATAGTTTTTGAATTTATTGATGAAGAGAAAAAGTTTTTTGATTGTAGAAAAAGTACTTTTGGTTATTATACTGAATGAGTAAGATATTATTGTAATATTCGTTTGTCTATTGTTGTTATGTATTTTGATATATTATTTATTGTTGTAATATTTAAATCAAAATGAATATTCTGTCAAAATGTTTACTGATAAAATCCGTTTTTTTTTCTCTATTTAGAGATATTGAAAAAGTATAAGGTAGAATTTATCGAACAATATTTTCGAAATTGACATTCTATAGATCAGTTTATTTAACAAATAAAGCAGACAACAAATTTTCTTTCGGTTACACTAAACAAAAGTAAAATTGGCGATTTGCATTTGCAGATTTTTTTGCAATATAAACCATTGCTGTGAATGACGACATAATTCTACTTGATGAAATAAACACAGATGAATGATTAAAGTCGAAATGTCATGGAAAAAAACAAATGATTACATACAACGTTGAGTAAGATAAAAATTGAACACTCTGATTCAATTTCCTACTGATCGATCTATCAATTCTCAATAGACTGTCCGTTTTTCTAAAGAATGACATTTTCGAATGGTATCAAGAACGTATCTAATCGTCTTGATCTTTGTGATACAATTGTAAAATTTAACAACTAATTTCTTGATTTTATATATTTAAATCAAATGGACAATCCATTAAGAGCAAACGATGATGAATATGAATATCAATTGCATGAATGAATAATTTAAATCAACATTGGCGAAGAAAAGTTTATTGAACAAAAAATTAGTCAATCACATTTCAATAATTCCTATGTCTTCAATGACATCATATTTTTTATTATTTTACGTGCGGCATCCACATTGCCATTTTTTTATTTTGTGCAAAGTTTCGAATAATTAGAAAAAGATTGTCATAATTCAACATCCATTGTGATATTGGTTTAGCTCTATAAATCATTAAACGAAATTCTCCCATGCTCCCCATGATCTCATGACAAGATCTAGTATCTAAAAATCACAATAATCATAAATTCAATTAAATTCATTTCTTTTATTTATTTATTAAAACTTACTCCTTTATCCATTAAACATGCGAGTGTCAAATGCGCGGCTTTACATCTGTTTTTTTTTCCTGGAATGAATTGAAAAAAAAACACCAATATTTTGTGTATTCAAAATTGATAGAAAAAAATGATGAAAAAAAGAATTATAGGGTATACTTAAGTAACTGCAGCTTTCAATGGCGTCGACAATCCGATTATAATTTGGATACTGTTCTGGTAATAGGGTCACTATTCTATTCAGATCTATTGTACCGTCACCATTAAACTAGAAAATTAATTTCGATTACAAACATTTAATCATAAATATTAAATTTTTGGTGAGTAATACTCACCAAATCGACTTCATTTAACAAACAGGCCAGGAAACAATCAAAATCGCCAACTTTCTCTGCGTTTGCGCGATTTAAATAATAATTTATAATCCCTGTAATATCAAAGCTTTCATATGGCTCCAAACATTTGCTCACCATATTTCCAATCTCTGTCATTTCCTCTCGTGATATACTCTGAAGAAAGCAAAAAATTATACAAATACACAAACAATTTTAAATGTTAATTAATATAAAATTTGGATTCGTCTACTCACCGACATGGCAATCACAACAGATGGTAAAAGAAGAAAAATTGCTGAATATTTCATTTTAGGTAGATTAATAACAACAATTGAAATTTGTCTTTGCGTGTGAAAAATAGCACCTATCGAATTTTACATGTAAATAAAAAAAATTCATTTATTCCTCATTAGTTTTTGTTCGAAGAAAATATAAAATAAGGTAGGAAAATTTTTAATGTCAGAGATATTGTTTGATTATTCAGAAGAAATTCTTTATGAAGATGAGTGTTTATAGAAAACCATAAAAATTATCAAGGAAGTGATAATGTTTTATTTTATTATAATACTATCTCTACGAAACTCATGTACGAAATGAACAGCAGATTCATATGAAGATTCTAATAAATCAAACGTTGAAATAAATAACTTCTCATGATATAAAGTGTGAGAATTCAAATTCTTTCTCTATTTCAATACAGAAATAATCCCACTTGGTTTTAAAATTATACACTTCAATAAATAAAAATATGTAAGTAGACATTTACCATAAAATTTCACTCTTGGCTGAATTCTTCTTTTACTTCCTATCGAATTACTGAGTCAAAATTCATGTCATTCAATTTCGATCAAGTTGTTAGTCGTTGGTTCCACTAGCTCAAGACTAACATTCAATTCCGTGAATAATTCTTGAATTCCATCAAGAAAAGTCTATTCTAGATATAAACACAAAGATTATTTGTTTACATACAAAAGGTGAAAACTTTCTCCAATTCAGTAATTGGTGACTGTGATGTAGCAGTTATATCCCACATTCTACAAATATTTCTATAAATATGTACACTTTGACTAATACAATTGATCCCTTTCTTGTTTTTTTTTTCTTTCATAGTGAATTGATAGTTTCATTGAATGTACAAATAGATCAGGTACAATAATGAATCATATTATTTGATGAGGAAACATCTTTATGCAATCAGTAATTACAGAGTTAACAGCGAGCATCAAATAAGAAGAGAGAGAAAAAAAAACAATACTGCATGGCATTATATTTAATTATATAATTTTTAAATTGCAGAAGATAGGTCGAGCTGCGAAGGTGCCAGGTCGTCATTAGATATATCAATGCATCAATTCCAAATGTTTTTTTGTTTACTGTGGAGGTCTTTTCGGCTATAATAGAATAGAATCATCATGTAAACAGCATTTAAATAATATTGATGATTAAATAACAATTTATAAGTTAATTTTCTGTTCATTATACCATTTTTTCCATCATGCATTTACGAATAAGATTAGCAGTTTCACACTCATCAGCACCCTCTGTAATGACAAATAAATATGTTAATATCAAAACTGTTATCATTCAATTAATCAGAATTATTATAAAAATAAAAATGAAATTGATAGTTACTCTCTTCATAGCAGGGAGTCAATGCTGCAATTAGTTTATCACGTTCTGGAATATCCTCTGGCATTTTACCGAGTGCATTGTCCTTTATGACAGTTCCATCAGCGCTCATCTATTCAAAACCAAATTAATTGGATATTAATTAATGAAATACCAACAATATTGATTTATTTATCATGAATTATATTTAATTAGTTTTAATGAATTTACCTCTCCAAGTTCTTTCATAATACATGCAGTGACGCATTTGAATTTTGGATCAGTGAGTTCTTCATGATGGCGAATGTTCTCCATGGTTGAGTCATCACCACCTGCTTCCTTCACACATTTGTCCATTGCTACTTTTACTTCTGGTGGAGGGCCATGATGATGTGTCAATACCTGATTGTTAAAAAATATTTTATATTAAATATTGAAATTGAATTGGTTAGGATTCATTATAATAGACCAGTTATTTCCAAACTTATCAAAACTATGAATTAATCTTACTCCAATTGACAATGCACAAAGCACAAGAATTGTAATTGTTGAACGAAACATTCTCAAAGCGACGTTTGGAGAACTGACACACTTTATGTACAATTCGATGTTTATATAGCTACAACAATGAATTGTTTTTTTTTTCTCCTTTTCATTGTAGTCTAATACGTAATGTTTATTTTTATGCTGATGTTTGTAGGTGAAGATATGAGTTGGTTGTATTAAATCTGTTTTTACGTAAAACTAATTGACCAATAATATCATTTCGCGTGAATTTATATAATGGCTTTATGAGCATCATAATTGCAGGGGCACGGAAATTATTTCCTGTCTCCAACCATTGTCTATTGTCAATAAACTGGTAACCACAATTTGTTTATGAGTGTTTTACAATTTATGACAATGTCATACTCTCAATGTTGAAAGAAAAACTTGACCTTCGTTGTTTTACGATTTAAATTATTATAATTATATTTAATCAGATTGACAAGAAGTTATTTTTTAATTATATGACGGTAATTTATTCTTGCATGATACGAATTATAATATATTATTAGACACATCCAATTTATTGTATCACTTCCTTTCTTCATCATCACTTACTTGCTCACCTAATTCGTTTTTTTTTTAGTCATCGCATGATAGAGGTGTGAATTATAATTAATATCATATTCATTTTAATTGATCAATTGAAGTAAAGAAGCTGTAACGAAAGATTTATGATTACAAAATATTCCGAGTTTCATTACTGAACTCTGTTACGGTTAGTGATTTTCCGTTGTTGGTATTCTTTTTTATTTCTATTTTCATTTACTGGTGATGAAGTGTTAAAGGAATTTTCCGACCTGTTTTTTCATTTCTGTTTGAATCAATTTTTGTAATTAAACAATTCATATCATTGTGCACAAATTTAATGTTGAATCTTTTTATTTTTTTATTGCAGGTATTATTTCATGTTCATTAAATATGTGAGGAATTAATTCCGAAATTGCAAAAAAAAACGGATTCGTTTATAGTAGAAAAATATATTCGAATTTTGTTTATTTCTCATCTGCGTAGACATTTGATGAAGTGTGAATGTGGCAGACATTTGGCAATTTTTACAATTTTGAAATAAATGAATAAATTGTAGACAGAAAAAAAACTAAAAAATACTCATGTAGAGAATTTCGAAATCTGTACGAGCCTTTTTTCAGAAATTTGTTATATTAATTATTCAGTTCTCTATTCATAATCAAAAATGGTCTCGTTCGCAAAATTTACAACAATGATAATTGTAATTTAAAAACGATCAGTCCAACCGACATTACCTTCACATAGAATACTTCACAATCGCTGCTACTATCGTCTAAACTAAGCGTTCATTCTCATCCCAAAAATTAAATTTCCCAGTTATTCCAGTAATTCGAAAGTTAAAAATCATCCACAATTTCTGTGTCTCATCGTTGAGAATAAACTTCCAAAAGTATCATAGAAACAATCTCCCCTAATTATCAACAGAAGATTAAATCCCATCGATCATAACTATTCAAGATAAAATATTTCTGAAAAATTTTTATATATAAATTTTTGCATTAATGATCGGTTCATATTAAATTGCACTGGCACATTTCATATGATGTCAATCTATCCTCTTGCATATGCCACATACGTTTTACCACAAGGGATTCGCACATGTCGGTTCGTATCATTGGTAACTCGGCAGAGGAGATATTGAAACGAGCAAAAGTTTCCATCATCTCATGATTTATGCAATGAATAACTTCGTTCAACTGCTATGAGTGAGTTTCTAAATGGTCCTTCATCATGAAAGGCAAGGGAAAGACGAAGTGAGGAAGACGATGGTAGGATTGTGCAAATGACAAGTTTGTTGGAAGTTGCGTCCACGAACTTGAACGGGTTTTGATTGTTGACAGGTTGAAACAGGCCTCGGAGGCATTGGGTGTCTACAATGTACAAGGTTGGTCAGTTCATATAATATTTATTACGTTGTTCAAGTTTGTTTGAAGGTGTTTGCTATACCTAATCATATATGCATATGTAAACATATATATATCCATACATAAACATATAAATCTGATAAAATGTTAATCATTTCTGATCATTATTATCGTTTATTGTTTTATATTGTGTGCTGGGATTTTTTTTTATTCAAATGCGGTCACGTTCTCGTCTCATTATTAGTTTCAATCTAGTTATATAAACGTTAAGAAAAAAAAAGGAAACAAACGAATAAACAAATAATTGAAACAGATAAATTATACAGTTGATTTTTATATATTTCCAATATATAAATTGATTTTATTTCAGCCATCGATTAATAGTTTATTCGACTTTATATTCCGAATAAAAAGACTTCTCAATTAAATTTCCAGTTTAACTCCAGTTTTTTCTCTTCTTTCTTGTATTCATAAAAGATTATATTATTGCTAATCTTGTGTGGGGAACGGCGCGACCCCACAGCCATTATGCTGATCAAATAATGACCTTCACTACATGATAAATCGTTGGTTGATACATATACGCACACATATTATTTGTACGCATTAATTGGCAAACGTATAAAAGAGAAGATTGGCTTTGGAGATGTGGTCAGTTTGCAAAAGTTATTCTTCGATAAATTGTCAAAGAAGTTAAAACATATTCAATATGAAAACTATTGCAATTATATTCGCTGTTTGTATTGTTGGCGCACTTGTAAGTATCAAATCATAGTCGACACTATTTTAATAAACGGAAAAAAAAATGAAGAAATACATGAATTAATATATATGGAAAAAATACTTGAATATTCATCATTACTTTCTCATTTCAAAAGGGTGCACTCACAGACAAGCATAGAGAAAAGCTACGAGAGCACCGTGATAAGTGCATTGACGAGACTAAAGTTGAAAGAGGTATATAATTAAAATAATTCTGTACTTGTTTTAATTATTTTTTTTATTCATTCTTTTTTATTTTAACTATCAGCATTAGTGGATAAGGCTCATGGTGGCCAATGGGAGGAGGGTAATGAGCCACTTCAGTGCTTCGCTGCATGTCTGCTCAAAAAATTGGGCATGGTATGTTTGATCTTTATCAAATTTCAATAAATTCCATTCTATATTTACATTCACTGATTAAAACCGAACAAAAGAATAAACAACTTATTTTTTTGAATAAAATTAGATGTCTGAAACTGGAAAGATGAATGAAGAAGTATCTTTGGCAAAAATCACTTTGGATGTCGGTGCAGAAAAAGCAAGAAAAATTTGGGACGGTTGTAAAGACATGAGTAAGTAAAATTGTTTTTTTTGGAATGATATCAATTATTTTACATATTAATTATTGGGAGTTTTTTATTTATTATTTCAGCCGATGATAACACATGTATGAAAGGTTTCAAATTGATGAAGTGTTATACATCCGAGAGGGCAAATTTGTTGGTGGCTTAATATTAATTATATTAAGTTGAAATGATTCATTGAGTTGTGCAATTTCTATTACGATATATTTTTTTTTGTGATTTTTCAATATTAATGTTTTTAAAGAATTGATCGATATTGTTTTATGATTCAATAAAGCATATATTAATGTATATACAGATAATATTTGCATAAAACGATTGAATATTCATAGTGATATCTATTCCTATCGCAATAATCCAAACAAGCTGTACCAAAATACGAACCGTCATCATCATTTTCATTGCATTGTTATTAAATATATTATTTTGGTATACAACCAATTTAATATATGTCGTGTGTTTATGCATCAGAGGTAGACAGTTCAATATTTGGTGATTTCAATAATGCATTTGAATTGAGATTTATAATTGAAAGCTTTATTTGCACGAGAGTTTAATCACATGATGGAGGATATGTTGGTGTTGATTGAAAAAAAAAAGAAATAGGAGAGAGGATCTGGATTTTTAGTTATATCTCTTGTCTATATCTTACTGTTTTTAATGAGTTCTCATCTAGGATTTGTTCTCTTGTAGAATTTATGGATTATGTGTTGGATCTTTTATTTGTTGAGTGTTAATGGGAAAAAGAATTTATTCTGCAGCCTGTTATGGTAGTGAGATATAAAACTTTTTTAAAACCACAGTTTTAAAAAAGAAAATTAAAGTGCAGAGTGCAAAAAGGTAGATAAAAGAAAGAATTTTATTCATTGAAGAATGAAATAAATAATTGAACAAATATAGTTGGAGTAAAAATTTTGTTTTTTTTTTAATAAACGGATATGTTGTTAATGTCAATTTCATTTATGCATTTGGAATATTAATGCAGTGTAGATTTATGAATCTTTTTCATGACGCTGAGTAGATATGAATGTTTGGTCTCGATTGATGTATTTTTGTTCGATTATGTGACAGAGTATGAAAATCTGTAATTGAACGAAATAAACTCGACTAAAATCTCATTCTTGCTTGAGTGTTTTTGAGATATTGAGATCACTGTCGAAAAAAAAAAATATTCTGTAGAAAATATATTTAAATTTTTTAACGAGAATTGCTTGACCTTCGGGCGATTGACCACAAGTCTGTCTCGTTCTTATATTTCCGATATTTTTCCCGAAGACATCGACACATTCACTCTATAATGATGATAATAGGAGAGAATAAGGTGGTATTCTTTTTTCCTATCTGAAAATATTTTGTTCAGTATTTATCATCATCTTGAGACAGTCATTTTTATGATTTGAATAACGCGCGATGCGCTGGGAATTATAAGTGATTCGCCATTGTCGGTAAGAACTCAGTGTTGAAATCGGACTTACCGACAGTTTCTGATGAAGTGGAGCGAATGATCAGCATTGTTCGAATGAAGTAAACAAAACTAATCAGGCACATAAAACACAACGAATAATATTTATTGTTTATTGATTAACTATGAGCGCATCAGAAGGTAAGAATAAAGTTAGGTTATGTACACGAAATCAACCGTAATGTTTTTCTGTAACTTATTTAATGTATAACCTCACTTTCGATTGTGTTTTGATGTTATTATTGTTGTTGCAGAAGTTGAAAAAAGTTTATTGATGATAATTTTGGATGTAAATCCAGCGCAGAAAATCGTGAAACAGGAGCCAAAAATTCTCACACAATGTATTGATTCAATAGTGGTATTTGCTAATGCACATTTGATGCAAGTATCCAATAATGAACTTGCAGTATTGGCATGTCATGGTCAGGGTGCGAAGTTTTTGTATCCTGAAGCTGAAAAATCGATTGAAGTACGACAATTTGATGGACAATATGAAAAATTTACGCTGGTTGAACGAACTGTTCGACAACGGTTGCAAGAGGTGATCAATGAATTGTCCAACATCAGATCGTTGAATAGTGAGAGCTTGATCTCAGGTGCTTTGTCCATGGCACTGTGTTATATTTCTCGTTTAGAAAGGGAGAAACATCCTGGTGAAAAGTTGCATTCGAGAATTCTCATTGTCACAGGCAGTAATGATTCCGCAACGCAGTATATGAATTATATGAATATTTTTTTCACCGCTCAAAAAATGGTAATGTTACATCAGTTGTCATTTATTATTTTACAATTGATGATTTCCCAATTAAAACTTCATAAATTGGTTCTTCATCGGTCATTTTTACGTTCATATTTTCAAATCATGATATCGGGTTATATAAATTGTTGAATTTTCAGAAATCGCATGCGAATAATTATCATTTTCTCGAACAGCCAATTGAAATATTCACAATCAATCCCTGAAAAAAAAACCTTTCGATTTACTGAAGTTTTAACTGGAAATTCTTCAACTCAGATAAATTTACCGTTTTATAATTGATAATGGTTTATTTGGTTTAGGGTGTGATTCTTGATGTTTGCAGTTTGGATCAAGAATTAACATTGTTACAGCAGGCTTGTGATATAAGTGGAGGAAATTACTTAAAAATTCCTCAAATCGCTGGACTACTTCAATATTTATTGGTAATTAGCATTCTTTGCAATTTTATACATTTCACAATAATAGAATTAATTACAATGAAATTTTTATCCTGCAATTCTGCAGTGGGTTTTCCTACCAGATCCAATTGTGCGGACAAAACTGGTGCTTCCACCGCCAGTGAAGGTTGACTACAGAGCCGCATGCTTTTGTCATCACGAATTGGTCGATATCGGCTATGTCTGCTCCGTCTGTCTTTCGAGTAAGTCCTTGAGATATTAATCCACTATCACAATACCAAACCAATCAGGGATAATTCCTCTGTGTCGTAAACATTAAATAAAAACCCAATTTCTTTTCTGTCTCCAACAGTTTTTTGCAAATTCAGCCCTATCTGCACGACCTGCCAGTGAGTATACAGACAAAAAATCTAATTCATCTACTCAAATCCCAAACTCTCACCATAACCATAACAATACCTTTATTTTTCAGTACTTTATTCAAGATGCCGACTCCGATACCAACGAAAATGAAGAAAAAGAAGAAATACTCAGAAATAGTTCATTGAAGGATTTTGAAAATTCTGCCAAAAATTGCAAAATAAAAATTACTCATTCAAACAAAATCGTATATTTTAATATTGAAAATGATAATGAGTTTCGCTTTTGCGTTCATTAATATCGATTAAGCCATGCTGAGCGATTAGAATAGCAAAATGTTGATAATAGATATCAGCCTTATTCTGATCACCTAATCAGCCTATGATGACATTCAATACGTTGGGCATTATGATCGAATCAACCCCTATACCCGTATGCTCATACGGCTGTCGTCAATGATTCACGGTGATTAACACATTCGCATACACACACAGTAGGTGGATATTCCCACCTGCCTCTCTTACATTTCAACATAAATCTATAGGGATATCATTCAAAATATCCAACTGAATTTCGCTACATTGATGTGTTGAAAGTAATTGAAAGAAGAGACAAGGAAGAGGGTGAGATTCGAGAGAGATAAACAAATAAGAGCGATGGTAATTAATGGATCTAGTAAAGTAACGATACTGAAAGGATTGATCAATTAGCAAATGCATTTCTCGCTCGCGTGCTCTTCCGATTCATATTTCTCATAAAAAAAGTAGAATAATAACATATCGCTATGACTATCCTTATATTGTCGAGGATGAGCAAAAAATATTCCACCGATTATATCCCAAGGGATAATGGGTGTGTAGGTTGAATGTTTGAAAAAACTTGATGAGAAGTGAAAAAAACGGAGAAAAAAAGGACAAGAGGATGAACTTGAATGCGAAACTTGGCGCCTCATCGGAGCTTTTATCTCCTTCATCGTCTCTCACACTTTTGCTCGCTTCTTTACTCCTATTCTCTCGCCTGCTCTCACTCACCTACCTCTGTACCTCCTCCTGTTATTTTTTTTTCTCCGCCTTTATAGACGGCTTGAAATTAATTATTCGTTGGCTCGCGAACAAAGAGTGGAGTAGTTTTGAGTATAGACGTGAACGCGCGCCCGCGCGTGCACACAATGAAAATCGTTTTTATCGAGCATACTTTACTCTTTGCCATTGAACTAACGCCCCATCGTAGCGCACCCAACGAGATTTTCTATCAGCATCGATTACTCGCAATGCTTTGATGTTGCACATGAGAAATACCAATCGGGATATTGGATAACTGCTATTCACTCTACGGAAATAGTAATCCAACTCCAGCAATATTTCACCGAAAGGAATTTAAATTATTCCACTTTCCCAATTCTCGCTTTCTTTATCTCATTATTCTGTCAATCTACATTAATTATTTTTAATTATCTAGCCGCGTCTAAAATTATTCATCGGTAAACAATTTGATATTTACTCCTATCTCAGCAATTTATCATTCAGCCAACATAATGCTATGCAGATGGGAAAGTAAATTTACATATCTATAACAAGAGATAAGATATATTTGTAGCGAAGGAATCTGTGTGGCTTGCAACATGTTCAAGCATCTATCTTATGTTGATTGAAGACTGCAGGGCAATAGGTTTGCTCGTTTGTCGATGAGTCGACTGAGCTAGTGCATTTGAGATATACTGAATTGGAGTGAATAGAATAGCGAATGTGAAGAGGAAAGACAAACGGTGTTGGTACAAGTGAATTGGGTGAGAGAGAGTTGTGAGGTGAACCTACAGCCAATATTCAACACGCGAAGGATAAAAGCAGTTGTATCGATGCAATAAAACTATCCAAGTCTGTATTTGTTGTTGAATATATTCCATTCTATGTCTTCAGGGCGTCATGAAATGTGTTGTATGAGAACAGCCGCGTGGGTGAATGCAGTTGTGTTACGATTCAATCAAGATACTATTGGTTTACCTATATGTATGTATATAGAGTAGAAAGAGGTGAGTAGGGAGATAGAGACGAACCCAGCAATTTCCCTATTGGAATTTAAATTGTTTTCATGAATAAATATCGTCTTATGAGTTTGCAGATCGTGTATAAGCGTCATGGATTCACCAACATCAGGCGCACGTTATGTGGATGAATGAGAGTTGAGGCAGAAAAAAAAGTGTAGGTGGATTTTCAGTGAAAATAGATATGATGTTTGTTTGACAGTAATATTGATCGTGTTGATGAATAATCACACTTCATTTATAATGTGCGCAGGAATAGATGCTTGAAGTGACGGAGAGTAGAACAGGAGGAAGATGGGAGGTATCTGGTGGAAATGAAAGCCGATAGATATGTTTAAAATGGTTTACGACTAAGCTTTTTTTTTCTTCTCTTCCTACTTATTGAGAAGCGCACGGGAGCAATTTCGAACTGAACGAGAGACTTCTCCGCATATTGCTATAAACTGCCTTCGATATTGCTCTCAGCCTCGTATATTTTTCCACAAATGCAGAAAGATTTACGGCACCAACATGACGATGTATTTTAATATACGAATAGCGTGTCGGCACTTCCTTCACTTCGCTCGTTTGCTCTTGAAAGACGAGGAAATCCTCTCTTTCATACTCACTTTACTTTTACTCTCGTGCTATTTTTTTCTTTCTTTTTATTTTTCTCTTTCCCTTTCTACATCGTGTTAACACAATGTCCGTGAATTTTTTTTTTTTCTTCCTTCCTTTCATCGGATGGCACAGTTATATTTAGTATATAAACATAGATAGATGTGGAAACTTTGTTGCAATTAATTGAGAGTGAACGATTATTGGCTTCTTGTTTATTTTTTTGCATTACACTGGGGGAATTTGTGTCGTGTGATTCTACAGTTGAAAAGTGACGTTGGCAGTGGTGCAGTTGTGAAACATCAAAGAGAACGAAATAATAATTTGCAGGAGAAAGAAAAAAAACTGATGAGGGAATGAGTAAAGAAATAAATGAATAAATGAATAAAATGAAGTTTTAAATGGACTTGATGATTTGGCTGAGTTGACATTCGAACTTTTCTCGAATGAACTTTAGAAATTATATTCTCAACATTGTACCGTTGGAGAATATTGCTTTGTGAATTTCATTTCACAAGTTCCACGGAGATAATGGAATTTATTACTGTAATTATTCCAATATGGGATTTTATGACATTTTCTATATGAAATTTATGTTCATTTTTATTATTTTATCTTTTGAAACAAATATTAATGAGTAAGCAGACAAGTCCGGCGTGAAATTTTTCTACCGTCTTACTTTAGACTTTCGTCGTGAAAAAAAATTGGAAAAAATAAACGAATTAAGTTAAAGACAATGAGGAAGGTGGAGATGAAGACAGACGAGAGAAAATAAAATGGAGGAAAAAAAGCAAAGACACAGAAAGTATGTACATGGAAAAGCGGAAACTTGTAGAAAACTTAAATGCGTTTTGTTTCCAAGTTTCATCATGTTTTGTGGCAGTCGCAACGAAATTTCTATATATCGTTTTCCCGCGAGTATAAAAGTCTCGTGTCTCATTCGCGCTTGCAATACGCGTCGGAAATACAAGATCAACTTAATATCTAACACATTTCATACACATATACACATGTCTGCGAAAAATTTATTATTCTATATAATAAAAGTATTATCACATGGTTCAATGATATTTCTTTTACTTTACAAAAACTACTGAACAAATTCAATTGTTATTTATTTATTTTTCAATTCATTTTGTTTTTTATAAATGATATTTTTTCTAATGTTTAGACATCTTACAATTTTAACGAAACCATTTATATTAAAATTTTATTGCAAAGACACAATTGAGTTTAGCCAACCTGCTAACGTGATGCACAATTACGAATTAAATTATTCATTCAGCGAAACATAAATACCTCACAGAAAACTTTTCAATTTAATTGCTATAATTTTTCTAATTTTAAGTGTTTCAAAATTTAATATAAAATGGAATTTTCATCGTAATAGCTTTGTGAATTGTTATCATTGAACATACAAAGTTTTATTAAACAATTTCTATTTAACAAAAAAAGTGAAAGAGTAGATTTGAATGAAAGATGAAATGAAGCAAATCTAGTGGTTTGAATTCACTATCTAACTCCATCCCACCGTTCTCGCTTGCTTTTCAGTCCTTTGATAGCAAAGTTGGTTCTGCATTCTTCAGTTTATCCATAAAAGCTTCTTTCATTTTATGTTGGTCTTTCGCTGGCAACTTCGTGCTGATTCAGCCAACCACACACTTTTTGTGTACGGATAAACGCAGTACAATGCTGTGTACGTATCTATTCGAGTTTGTACTACGAAAACAAATGTCCACGTATTTATATAGACAGTAATAGTCACTACAATTCATGAGGAAATAGTTGTCCATCTAGTAAAACTCAAAACAACTTCAATTCCTCCATATCTCAATGCAAAACTTTTCCCATAAAATAATGACAGCATTAAAATTTTTATTAGTCACAACATAAATAATTGAATTTTAATTCACAATATTCCCATTCAATTTCACAAACCAAAATTCTTATCAAACATTTCCATTTTTTTATTGCATTTTTTCCTCTCTCTCTCTTGTCCCAATCAATTTCTCTAACCCCCACCGACAAAAGCATTTGAATTTCACTTGCAATAATAAAATTTCCATAAAATGTCTATTTCACTTTTAAAAACACACGACAGAAATTACACCCAATACAAATTCATAATGAAAATGATAATTACAAAATATTAAACATCAATTCATATGTGATGAATTCAATGAAATAATATTCATAACAATGACATGAATAGTAATAATAACAGTTACAACTGTCTTTATTATTATAAGGGAATTCAGTGATGTTTTAGATGTACAGTATACATATGTATGATGGGGTGGTATAGAGTTCGCGAAGGTCTGATCGATCACTGCCATTTCCACTGACACACGAGTCTGCCTCGGTGCAACGTATGGAATGACTCACTCTCTCTCTCGTTTCTCTCTGCGGGTGGTACGTTGCGTTGATCCACTCTACTCGGCAATGCCTCTGTGTGTTTAGTTCAGTGGCAGACATATATACATATACATATATATATATATATATATATGTATGTATAAATATATGGAGAGAGTTGGTGTTCAGGTAGTTCTCGCTCTTGATTCACTATTCGGTCGTAGTGCTCGATACAATTACGGTTTAGCTCGCGGTGGCGTACCTAGACCATTATATATACATCTATACACCTGCTATTTCAACGTTATCCTCCCTCTCGCTGTATTCGCGATTTCAATTCTCCGTTTCTCTCCTCTCCATCTACTGCATTCAGTTGCACTTTGGTCAATCTATCGTACTGAATTTTATGCGAAAATACGCACACCATTCGGATGACTGCCAGTGGTATTCCCATTATTCGCCAATTCCAATTCAACAGTATATGAGAATTCTCGAAAATCCATCTGTTTAGTACGGTGGTTAAATTCCAATGGTAAAACAAATAAAGAATTCAATTTCATTCAGTTAATTCGTAAAAATAGAATTAATATATTTTTATTTAGGGAAAATTACGTTTGGATTTTTTTTTTTGATTTAATTTAATATTTAGAGAGATGATTTAGATGATTGAGAGATGATTTTTAATATGATATATAAGTAAGAGGGAATTCGAAATGGAATTGAACGAGTTAAAGTTTAAAATCAAAGAAATATATTTGCAATAATTTTTTTTAATTCATTAAATGTTTTATACAGAGAAGTATTTAATTTAATAATAAAATTAAATAATATTATTTAACAATACGAATCAATATTTTCGTAAAATGAATGTCTTGATATTGTGATTTTTTAATAAATATTTTGATTTATCTAAAGATTATTCATTAAAACCAATTTTGCAATTTAATTTTATCGGTTTCACTATTTAAAACATAAAAGTGTTTGGTTTTTTTTTGTAGAATGAATTCAAACTTCTGTAAAATAGAGACACTTGCGTGTGTCATTTAAAATGGGACACTCTGTATATATATTGTATGTGTGTAAAATTGCGAAAGCAACTCTTCAAAAAAGATGAACTTCAGACTGTGCTATCCGGTCACGATCTAGTCATACTATTTTTCTCTATCCTATTTCTGTTGAAGTTCTTGCCCAAAGACACTTGATGTCTTCTTGTGTAGTACTTGGTCTCATGATTGTGCCAGACGCGATACGCTCCATATTATGTATACATATATATATCTATATATATTATGTATGTATGTCTGCCATTTTCCCACCGGTTCTGTCGATTCTCATTGTTTACCTCCCGTCCCTTGTCGCGTGTCGTTTACTCTTAACGCACTGACAGTTGAATCACTTCTGCTATATATTTTTGTTTACGTCCACAGTCGCATCGTCACGATGAAAATTTCATTTTTTTTTGTCTCCTTATCACTCACTGTGTCTACGTGTTTGCTATCGGACGCTTTTCAGTGATATTGGTAACGATATGTTGTCTTTTCAATATTATCATATTCGACGTTCTTCACAATTCAGATACAGATATTGATATGAACACAATTTTAGTATTTATTTGCGAAGAATTGTTACCATCTGGGCGTTTTTTGAAGACTTTAATGATCTATTTCAGTTAATTATTTATTATCTGATATTTTTATTCAGTTGGAAAAATCTTGAAATATATTTCCGAAATTTCTTTCATTTTAAGTATTATGAAAAGAACAAAAATATATTTATCAATTTTTTTTTCCTGTTACTTTGAAAAGAATTTTGCAATATGTTTTACTGTATTATATTTGCTTTATTTATCTACTTTTTTTTAATCAGAATAATTCATTTTAATTGATTTGCAGCGATCATCTTGTGAATGATATGGAAGAGAGAATTTTATATTTTAATGAGTGGGTGGATGGGTTGGATTATATTCGAGCACATTTCCGGTTCCGGTATGAGCAAGCGCGTGCCATGCAACACGTGGAGCTGACGAAAATGTTCGAGTGATAGTCAGAAGAGGTGGATGTAGGAATGGTTGGGTGAATTACAGGGGTAGTGAGAAAAGGCGAGGAAGATGAGGGGAAAATGATCGATGAAGCCAATTAGTACTTTCCTTCATTGTCCGCAATTATAAGGGAGGGTGTGAGAATCGTTTTTGGATTATTTTCGAGTTATTGCTAATGTGCACAGCAGGAAGTTCTCAGTTGATCATTGATAAAGTGGACTAAAGGGAGATATAATTCTAATGATATTGCGTTTAAGATGGTAATTATCGCATAATGCACTGGGTTTTAAGAATTTTATTTAAAAAAGTTGACATTGGTTGAGTATTCATGGATTAAAATTAAAATAAAAAATTAATGATTAGGAAAATGTAATTTGTATTGTTGTAATTGTGTTAAAATAAATATTTATTATTCTGTTTTTTAAATAATTTATTTAGTTGAATTCATTTGCAAATGCAGTTCATATTTGAAGTGTGAATTGATCAATTATTTATAGTTTAAATGGACGATTGGAATTATTCGAATTGTTTCATTGAATTTATCGATTTTCTTCAACGATTGAGGAATTAATTTTTCATGAATTTTAATCATTCATTGTATGATGATATTAAATAAATTTTACAATTTGCAATTCAATTATTTTTCATGTGTATTTGATAAAATATAACTATTGAGTTAATATAATGTTTATTAGATTAGAATTTTGGGGGTTACATGATAAAACTATTTATGTGAGGAAAAATAAAATATTAATGTACTTTTAGCGATTGGCGCATTAGGAGGGAGCCAGTTATCTCAAGTTTTAATCGTTACATTTTTATGACCTACGTGCTGCAAATTGATGATAAAAAACGTCTAATATATTTCCGAAATAGTTGCAAAAATGAATATTAAAATATGAATGAGCGTTATCAGTACGTTAGTTAAAGAAAAAATTTATATAACCTTGAAGACCTTGAGAATAACATTGATATATTGAGGCCACTATTGATTGGTGAACGATCACGACTGAATTAATGTAATCACATAATTATAAAGTAGCTCTACATATTTTTAGATGCACCAATATGATATTGATGATGAATAATAAAATATTCCTTCAATAGTAGTCTCAATAATTCAAAAATTAGTGATACGACATTTGGATTTTTGATAGTAAATTATAAATTTATTCGTGTTTTTTTAATAACAAATATTTGATTCAACTATCAATATTTAATTATTCATTTCATCAGTTTAAAAGTACAAACTTATTGTCCATCATTCTGCTGATATTTTCCAGTTGTAAATGATAACAAGAAAATTTTTTAACTCATGTTTTACAATTTCAAATATTATATCATTTTCAATATCTTGACATTAAGATTTATCAAAATTCTCTTCAAGATATGATTAATTTCACACGTTCTTATTTATCTTATCATTTCTTAAGTCCATACAAAAGATTGAAAATCAACAAAGCGTAAAAGGTTTTATCAACCTGAATGAAAGAGATGAGTAGGATTTTTTGTGTTCTTCATTGAAATTATAAACTTGAAGGAATTCATTTCAATTTAATGAATGAAATAATTTCACGAGAGTAAATATTGTTAGATTTATTGCTATTAAACATAAATAATAAAACAGTTTGATTTTGTTAATTTCATTCAGTTTCTCTTATTCATTGTTAGAATATTTTCATGTACGATAAAACCACTGCAAATCATAGAACAGTTTGCTTATGGCAGATGGAAATAAAGATGAGAATGCAAATAGTCAGTTGGGTCCTACTATCTACCTTTCCCTCACGTCCATTTCCTATCTCATTCCCACGTCGCACAAGTAGCCCCAGGGACGAATATATATATTCGTTGCGTTAATACTGGTTGGTGTTTTGGTGCGTGCTCGAATTAATTGGTCTCTTCTCGATTAGTGCGCGAGTGGATCGCAAACGCAGATTAGTTCACACACGTACACATATGTTTCTCTATTTGATATTATGTATTGTATATCTCAATACATACATGTGTATAATTAATACTCATGAGGGTAATTAAGCTTTATAAAATAGAATACAAAATAATGAAATTCATAAGTTGAAAATTACTCCTAAACAATTATTTTTTCTGGGTAGTAGTTTTTTTTTGTCATATTTTTTTTTGTGATTTTCACATTGGTCGCATTGACATTTGAATTCTGTTGGCAAAAAAAATTGTGGGGATTTATATTATGAAGATACGTGACCGTGATGATAACAATGGGTTATACGAATATTGCAATTACTTTTCAGATAGATTTATTTATTTTAACTTTGTATGGATAAACGTGCGGAGAATTTTTGAATTCGAAACGTTTGTGTTCATTATCGAAGATTAAATTCTGCTATGAATAGATATGAATTCGTCATTTTTATTTGTGAGGGACTTTTTTTTTGTTATATTTAATATTTTTTTGTTTACTTTTATTCGATTGAAAAATTTTAAATTGTATTTTACATGTTGTCAGTACAATGATCATTTTTTTTTTCTTTCTGTATTTGAAATATTATAAATTAATTTATCATTTTCAATGGATTTGAGTTGATCCAATTATTGCAACTTTGATGGAGATACAAATTTATCAACTCGCATATTTGGATATTTAACAATTAACAGCAATTAATTAATTACTTTCTTTTGGTTTGGGAAAAGAAGAGGAAGAGATAAGAAAAAATAGAAAATGAGGTTGATATACATAGAAACTGAATGCAGATATGTTGCGGAGAAAATTCGGGACATTTGCCATACGGATTGAAAGTTAAACATTTTGATGAGCTTAAGAGAAATGTTATAGAATAGAAAAAAAAATAATTTATATGTCTCATTTAAATACTTTAAACTGCACAAAAAAATAATAATTACAAATAATTTCATTGTTTGATGCTTCACGGTAGTGAAATGAATGAAGACGAGGAGTGAATATCTAGATTGGAGAATGAGTGAACAGGGGATGGAAATCGAGGTGGAGTGAAATGAAAATCCAATTCGTAATGCATAGGAGCACACGATGGCTCGTTATACATCGACAGTGGCGCCTGGGTATCGTAAGGGAATGAGTGTCATGGCGCGACAGACATGAAGCACGTAGTGCACAATAAAATAATGAGCAGCCGATGGCAAAATTCAATTTGTGTCAGTTGGTATATCTATAGCGTGAGGAATTGTCATTGCATCTTATTCTTCTATAATGTGATCGTGAGCAGCATTCTTCATTTTTTGTATTTTTTATTATCTTTACTGTCATTTTGTGTTTTTATTATTTTTATTTATTATTCTTTTTTTTCAGCAAATATTGATAATGGAGTATGGGAAAAATTGAGGAGCAAAATAAATAATGATAAATAAGAAGAGAGAGGGATATAAATGGAATTGCTGTGATATTATTATCCACTTTATTTTGAACTTTTTTAAGATTTGAATAAGTTTGAATTGTGGAGTTGGAGTTTACAAATTTTCATTAGATTTAATTGAATGTTTCTTTGAATATGAATACAGAAATTTATTATATTGCCTCGAGGGGTTTTTTCCCTTTCTTTTGGGAGTTGTTCTGATAAAATTTAATATGTTGAGTTATTCAACATACGTTTCTGTCTACTTCAAGTCCATTACTGGTCTTATTTTTTAATGTTTTCTTTATAGTTCATTAATTTTTGTTTCCATAATTTAATTTTTCTTTATAATCTTGTCGTTGTTAATAACTTTTGTGAAGTTCTCTAATTATCTTGTTCTTTATTTGTATAAGGTGCGTTAATATTACCCGAGTTCTAATGATAGTTCACATTTTCTCTTCATTATTAGTATAATTATTCTGTCATTTTTCGCTCAGTTTCGAGGGTGAGTTGGGGTAAACTTTGGAAGATCAGAGTTTGTTGAACGTTACGAGAGGATATGAAGTTTTGATATTATGTCAGGAAAATTTCAAAACTCGAGAGAATTTGTTGATTGATTTTGAGTCAAATCTTCACTTGTTTAAACCACCTTCAAATTTTGACTTTTCTTTTATTTTCTCTGAAAACAATTTTTGATACAGTGAAAATCCTAATTCAAACCTGATAATATCCTGGTAATATGACTGTCTTACTGAAACTCTGACATATACACAGAGTCACCGTAAATTCGTCTCGTTCTTTCTTTTTTCTCAAATAATTTAATATTTCTAAATTAAATTTTAAAAGTCCCATGAGCTAACTTTGCTCTTGTAATATTCAGTAAAAATCTAAGGAAACTTTAAATATTACTTGAACACAAATTAATGAAACTTTAAATAAAATCATTTATTGTTGGATAATTTGACAAACCAAAAATTGTAATCCCTGTGGATTTGTTTCTCGTATGTTCCCTCCAATGTAATTCTCTAACACGTATAATTATCGATGCATATTTACATGTAGAATTATGGGCTCTTGGGTAGATACACATGGAGATGTGTATTAACATCAGGAGTTGAAGCGCGTGTCCGATTATTGACACCCTCAGGCACTTGCTCGATTGCCAGGGACTTGGATGGTCGTATATGGTTCAAGATGCAGGATTGAAACTCGAGATTGGATGTATGGTATGGAATTTAATGGATGGATAGTAAGCGCTAGTGAGACTATGCGATACAGCGAATACTCTATGTGTGTGTGAGTCTCTGGAATTGGTACATTACATATTGGATGTTGCTTCAAATAGTTCAACTGATGGAGTGACATTGACAGATAAAGTTGTGGTCAATCAGTTTTGAAAGGTAAAATAATCAATTTATATCTTCAACTCACATTCACGAAAATTTCACACGTAAGTTTATTAAAAACTATGTGAATATGTGATAGGAAAAATATCAATGAACCTGTAAAAGAGACCGAATAAATGATGATGTTGAGCACAGAAAGGTTCATCAAATATTGAAAAGATTGATCGATATTTAATTAATTATTATGCCATCCGCAGCTGCAATGAATTGTTTATTTATATCTAATAAATGAATTCTAACTTTTTAACATTTGATAATTTGCTTGTTCAGATAAATCGTGATTGTATTAACTCGTTTATTATTAATAGATAATAAATATTATCAACACACAATTGGATTTGTTGATAAAATGAAAAGACAGACGAACATGTTTGATAAATTCATATTAATAATGAATCAATCATGAATTTTTGTTAATTAATTCAGATTAATTATGTTGAGTTGTATTTAAGCTCGATTTAATAACATTAACAATTGGCTATGGAGTTACAGCGTTGCTATTAATTTGAAAATGAATTAGCATAATTTATAGGACGAAAAAAATTTGTTTTTCTTCCTCAGAATGAACTTTAGAATGAGAAATACACGAGAAGACAATTTGAATTCCAGCTTATGCGTTTGGTAATTGCTAAAATCTGTCATCAATAACAATAAGATTTTTCTACAAATTTTTACTGAATATATTCGTTTATGTTCATCAGGGTCTTTTTTTAATGAAAATTTACTGGTGATACATTAAAATTGTCTATATATTCATGCTCAATATAATCCTCAACTTTTATTACCATTTTTCCACTAAATTTATATCAAAATTGTTTCTCTTATCTTAGCAAAATAGTTAGAAAACGTTTTCCTATTCTTTATATATATTTTTTTCATGGTACAGGAAATTACTTTTTCTTTTTTTCGTCAAATATCTTTTTTTCCACTTCATTTGTGATTTTCATTTCAGACATTTTAATATCATCTATCAAACTCAAGCTCTTTGTATTTTTCTACCCTATCTATTAACGTTTAAATTCCACAACAAACCCATCGGAAAGTCATTGTCTCCTGTTTTACATTGTTTCATTTATCAATGACGCAAATAGAGACATCAGATGAAGAAAATTAGATTAATTGATACAAAGGATAAATGATCTTGTTCAATACTGTAAATTCCACCAGATAAAACCGTAAAGTCCTGTAATAAATATAAAAAGAATGAAAAATAAAAGAAAATAATCATCAACAAGGATAATAAATTATTTTTTTCAATCACTGTTTTATTTTGCACCACAATTTAATGGACTCCTGTCACGGCTTTGTCGCCGAGAGGTTCGTGGTGCAATAATATATATATATATACGAAGAAGAATGAGAACATAAGAGGAGGAAGAGGAGCGAGAGCATTAGAATTGAGGCGTCTCCAGTGCGGCCGTTCGTCAGGGCCAAGTCCGATTGCCGCTACGAGCCAGGATTACAAATACACCCGTGGGTATAATCTCCCACTCGCTGTGCTCTCGTTCACTCTCTCTCCGTCTATTTTACTCTGCACCTTCTATTCTATGCGCTTGCATCCTCTTATTCACTATATCTTTGCTTTTCTTTGTTTCTCTCACTCTTTATCCCAATATATATGTATAGATGTATATATTGCAGAATGAGTGCAGTAACTTTACTCTGGGGTCGCTTGGTGGCTCTCACGCCAACCTCATAATTGAACATGTATCCTCGTGCTTGTGATTAACCATCGCCTCACATTATTTTCTTGTATTTTTGTTAGCCGATGCATTGAGAACATTTTCGAATTAATTCTACCACAGCATTTTAGTTGATCACAGAATAATTTGGTGTATTTATAAATGAAGAAAGAGGAAAGAATTATAGTAGAGTTAATTTTATTGAATGTATTTTTATTTTCATTGTGGATGTATTGGTTTCTATTTTATACGGGAATTATAGAGATTTATATGGGGTTTAATGACATTTCAATGGAGAAATAGATTTTATTGAATGTGATATTCTTCAATTGGAGAATTTTTTGTTTAAGAGGGAGAAATTTTATATTTTTGTTTATGAAAAATATTTTAGATGATGAAAGAAGAAAGTTTGTGAAAATCTAGCAAATTATATTTTGCATTCGCTGTTAAAATTATCAATTCATTTTCATCTAACAGTTTGATAATTGATTGGCCTATGGAATCTCCGAATCAATCCAAAATAGAGGAAAAGTGAAAAAGTTGTCTTGAGATAATCGGAAGAGGAATAAAATGCATATTTACTTTTATTGATCGGATGATTATGCATTGTTATTTAACATTTTGAATAATTGACAAAAATCTATCAACATTTTCATAGATTTCCATCATTGACCTATCATTTTTTTCCATTCGTTTCAAAACCAGTTCATGTTGAATGATTTTTTTTATTAGAGTACGCTTGATAATAATAAATTCTTACCAAATCACCAATCTGTCAATATACTATGGAATATAATTAATAATATGCTGAATATCTATTAAATGTAATTGAAAATTTCTTCTTGACCCATTTCGTCTGCATCTACTAATACCTACATACATTCACACCAACAGACTCTTTCGAACCCAAAGCACAACCCTATCTAATATTTTCACCACCCCTCTCGATTTTACGTTGGTCCCGATCGTCGTAAGAAGAAGAGGTTTCACTGTAGTAATAAAAGGATCTGGAGAATAATAGTCCAGAAATCTTATAAGATTTTATGACTTCTGAATATCCAACAGTTTTCTTGTTTGATACGTCGGATTTCCATTTTATCTTAATCTCTTTTTTGAAATTGTTTTGAGTTTAAATAATTAGTTCATGGATTTATTATTCATTTTGTTTAACTGTGTGATCAATTTTGCTTGACTACAAACATTAGTTTGAGAATATTTAAAATGTTAAAAGTAAAATTTATTATTTGTTATTAGAAGTAACAATTATATTTTCGTACTCAGCACAGAGATTCAACGACATCTCTTTTCATAAGTGATTGATTCATTTATCTGCTTTGGAAATTGTGGTGATTTTTTTTTTCCAGTATCGCAAATAAGTTTGAGGGTATAAACACAAATGTGAATTCGATCTGCGGAAAATTTTTAGTCTAAAAAAATACACGGAAAATATCGTCGACAATTTATAACGTGTGTTCATTCAAGCTCCACTGCATATAAAATATTCCAATCCATTTAATAAAAATTGTATTTTTATCACATTTTTCATGTCCGTCAATTTATTTAACACACTTTTTATTAACACATCAACATAAAAATGGAATTCACCGTAAAAAATTCGCAATATTCCAGAAAAAAAATGCAAAATCGTATTTAACAATAAAAATGGCGCTTCAATATAAAAATATATTGACCAAATTTTTCAAAATTTTCCACTCATAATTCAGCTTTAGTCACGATACAAACATGAAACATTTGTTGAACAACTCTATTTACATCTACCAAAATTCCATTGAGATTTGTCTGGACGAGAGATATTCATAAAATTCCGTCCGATTTAATTCCATCAATGATGCAATAATCCAACAACCCTATCCACAACCCTTGGATTGAATCCCCGTATAAACATATAATTCAACAGTACAAAAACAAAAAAAACTAAATAAATAAATATAAAATTGAATTGCGCCAAAGAGAATTTTTTTTTCCCATCATTTTTACGGGCGTTTTTGCTTTTATCTTTCATGTCTTATCTCGTTCTCTCGAGGCTCCTTGAAACTCGACTTTACTCGATGGCGGAAGGGGATTAACAACGTTCTCTCTTACACCTTTTCACCCATACACATTCATACATACATACATTCATACATATATACATCGGTACTCTTCAGCTTTCCCTTGTGACACTGGAACATTTCGCGTTTTCTTCAGTGTCACCAGTGAATGCATCAGCGGAACAGCACTGGGCAATAAGGCGAGAAAAATGTACGATATAAAAAATATAAAATAAAAAATAAAATGGTGACGAAGTAGAATCACGATGAGAAAAGATATAACAAATGCATATGCATTGAGTTGAAATGTGAGTAGAAGCAAAGACTCCTTCTTGAAACGGATTATTTTGTGGTACCGCGTGCTCAAGGTAAAGGAGACCAAAGAAGAAAGTAACTGAGCTCGAGTGAAAGGAAGAAAAGAACGGAAGATCAAGGGAGAGTTCGTTTTTTTTCCGCTGTCGGATCATCCTGGATTGCATGAGATTTTACTTGGTCCCACAAATCCTATGCTTGCATATACATATACATCTAAAATAAGAAATCATTCGCATTTCGGGATGCGTCCAGGATTTTTATCTATACATTCTTACTACCACAAGCGTACACACCACTGTCATTTATTGTCCCGCTTATAATTTATGTTCATTTTATAGCCCCTCGAGTGCTACCCACTCGGGGTGAACTCATAAAACATTCGTTCTTTATTACGTTGTTACCAAAACTGGAACGTGAACTGGAGTGCGGTAGCCAATATATGCACATACACATACACATGAACACATATACGTTTATATATCTCAACTTCAGCATTCAACATTATGCGTTTGTTTTATTTTTTTCATTTTTTCATGCAATATCATTTTTTTTTACATTGTAAAATTCCCAATTCAAGTACAGTTGAAAAAGTTGGCATATGGAATTGATTAAATGGCTTGAAAATTTTTTCACATTATTCTTTTCATTGTATTCGATATTTCTCTTGATTTCTTCTTTTTTTTTTTGTACGTACATAAATTTGAGTGTTACATAACATACTGCCCTTTAAGTCATTGATATATACTCGAGCTCAAGTGATGCTCGGAAAGAAATGGAAAATAAATTTTTCTTTCATCCATTTGACCTTTATAAATGTCAATGAGATGGAATGAAAAATTATTCCATTTAAATCAACTTGTTATTAGTTAATCGTGTTTATCATTGCTCAAGAGGTTCAATTGTATTATCTTATTTTATACTTTTAGATATAAATATATTTATTGTATATAATATTGGCATTATAGTCACAAGAGATTCTAACGTCTGTTTAGATAATAATCAGTGATAACTGTTCAAAGCAATTTACGTTTGCATCGATCACCCACTGGGTGGAATTATTCAATACTCATCTTTAGATCTCTGTATTATTGTTTGAAGTGTCAGTGCAGTGGTTTAGCTTTGATGTCATCTACTGTCACACCTCTTCCTTTTATTTTATTGTGTGTAAATATTACATGTGAATTCACACATAGATATGTAGAGCTTCATGTACAGATATACGATAGGACACTTCTCTTTGGCAACATGCCTCGTTAATTCTTGCCTTTGCGTATTTACTATTATCTACAGAGTATGTAGAGGGTTATTAGTGGCATTGTCAAAGCTTCATATTTGTATAATGAACATGCACAAACGTGAATCGTCATGTTGAAGGTGTTCATTAAATAAATTTTCATTTTGCTTTAAGCCAATTGGACCAAGTCAAAATGTGCAAATGTTATTTCAATTCATATTTTTTCTATCCCAATTATTATATTCGATATATTTTTTCTCTCTGTATTGTTGGTGAAGTTTTTTATGTGGATAAATAACAACCATGTTGATGAGTTTTCGTCGAGTGCTTTTTTTCTTTTTTATTTTATCGCGATGTATAGTACGTTTGGATAAATAAATTGATACTGACATTTCACATGTGATATACAGAATGAATCATTTTATGTATATTCATTTTTTAATTTGGGTTTGAAGACCCTTTTTTTTTCGTTGGAAAAATTAAATTGGAATGAAATTTGTATGGAATAAACGATTGGACAATTGTTCATCTCTCCATATGTAAATTTGAATATTATATGAACATTATTTTACTATTTAATATTAATATATTCATGGTAAAATTCAATATTTATTAACGTATTTCGTGTATTTTTTATCTTCTAAGTGAAAAATTATTGAGTGCGTTATTATTTTCATTATTATTAAAATTAAATCATTGAAATTGTGTGCTGATGTTCATATGGATTTTCAACTTCATATAAATTGTATTTTTTTCATGATTATTTATATGTGAATATCCATCTGTGTAACACGTTTCAGTTTTCGATGAATTTATGAATTATAATTGGAATATAAATTGAATTTTCGTAATACGCAAAATAACAAATAGTGGTAGCGGATGTTTGGATTTCGAGTGAATAAAAATAGAAATAAATTCGTGAGAATTAGAGAAGTATTTATTTTTTCTTTACGACATTGCGATTTATTTATTTTTCTTTTTCACAATACTATTAAGGGAAAGAGAAATAAAAAAAATATATACATATAAACAACGTAAAAAAAAAAAAGGAAAGCTACAGAGTAAATGTATACGCGAAAGTCTGTCTCGTACGTATATACATTTGTGCGAACACGAAATTGAATGAGATGAAAGGGGAAAAGAGAGTGAGGGAACTGTAGCGAAAGGGAAAAAATGCGGGTGTATGGGTGAAGTGGAAAAAATAAAAGGAAGTATATACAAAAGGCCGACGAGATAAGTTCGGAGGAACAAACGCGCTCCAGGACACTTTACTTTGGTAAAAGGGAAATCTAACGGGTCTCCCTATCGACGAATACATCGACATAGTCTCTATACATTCACATCCATACACCCGAAATACTGTGGGAAACTTTTACCAACGCGAGTTATTCAACCCGCTTTTTTCCATTATTGTTTTTTTTCCTCTTTCTCGTTTGCCATTTTATTTGCATCCACGTATTCCATAGTCTCTACATGTAATTACTAAAAATTTGCTTTCGTTTCACGTAGATATTTTTCACCCTTTTACGTCTGTCCTGTGCTTCTTCCTATTCTTCTTCCAAAAAGTACTACAAATAAAGCACGGGAAATAATTAAATGTAATAGAAAGGAATTTATGTAGTGAATGGAAAAAAAAACTGACAAGTTGTGAATTTAACTTGCACTATATTTCTAGTTTTATTGGAATTTGAATCAAAATGTGGTAGAATTATGAAGTTGGTTAAAAAACTTTTATAAAATCCCTTTTAAATACAAAAGTTTTTTTTTTCAATTTATTATTGATTATCTGAAAATTTTCCTTTTTAATTTAATGATGATTTTCAAAATTTCAATTGTTAGAAATGTAGTGGCATCAAAGACAAAATCATTAATAATGATTAAGTAATTTTGTTTGTTGTGACTGCATTTTGTGTGATCTTAATAAGAGTTATGGTGAGAGCATTCTTATGGTGTCATAGAAAAAACAAAAGAAACCATTTATCAGACTTTGAATGAAACTTTGTCATTTATGAGAAATTTTCCGTGGAAGATTTCATTAAAAATTTTTGATGAGTCAAATTTTTCATATTTTACTTTTTGCCACTTTTGAATTCTTCGACGTGGAATAAGTTGAGTTTATTTCATATACAGTTTAACTCAGAACACCATTGAATAATTATCCAGTGAATTATGCGTCACAATATTTATCACCAATTCTAATCATAATGAAATTTATCATTATTTTCTCCAATGACTGTTTCAAAAACAACCCTTGAACTCAACGGAATTGATTAGCTTATCTCAAGACAAAAGGTAAAAAAAGACAAACAATGCCGGCAACAAAACTTTCCAGTTACATCAAACATAAAAAAAAAACATTCATCCGATCACTACTTTCAACTGAACTGGAAATTGAATCCGAATCCAATGTAACACTTTTTCATCCCCTCATGAATGTTGACATTGATGTACCAAATTGTAAATTCCTTAGTTCCACCGATCTCGACTCCATAAGTCGAGTGGTTGACACTGAATGAAAACAGACGGATAAAAACTAAATAAAATTCACGTTTTCATATCCTCAAAAATTTCAAAATGCATAAAAATTTCATTCCCACTCAAAAGATTCATTTTCAGCCTAACAAAATACATTTCTAACATACAAAACAACATTCAGTACCTTAACATTCCTCACAATTTTCCCACATTAATTAACAAAAGAAAAACTCGAAACAAAACCTCAAAAAAGACATCATCATCAATCTCTAAATCCTTCTTATCTCCATCCACCATAAAAAATCTCCCAAACTTCAACACAAAAAAATAATTAAAATCCAAAAGCAACAATTTATCCACCATCCATCCAATTAATTCGTTATTTCCATTGTAGTCTCCGGCGTGAGAGAGTTAAGGAAACAGTGAGACGTGAAATGTCGTAATCCACTAGACTTCGGGTGTTGGATCTCAGAGTAGTATGTGACCCCAGAATGATCAAAAGAGCGAGCAGTGGCAACGAGGAAAGCGAAATAGAGATTGAGTCAGAGAGAGAGACCATGGCGAGAGAGTTCACGATGGAATACCAACCTTCACACATACACACACACCAACTGAATACAAACACATGCGGTATGTATTAGTATTGCTTTATTACTCTATACACATGTACAGATGAGAATGTTTGAGTGGCTGTGACTCAAGTTTATGTCTATATACATATACAAATACGTACATATACAGCGTAGACTGGTGCAATATAGGTCATTGTATAGAAAGCTATCTAACAAGCTACGTGAACTGCCAGCGGCTATGGGATTGTCGATGTACACTTGGCCGCTATTGGACACGACATGGACGTTCAGGCAATTCAGTCTCCATATAACATATATATCTATACACACATCTATATGATCTGTTCCGAAGATGCATTCGAATGTTATATGTGTTGATGTGTCTCGTTTCGCACTCGAAATGTATAATTTACATATATAATTATCACTATGAATTGGATGAATTTCGAACGGTATTCAAAATTGACTAATTGTGATGTTTCGCTAACTTAAGGTTAATGTATGTGCATATATATATTTATATATGTGTATTTATATATGTATTATTAATTTCAGGTTATACAACGATAATGTTTGGTGGCGTTGAAGCGCAATGGGGGTCCATGTGCCCTTTGGCTCTCGTCTTTTCGCTTGTGTTCTAATACATTAACAAAGGTGTCTGAGCTTCAGGGTGTTAAGTGAGTTTGAGAATGAGTATATGCGGGGGTTCTGGTTTAATCTAATCAACAGCCCATTGTTGAAATCGTGCTATTGTCTTAGGTAGTTCGTTGATGAATGTTTATTATATATATAGTAATGAATGGGTGTGTGAATAGTTGTAATTTGATTTAATGAGTATTTTTTTTAGTGAATTTAAAGATGTAATTAAGACTTAGTGTTTGAATTTTGGAAGAGTTTGTTCATGTTCAGACGAGATGGATTCAAGTTTGTTTATATTATTTTCAAATGTTTTTATCCTTAGATGATTAGATTGTTGTCAATATATTGTTTGAGTGAATTATAATTAACTGTTTGGGTGTTGGTTTATTTTTTTGGTTTTGATTTTTATTTGGATGGAGATGAAGTAGATGTGAAACTTATGAGGGAATGTTTGATAACTCTTCACTCATGATGGATTATTTATTGTTGTTGGTATCGTTGTTGTTTAGATTGTATTATTTTATGTTGTTTGATATTTATTGTCTGCGATACTCTGATGGTTGAGTGTAGTTTATTTACATGTGGTTTGCCACCTTTCACAAGTGTTGTACATTAAATTGTAACGGCATGAGGACTTTATGTTTTATGGTATGACTATTTGTTCATGTATGATAGCAAGTGGAATGAAATGTCAGGGGATTTGATATAACCTCGAATTCTCGTTGAAATTACAATTTAACATTTTAATCTGCATTCATGGGTAATTCTAAATTGATTTAACAACTTTTGTCTGAAAATCTTGTTGGTTATATTTTTCTTTTTCATCCAATTTCAAGTAGAATAAATCTATATTGGGTCAGACCAGAAGGCTGTCACTATATATTTGTCAACTTTATTTATATTCATTGTATTTGTTTCGATATTTTTTTTTACGATATTGTCTTAAATGCGCATTGATTATTATTTGTGACAGTTTGATAAAAAAAAACGTGAGAATAATTCTGAATGAATTCATTGAATTTTCTCTTTGAAATTTCGTTGCGCAGCCATTTTTCTATTTTCTTTTTTATTCAATTCCAAGTGGAATAAATTCATGTTGCGTTAGACGAAACTGGTTGGACAGAGTTTATTTTTTATTCTCAATGTACACCACGTGCGAATGAATGAATCGTTATCAACACGTCATATGCTAAATTAAACTGAAAATAAACTATTCTATTTTTAGTTATTTCCGTCATAAAACTTTTTTACTCGTGTCCACCCCATTCGAAAATTTGAATGAAAAGTAAATGAATGTGACATGAACAATTGTACAATTGGTTAATCATTACAAACGACTGTCACACAAGGATTATTCATCATAATTAACTTTCTATTGTTCGAATTCAACCATTGTCCCAGGTAGCTCGTTAATTAATGTTAATTAGTTTCAAACATCATTATACACGAACATGAATATTTGTGTCTGCATAAATGGATGAAATAATATTTTTTGCTAGCGTATGAAGTCATCCCTTATTTATTTATTCGTTATTTCGAGTAAAACATTTTTATATTCAATCAGATGCAAAAGCATCAAATTTTTTTTTTATGTTTCCTGAACATCACTTCGAATTTATTTAGGAAATGGAATCCACTTTTTGCAATAGGTAAAGCAACAAGAGAGAAAGTGCAAAAAAAAAACATTCAATATTAAGTATATTTCCGGTGTCTATCAAAAATGCGATGGGAATATGGAAATGGAGATGCACACACATAAATGCATGAAATACATGAAATAACTGAAAAAAAAAGACGAGTGAAAATAGTACATACAAGAGTGGAGAAAAAGCGAAATAGATAAAAGAAAGAAACAGTAGATTGAAATCAAGCTAAAGCCAAAGCTTCCAACATTCTCAATATAGCTCGTTACTGTTATCGTTATCGTTCCTGTAATCATCTTTCACTCTCTCCCTTCTTCCCTTTATCGTTTTCTCTCGTCTATACATACGTCTATATATCGAACTGAACGATTTTGTTCCGGTAGATCGACGTCCGATGGCGATTTCACATAGTTTACGACTAACTTCCTTATATATGTTTTTCTCTTCTTATTTTCACTTCACTGCCTTCTTTGCTTTTTTATAATCGACATTATCCCCAATTTTATTTCACATCACATGAACAATCTTTTTATTGTCAAGAGAAAGAAGAAAAATTGATGTTTATAAAAGTCACTCGTCACAGTGACAGTCGGGATAAACAACAAACAAGTCAAAAGAAGAAAAAATTGTTAACAAATAAAAAAATTTGCAAATTGAATTATGGTAGAGGGTGAAGTAGATTGTGTTGATTTTATGCCGACGTGAAATGACAGACACTTTTTTTTTTTCTTACATCCCATTTATTCTTAGAGTTGTGTCTGTTCTATCGTTCACTCCCTTGCTTCCTTTATTATATTTATAACATTGTGTATATGCATGTGTATTTGGGGAGCTCTTTTCGTCATTCAAGATGAAAGATGAACGATGTATCGCCATCAAATTGTATATCAATCATTCATATATGTATACTTTTGTATACCCTTCACTATATACATGTATGAACATAAATTTTTTTTTCTACTTCTACACCCTAAGCTGCTTTCTTTCTCGTATCTTTTCTCCTTTTCTTCATGCGCCCTGTTCATTATTCCAGTCGACTCTTCCATTCACTTTCCCAGACCTGATTTATTATGAGAAACGATTTCGCTTGATAAATTTCCAAATTGCCACGGGTCGTTTCCTCCCTCATGTGTCCTCCCTTACCACTATTTTCGCAGTGGAAAATATGTAAAGACGAAGGGGGTGCAAAGGAGAGAGAATAAAAAATTCGTCACATTTATAAACATATTCTCATACAGACTAACAGACACTTTTACATATATACATAATAGTCTCTCCCCTATGCATAGTCTTATGGCAAGCGACTTTAGAAGACTCTGCGTAATGCTCTCTCGACATACTATGTTAGATATTGTACATACATGCTCAAGAGCAAGCATGTGGCACGCACTGTGTAACTCGACTATTCTTCGACACAGGAACTTGAGATGGGGCCCATGGGATAAATTCCACAATGGAATGTAAAGTTGATGGAACAACTCGCAAGTTATACATACACAAAACTGTATACTGCTTTTATTTCAACTTCAACAATTCTGGAATGATATTTTCATCCGCCACTTCGTGGCACAATTTCCAATTTTTACTTCATTCAACAATTATGAAAATTGTTTATAATGTGAGAGTATAATTTATTGGATGATTGGGTGGTGCACGTGTAAAAGAATGAATTGAATATGAAAAAAGGAAGTTTAGACAATATAAGGGGTGGGAGGTAGGGATGAAGAGGTTGCTGAAGAGAAAATGAAAAATTGGATTAAAACTCCAAATTGAGTTGGTCTTGGTCTCTCTATTTTTTTTTTCCTTTGTCATGTTCGTCTGACCAAATTTACTTTGCAAACTTTTCATATGACGTCCGAGCGTCGCGACTGCCGTGCGCTTCATGTATATATATATATATATATATATATATATGGGAATTGAACTTACCGTTCATGTTGCTTCTTTTTTCCTGAGGCATTCTTTACTGTAGTCTCGCTGTCGTTCGTCGACTTTGCTCGATCATAGTTTTCTTTTTTTTTTACCTTCGTTTACTTTATCTCTATCAATAGAACCAATGACAATCTTTTTCGACAACTGTGCAGCAAGCTCGTCAGGATAATTTTTCTATTTTTTCTTTTCTTTTTTGCTATACATTGCCAATTTCCATTTTTTTTTTCTTTTTCATTCTATTTTTAAAACTCCTAACTGCAACGTTGATTCGTTACACTCAGTCAATTTCCGTGTTTGTACTGTTTCAATATTGGGCTGAATTACAAATTGAAATAGGGAGGAAAGTTTATGTGACAAATATATAAATTTTTAATGTTGTTATGAAACTTTGAATAATTTATTCGACTTTATTACATATCATATTAATGGTTTATGGTGTTTTTGATTTGAAAGATTTTCAAGAGGATTTTGCTGAGGAGAAAAAAATGTGTGTAAGCAAAAAATTATTCAACCGATTTATTTGAGCTAAATAGCAATGATAAACATTTTGCGTTGCAGAAAATATAAGAGAAAAAAAATACCGAATTCCCCCTGAATTTTTTTTTCCTTAATAAAAAAAATATTACTCAAAGTAGCAAGCTCTTGACCGACTTAGAACTCGTATCGTGTGATATATAGAATAAGGGGAAAAGAATAATAACGTCCCAAGTTGATCGGAAAATCCTCATGGAATTAGAAGGACTTCACTGGATAACTAAATTCTACTTAAAAATAAATATCTAAACATTCATAACATAAATAAATCTCGAGTACTTATCAAAATTACTCAACAATACACGTGTGTATGTTGCCATTTTATTCAACGATTTATTGCTAGTCTTGTTGATATTATTACAAGGCTGATTGATTGTTCGTTTCCCCTGGCAATTTATTATGTCTAATGGAAAATAGGGTGAACTATGGGGTTTCTTTATGAATACATACATCATATTGGTATCGATTAAGCCTTTGTTATTATCAAGAAAAAAAAAAGAAAAAAACATGACACTCATCTTCAAACGTCATGAAGGTCGTAACGTAGATGCCCTTTATACGATGTGAAAGGGTCGAGTGTGCACAAACCATTTGACGTGCGAGATTAGATATATGGCTGGAATGATTCGGGTCATCGGAAAATGGGATTGTTGATATGATGGGGGTATTGAAGTGTTTTATTGTTTGGAGAGAATCATTTATTTTTATAACTCTTTGATGGATGAATTTTTATTTATCTATGGAATAATATATATACAAATATGTTATTTTCCTTCATTATACATCAAATAAATAATAGAATTAACTTTTTATGTTACTTCATTGTTTCTTGTTTTTTGCCACGTGGCATTTTTCCAATCTGATTCACTGTAAAAGACGATATCATTTTTCAACTGAATATACTTTTCATTTTATTTGTACTGATGTGATCGCGTATGCATATGATGAAATCAACTTGATATAGCTGACGTTTTACAACGAATGACATAAACCCATTGGTGGAATAGTTTCTATCTATATTCCATGTGTATACGTTTGTCAATGCTGGTGAATTTGCTGTTTCTCTATATGAAATGTTGATGTTTGGTTGTATAAATCGAGACATTTTGCTATTTGTTTCATCTTTTATTTTGTTATTGTTTCATTTCAATTTAGTTCAATATGAGTTGTCTAGGGTATAATGTGACATTGTTCATACAAGTTTGATAAGTCTTGTATTGTGATGACAAAAAGAGCAAGCGACTTTATTGAAATATAGAAATAGAACAAATAAAACAAATAAATGTGAAGTATTTATTTGATAATGTGCAAAAATTAATTGTTTGAAGTAAAGAAAGTGCAGAAATTAACTGACCTAATGTCAATCAGTGAATTTCATATTTAAAAAACATAATTTTGTCTTTTTATTGTTTCTGACATTTCAACTAAACGTTGTAATTATAATTCATGAAAAAAAATATATAAAAATGTAGAAGCGAGGCTGATACATTGTATAAATCTTCACGATTATCAGAGTCACGATCAAACAATAGAATGAAAAAAAAAAATAAAGAAAAGAATAAAATAAACAGTGGCAGTGATCCAGATTTTTTCTATTTATTCTTCTTTTCTTCTATTTCATCTCTTACCATAGAAAACTCTGGAACCTTATTATTATCATCATCGTTCCATTTTTTTTTTCGTTTTCCTATATTTTCTTCTTACACGACAGTGTGCGGTGACTTAAGGGACTTGTGTGGGTAACGCGGCAGGATTTTCTTCGTGTTAGCTCAGAGCAAAGTGCTGTAAGCGGTGAATAGCTCGGTGGGATATGAAGAATTTTGCGGATGAAGAAAATATCATTGCAAGAGTGAACTAGAAGTGAATCTATAATATTTCTTCAATATGACAACTTGTCTTTTGTGTTACATTAATAATGAAAGGATAATACATAAATAAAACACATTTTTATATTTTTATCATCATCATCATCATCATTATTATTTTATGATTAGGTAATATTATTAATATTAATGTTACAATAATGTTTTATTTTTCAGTAATCAATATTATTCGTTTTCGGTGGTTTTTTTGCTTGGTTTTTATTCCCCTGTTATGTAACAAAGATGTAATTACTTATTCATGGTATCAATTGCTCTACATAGTGACATATTCATACATCGTATTCGTTTTTTTATTTTTTGTTATTACTCACATTTATGAATGAAGTTTGGCCTTTACAATCAATTCCCGAATTCAAATTTGAAATACAGAACACTTGTACACCTATCCATAAATGATTCATTCACTGCTTTATCGAATTTTTATTTTTCTTTTCCATAAATGAATTCAATTTCGTATATTTTTTCTTTTTTCTTTTAGTTATGCTTTGTGAATTGCTTTTTGCTTATTATCATATGCATTTGTTGCTTCATTCGATAATATTGAATGAAGGGTCATTTGGCGCAAAATATAAAAATGAAGCATTAGGTGAATTGGAATATTTGAAAAAATTAATACGAAATTAATTGCAATAATATATTTATGTATATATATATATATAGAGCTTGAGTGTATTTGTGTGCGCATATGCAGACAGAGATTGTTTATCATTTGTCCCTCAATTTATTCACGTTAATTATTTATTTTCATTATTTGTTTGTCATTTTATTCGATTCACTTTAACATTTTTTTGCTATGAGATATTTGTGATCGAATATTTTTTTGTCTGCATTTTTTCTTGCATCATCTGTGCCAATTTTTCAATCCCTCATCGATTTTTATTTTGTGTTATTGGTCGGTTTTGGTTTCAGTGTATATATTTAGTTCATAGAATAACATTACGAGATTAAAATTTACATAGTTGTAAATTTATTTCTTCTTGTGCTTCCTCTTCATATCAAGTACATTATTAGATCGTAGTCAACGGTCATATTCATTGTTTTTTTTTGCATACTTTTAAAATTAATTTTTATACAAAATTATTATTACTATTGCAGTTCAAAGTGCTAAGAAAATTCTTTTGAAGAATTTTTGTGTGTTTTTTTTTCTTCCATTTTCTCTTAATATGAATAAATGTGTGAGTGTGTGTGTTGCAGTTTATGTTTGTGTACAAGTATTTATGTATATAAATTTATGTGTTTGCATTTGTTTATACCAGTGCATAGTGCACTGTAAAATTTGCACACCCATTTATTATAGTTTCCGGTTTAATTCTGCCACGTTGTATATGCTAAGTTGAAACATTGTAATTTAAAAAATTGCGTGACTCAAAAGATTACTCCAGAGTCCAGCACGCAAGAGACATATGTCAAGTTTGTTTGATAAACAGCCAAATCGACTCTTAGGTTTTATTTGTTTTCCCATTTCTCAACCCTTTTTTCCACATTCCATCATTATTCTATCTAAAATCTTCACAATTAATTTCCAGAAACAATTTTTCTCGAATCATCATTTTTCCATTCTTCCCATTAAATTCCACATAATAAACATTTTTCACTCCAGTATCTTTACACATATTAAATCATCATAAAATTCCAATTATTAAAAACCTCAGAAGTCGACTGCTCGTTTTATCCTCATAATGACGTCGATTATTCTTTCACCCAACATTTTCCTTTTCCCATTGTTTTCCCTCTTTATTTTTTCTATTTTCATTTTTCTGGAAGGAGTGGAAGACTTTTATAGATTAAAAGAGATGCTGAAGTAATACGAATTTCATGAATCGTTGAATCTATAGTCTGTAATATTCATTTTATCTCTATACTTCTGCTGTTATATTTACTTTATATTATTAATGTCATATTAGTTTCAGTTTCATTCACTTTATTTCTCTTAACACACACACACACGCACACATATATATATATATCTGTTTATGTATTTGTATGATCGAAAAATTCTCTGTTGCGTGCACATCATCCATCGTTTATCATTATTATTGTTTTTGTTATTACTACCACTACTACTATGACTGCTACTACTACTGCTATTATTATTATTACTATTATTATTATTTTTATTATTTATATGCAACTTTGTGATTCTGCACTCAATTGGTGGGTTCGGCGCAATGGGATCACCCTGAATAATACATATACATATATGTGCAATATATATGTTTATTATTTTTGTTTTATTTCGTTTATGATGTTAGGGGGTTGATAAATCGTTGAGTGCCATCGATTTATTGAAAATAGATGATGTGCGTGTGAATGTTAGTCACAGGGTGGGTAACGAAATTTTTATATTTTATTATTATCTTTTTTTAAATTCAATGTTTGGGAAATAAAATTTAGTTTGCGCATTAAATGATAGAGATAAAAGTGACACAGTTGAAAATATTCTTTCGAGGGGCTTGGAGGGTTGAAATAAATGGGTTGTGGTTGTGGAATAAATTTAGTTTCATGACTTTTTTTTTTCCTTTTTTTTCTGTTTTCTTTTTTGTTCATTTCGCATTTACGAAATGCTAAAAACATTTATGGATATATATAGTGAATACGCGTGTAGAAGTTATTGCACGAATCTTTTGCAATGTTATATTTTTCTCGGTGTTCATCATTATTTTTCCCCTTTTTTTTTACCTCTACAAACTGTTATTTTTTTTTATTTTTTATTATGATGATCATCATTTGTCAATTTATTCAGCGTTTTCACTTGTGGATTTTACAAATGTTCATATCATTAAATTTTATTTTCTTCATTCTGATTGTTCGAGCATTTTGTTCTGGTTTATTTCATACAATTGTCAGTTGTTTTTATTTGTTTTCGGGTACTTTGTTTCGCAATACATTGTTTAAACAAACACGGTGGAATACCATGCATCACTGTGTGTAATTTTTATTCTCCATTTCCAATAATCTCGCTTGACATCAATAGACGATAGACGGATAGTTCCCAATGATAAAACTGTTAATTACAATTGACTTCACAATCGTATTTGGAACAAAAGTAAATAGATTAAATTCAACACAGAGCAAACCACCGTAATTGTTTCAACATTATTTGTAAATTTATCAGCGATAAACCAACGGCAAATAAATGATTGCCAATAAAATTGATTAAAAAACTCTGAATCATTTTGAACAATTAAAAAGGCCATCGTTAAAATTCTATTTCAGTTTACATACCATGAATATTGTATTCTTTTTTTTTTTCGCAGTCATTATTGCATTGTTATTATTATTATTATTAATATTATTATTATTATTACTGTTATTTATTCTTGTTCATTGAAACTTTTGTTTGTTCAATCGTCTTCACTTATATTTTTCTGTATAACAGACAATCAACTCTATTTAAACGAGAGGAGACGTGACAACGAATTATTGATGATGCTAACATGACAGTGCAACTGCAATGATAATAATGACAATCGTCGAGGGGTATAATATTTATTATGATAGTAATCATAGTATTTTCTAATACATAAACATGTATATATCGTATACACATTTGAAACTATACATATATACATAAATTAATGAGTAGATTCCTTGTTTGGTTTTTATTTATTTTTTCATTACTGTTTGTGTATGTATATATATATGAATTGTTCGGTTTTTTTTTCTTTCAGTTAATTAATTAATTAGTGTATTCAAATTGTCGATACATCATTATTTATACAAGTGATAATATTAAGAATAATAATGTTCATGAGTTGGAATAATTTATGATAATTTGAATTGTGAATTTTTATTTCTAGATTTCGCATTGTTTTTTTTTTTTAATGTTCTGCGATTAAATTGCGACAAATTTTTTCATTTTTAAAATTTTTTATTCTCATTATTCTGATATTTATTCTAATTCACATAAATTATCTTTAGTTTCCTTACAGTTTTTTACAGTTATAGTTGCTTTTGTTATTTTTATTATTTTTCTTTTCTTTTTTGTATGTGTAGTTATGGTCGCGCGCAGTAGCCATTCGTCAATCCCAAACACATTATATCTTGAAAGCGTTTTAGTGATATCACAGTGATTTCATTGCTCCAATATTATCAATAGAATAGTTTGTATCTCAAAGAACTGTACGTAAAGCGATCTGTCAGCTTTCAACACACGTTTAAATTGATGATAATTTGAAAATATTGCAATTGTGAATGGGAATTTGTTTGTGGTATTTTGGAAGTCTTTGAGTGAAAGATATTATTTAATTGATAATGAACATTTCAACATGACAGTTCATTATAAATATATTTCTATTTGCGCCTGCGCATTAATGAGAAAATATATATTTGTTAATAAATAATTTCGATATTACTGAAAAGAAAATGATTATTTGTTTGATTAAAGTTATGTTTGTAGCAATTAATTTGTGTTTTTTTTTTTTAATTTTATTTTGTTTTTCATCTTTCTCACTGATGGAAATAATTGGCGGATTAGTTCTTTTGTGCAATTGAAAGTGGAAAGTACAGCTGGGAATGCTGTAGCGCGTAATCTGACCCAAAAAAAAATTTGACGTCGTGAATTCGCTTGGCAAAGCTTTTGATTTATTCGGTGGAAAGTCGCCGATGGATTTTCTCTCTTTCTGTCTCTATATTCAACAACGTATCCACTCTCACACGTTTCATCCTCTTCCTCTTTTTCACTTTTATACCGCTAGGAGAGTAGGTCACTTTATTTCAAGTTCTGAGAGTGGAGAGTGTGCCAGGAATGCAAAGAGGTGTGAAGAATGAACGAGGAAAATAATGGGATGAGGGAGAAATTAAAATTACTGTAAATATTTTTGTGTTTTGGATTCATATATTTTTTATTATTCATTTATTCATTTTAAATAAATATGAAAAGAGCTGGCAAAATCGCTTATACGTATGAGATTGCATATCAATAAATTAAAATTAAAATTGAAGTAAATATATAATTATAATTAATGTCAATCGTTGGATTGCCTACGGCGACTTTGATCAGTTTATAAATTATTTATATTCATATATAAATACAGTGTTATAATATATTGTACACTTACGTTCTTTTTTTTTAAATTTCATTCTGTGTCAATGTGATGAGTGTAGTGGCGTATTAATTTTCCTTCATTTTCATCAATTCTAAATACAGTATATCATAATTAACGATACGCTAAGTCAAATTGTAATTTCGTTTTCACAATTATTTTCATCGCATTTTTTGTTTTTTTTTTCTCTCTTTTGTTTTCACTTCGCGAATATATTCTATTGAATATTGATCGTTTAGTATTATCGATAAGATTTTTAACAATAATAATAGTGAATACACTCAGAGCTTTTTTTATTTATATATTCCTTTTTTTTTATTCTCAAAACATTTCTCGAGGAAATTCGAATTGCCTAAAGCAAAAGTTTTCACATAAATATTTATATGTCTATTTAATTGTATTCACTACACGTTTGGTTGATGTTTGTTTCTGTTTTTGTATTTTTTAATTATTCTTTTGTTCAATTATTTATATATTCAATTCATTAATTTCTCATCAATTCATATTCAATTCTCTCCGTATTTTCATATTATTACACTTTTTATTTTGTGAATTGTTGTCGTATATTTCTACTTGTGAATGATTCGCATTAGTTTTTTGAATTTTTTTTTGCTTTCTCATATGAATTAAAAAAAACGTCTTAGTATCTACAAAAGACTTTTCCGATGTTTTTAACACCAGAATAATTTTGTATTTTAACCAAAAACGAAAAAGTCATATTTGTTTGTTATAATTTTTCTGTTTGTTTTTCTTCGTCTTTTTAGATTACAATATTTTATCATAATATAATCAACCATTAAATCTGATGATGACATTTTCGTATTTGTTTTTAATTATTTATTCATTATTTTATTTTTTCCCAGCAGTTTTATGAAGAACATTTGATGATGAATTGAGCACGAATTCACCAAGTAAATAACAATATCATACATTAAAAAATTTCCACCATTAAAACAATGAGAATTCACAAATCCAAACGTAACGAAAGCGGAAAAAACTTTTCCAATATTTTGTATAAAGAATTTTTTTTTTCTTTGCTTTATTCCAGTTTGAACTGAATCTTTTGATCTCACATACTTATACAGTATGTTCAGTTTCCTCATTATATTTGTGATGTCTATCACGCTTTGTAGCTTTGTCTATCATTTCCAATCCCCTTCCCGCTCTTCTCTCTCTTTCTGTAGTTTCTCTTCACCCTCTCGCGTATCCTGGTAGATCGTTGTGCGACTGTCGAAGCTCGTAGGTCACGTCCGAGCATGTTATCGATTTCGCTGACGCTAATAATCTATCGAAATGTGACGTGGCTTTATCGATAAATCCAACCCAGTTACTGGTCAATCTTGATTCCAATACGAATTGCATCTATAGAAACCGTCAACTACTAGATTTATAAATGTCACCACGCATTTATTCTACACGTAATTTAGATGTTTTTAACATAACAAGAATAAAGAATTGACAAATATTCATATTACCAAAGCGACTGATATTTTATGTAAAAAAAAAAACAGAAAGAAATATAGACACAATCAAATGTGATGCATTCTTAAGTTACTACTTTTAATAGCTAAAACTTAAAGTTTCACACAACGGTAAAGGTGCCATTTTTCGCTGATGGTATTTTTATTTATATTTATGTCTACACGCCTTAACTTTGAGAAACGACTTCGTGTCATGTCGTCGTGTACAGCCTGATGGCAGGAGGGTTATTAAATTTTTTATTGCTTCTACACTGATGACATGGCATTGTACAGATATATATATATATATACACATATGTATTATATATGATGCAGGTTGTGTAAAGAAAAAAAAAATAAAAGTAACCTGTGTCGATTTATATTTATCACAAATGAATGTTTGTACGCGCAAGATAAAAAATAAAAAATTCTACGTCATTAAACAAAACATTTTTGTAATTCTAAAAATAATCGTAAATTATAATTGTTTCCTTTATATATTTATTTATAAGTTGTCTCTCTCTTTCTTTTTCGCTCTGATTATGACAAAAAAAATTGTAGCCAGGAAATAATTAAACAGGTGGAATAATTAAACAGGTGAAATGTATATTTTGCAAAACTGAAATATGAAACTTCAACTCTGATATTGTGAATACACAAAAAAACAAGATATTCTTCTCCCTTTTATTTATTTCATTTCTTTGAATGTAAAGAAAAAAAAAATAGCTACTAAAACGTTCTCATCTCTCCTGGCAATGTATACGACAGAAAATATATATTTGCGGTTTATTTGTGCGTGCGAAAATATACCAGACGTGTGACGAGAGAATGCCACACTATCTGTACATTTCCTTCCTTTTTTCTGGAAAAGTAGATATGGAGTAGAGGAAAAAAAAATAATAATAATAATAAAAAAGTAATAAAAAGGAGAGAAGGAAAAAAGAAAAAAAGAAATAGAAAAAAAGGAGTTTGTAAGCATGTTCACGTTGCCAGTCGTGTAGTATTACCGCTCCTTCATCCCTTTGTGCACATTAGAAATGAGCGTTACAATGTATGGATGAAAGAACAAATAAAAATAAAAAACCCATATTCATACATTATTGTTTTCCCCTTTTTTTTCCACGTTTTTCCTTTCGGTTTGTGCTACTTTACAAATGGGAACAAGTGCTGGAGAAAAATATTATGCTTATCAAACAAAAACGTAGAAAAAAATGTAAAAAGAAAAGAAAGAAGAGAAAAAAAAATACAAAACAAACATAAAAACTGAAGTAAAAAAATATTACAACTCGCTAAATTAGTAATGATTAATAATGCCGCTATTAATTATCTCGATACTGATTTTATAATACTAATAGCATGGATGTATACATATAAATATATATCACAATAATAAAGCATAGAAAAAGATTCAGGTCATTGTTCATTGATGCGTAATTTCACCCCATTAATTCTCATCTACATGACAAATTAAAAGCTCTGACATCCTATGAATAAATTTGTGATAAATTGCATGAGAACAATAAAATAACTATTTTTATTACATTTGTATTTGTCATTATTTTAACAACGACCTCACACTCGGATTGAGCGAGCTGTGACGACATTCATAGAAATAAAAGTACTCACACACATTTACATATATATACATACATACATACAGACATATATAAATGTAGGTGTGTGAAAGGTATTTTTATTTCTCACCGAGTGAGAGAATATATATTTTTTGAAATTCTTCGTACGTACGAACACGTGCACTCCACCACCAATTTCTTTTTCACACAATATCACGCTATTTCCTTTATACCTTCGTTCTATTTACTACTTTCACATCCAACATGTACATACACAAATGTATATATATATATATATATTCGTGTATATAATAAATACATACAAATTTATTGCTATTCCATCGTGGTTGAACGTGTATGTTAGACGACATTGAGGAGCCGCAGTAGCTTAGATTTGTCGGTATTCGTAATCGTATTTCATGACAAAAGCCATCGACAAAAGCAAATTGCAAAAGATCGATAGAGATAAAAATAAACGAAAAAAAGAATGGAATAGGTTTAGAACAATTCCACAAGACAGATAATAAACTAACCATTAATGTGACGTAGATTATATTCTGACATTGAAATTTAGTATAAATGTCGAGCTGTGAATTGGTGGTTGAGTCAGTTGAGATGATTGAGTTTAAACGTGGCCGAGTTGGAGATACACATGGTTGGCTCGGCAAATTTCTTGGCAGCTCGCTGCTGATGCACACATACTATAAAGCTTACATTTGGTCGAGAGGGTTAGAGAAGTGAGCGAGAGAGAGAGAGAGAGTGAGTGAAAGAGATAAAATGGAACGTGGATTGTAGATGGATGGTGAAATTGGTAAACTGTAGTAGAGAGGTTATATAGGTAAAATCTTCAAATGTGAGTTCGTGCTCAATTCCAAGAGACGACGAGTGAGCGAGTGATAGAGTAAGTTGCTATCATGAATTGTAATGTCAATTGGGAGAGGGGTTGCACTTGGTAACAAGGACCCTTTTGCTCACTTGACGATAATATATATGTACATATATATGGGATGGAGTTTCTTCACTTACTCATGCCAACTTTATACACACAACTTTATTTATACGTATGTATATATACATATATAATATGTCCAATGAGCACAAGTCATTTATCATCACCAGGTGCACTTGTATCATTAACTCATTTGTCTTATTTCATTGTCTGATTCTAAATTCATTGATGTGACTATTTCTTTATTTTCCATTTGTTTTTTGTTTTTTTTTTTTCATTTTACTTTTGATTAATATTTATATTTACTTGTACAGAATCCTGCGAAATGCACGTCGAAAGTCTTTGTTAAATACTGTGTATATAACTGGATTGAGGGCGGAGTTAATGTATCCAAGCCAGAAGACAATGACAAATGCCTGGCCGGGTATCCTGAGATACGGAAAGAGCGGCTTGACGATGTAGAGGAAGAAGAAGGGCAACCAGCATGCTATAAAACTGCCCATAATCAATCCGAGGATAAGGGTAGCCCGCTTCTCCTTCTTTCTCGCTAGTCTCCTCTTCTCGCGCTCTGGATCACGTGGCTTTGCCGGTTTAATCTCCACTGGCGTACCAGCACCACCACCACCTCCACCGCCACTACCGTCTCTATTATTACTTTGTGTACGTCCACCATCATTTTGATCACGTTTCACTTTACCAACTTGCGATTTACGGCCAAATATTGGTCGGCATAAACGTAACTTCAATGGTTTTACCACAGCACATCTTGATACAACACCGCTGTCAGATGATGATGGATCAAATTCTGATACCATGTCGACATCAATACCAACACTTGGCGCACGACATCGAGCTGGTAATGTTGATTGACCTTCGCCACCGTTTACAGATAGTGATGACTTCAGATTTGTTTTCTGCATTGGCATTGACACTGTTACCTGTGGGTCATTATTTATATGCGTACACTTTTTGTTATTAATTCGAAAAGTAGAGAGGTTTATTGGTATGACAGGTTAATAAAATTCTTTTTTTATTTATGGAGATTTTTGTGGTGGGATTTTAACAGTTGAAAAAAATATGGAGGATTTGTAATTGAATTTTCCGATGATTGATCAATGACCAGGGGAAAGTTTTAGTATGGAATTTTTGTTGGAGGTTGAAAAATAAATCCCTATACAAAGTGTTCTATTTTGAACTGAAAAGAAAATTACGTGCAGAACGATTTTTCGTTTTGAGGAAATTGATAAAGGACAGAGTTTTATTGTTATAACTGAGTTGATAGAAAAAATTAATAGTTTTGTCGTCAGTGTCATCTAATATATGTTAATACGAATTCCATAGACCTTTTTGCTTTTCGTTCAACGCATAAATTTACAGGTTGGAGAATTATTGGTTTTAGATGCACAGAATTCTTTTATGCACCAGCAAAAGTATTCAACCTCCCGATTCTTTTTATAAGACAATAACTTAAGTTTTATTCGAATGTATCATGTAAAATGGAATACTTTGTATATAGCGATAGTAAATTGAAAAGCTACGATTTGGAAAGCTCACAAAATGACTTTCTTTTACGATTTTTCTCACTGCTACTTTTAAATTTTGTACACTGAGATACATTCATTTCTAATAGAGAAAGTTTTGAGATTAAAATCCTTTTTTATAGACGAATAAAAAACTCGAATGAATGAGAATTGACAAAATGATAATAATTATATCAAATTAATAATTGTGTGAACTTGTATCCGAACTAATGCATGAAATGTGATTAGTGATGATGAAATATTTGAATTATCATTTTCTGAACTTTTGAAAATAAAATTCTTTGTTAAATTTTCCATTTTCACTGAAATTCTCCTCACGAGTGATCACAAAGAAAGTCGAATGCTTTTTCTCAAATATTCTGATAAAAAATTTCCAATACTCGCATAGATTCTAACAAAAATCAAATGTGGAGTTCGAATCTCGTCGAAACTACTCAACTTGAAGTTTATCTGTTTCTTTCACGGCCATACCCGGAAATAATGAAAAAACGAATGAAATGTACGTGTATGTTTGTTCTACTGAATGCAATCTTTCGGAAACTGCATAAAACAAAAAAGGATGAGTCTTGATGGCACAGAAATAAAAGAGACGATAACGAATATTCATCCGTTCACGTTGAGCTTTGATCGTTCACTCTCTAGTAGTAAAATCCCAATCACATTTCGAGAAATATTTTATTCTTGGAGTATAAATTTATATTTACAAGTCATACAAAAATATTTACTCATCATTGCCAAATGCAATATTTGAAGGTGTTTTTTATTTAAATTGAATATCGAAAAAGATAACTTGAAAAATAATTATCCAATTCAAATGAGATTTTTATACAAATTCTTTTCCTTTCAATTACAATTTTTACAATGGTCGATATAAATCTTTTATTCGTTTATAAAATTCTACTCTGTTTGTGAAACAAAACAGAATCTGTCCACGCTCAATGATTTCACTCTTCTGATTATAAAAACGAAGAAAAACTAATGAAGATTTGTCTTGTTGAAATGAAATAATTGTAATTAAAAATTTTTATGATAAAAATTTCATTTCTTTTTTGACATGCAGGAACTATTTACACCAAACAACAAATGATTCGAAATCAATTATCTCTATCATTACACTTGGGAATAATGATAAGATTAATTCCCAATTGAAGCAACAGGAAATTAATGAGTTCCCAATATAAATTAATCATTCCCAGGAATCGTATTTAGATGATAATTTGAAATATTGACAATCTTCTAATCTTATGAAAATGAAATGATTCAAGAATAATTTTATTCGATTCAGATGCGTAAAAAAACAAAATTATCAGCGTTGAGATGAAATTTCTGATCAGAATAAGGAGACGAACGTCATAATCAATAATTATTGTCTCACAGTTATTTCTTTGCAAGTCCAAATACAAATTCACAAATAAATAACAAATATCTCTATCGTATAATTCCTCAATCTAACAAAAGTGTCCGAGACATTTTCAAATAAAAATCGAATTCAACATTGACCCAACAAAACCTCTTCATCAAACTCGATTCTCAAAAGAAAATAATAACCCAAATAAAGTTACCCCCCTAAGATTCATTACTGTAGTGACTATCCAAATAAACATCTAACCACGAAAATAAAAATTGGTATGAAATAAATAGTTCTGTCAAATATAAAAATGTGTTAAGTCACTTCAATATCATCAACATAAGTCTATCTTTCATTCTATCTTTCGTTCAAGCCCAAGCTGATTGATTGAATGATAAATAAGGACGTAATTTGTTAATAAAAAATAGAAAAACTCATTACTATTTTGCTAACTCATGTTTTATCAATTACCTTCAGTGTGTCCTTTTCATCTACTGCTGAATTTCCACCACCTGGATCTGCCTCAGATGTACTTACATCACTTGCGAAGTCACATGTGACAATAGGTATTTGTATGGGTTGACTCTCGATAGTCGCAACGTTTTCCATAATATGAATTCCAGGCGCTGTCAATCTTATATCAGTGACAGTTGTCGATTGCGTGAAGCTCGTTTGACGAATATCTGGTGATTCAGGTGGTGCAGCTGGTCTTGGTCTTGGTTGCTTACGTATTCCACGTCTCGCTCTTTTTTTTGCTGCATAATATATTCGTATATATACGAATACCATAATGCATGAAGGAATATAAAAGCTTCCAAGTGCTGAATAAAGCACGTAACCAATGTCCTCTGACAACTGTAACCCAGAAAAAAAATAAAATAACGATTAATATTAAAATATTTTAATTCTGCACAATAAAAATAGACGAACACAAAAAAACATTCACTTTATTAATTAGTATTCAAGTTATATTTTTTATTTTTATCACGATTGTGATGAGAAACAAAAGCGATTTTACTTTTTTGCAAAAGTGGTAAAAACGGATTTCGTGTATCCTTTTATTTTTTTGGGGGATCAGATAATGCTCAGTAAAAAAAGGAAAGGTGAATGAGAATGAGCTCTGTAAAACACGTGGAAAATTCTTGAATATTTATATATAAAAACTATATGCACCTGAGTGTGTGTGCAAAATATAACAACCAATCCTGTACGGGTGAAATGAAAATTCATGAAACTATGAATAATAATGTTTGAACCGCCAGTTGGGGGTTGGTTAGTTCACAGAAAGGGGTGTGGTGATGGTGATGGGGTTAAGGGGTGGTTAAAGGATGTGATACATGTATGGAAAGAGTATCGTTCACATGAGAATCCCGAAGAACGTTTGTTATAAATAAAAGTGTATTCAACGTGTAGCGAAATATTTTGTATATTTTATAGATACAGTCTAGAAATAATTTAATCGTTACATCAAAATTTTGTTTTGCTTCACAATCGCCTCGTCATCTTAATAATAAAATCAAACATTCAATGCGAAACAATTTTCATTGCCCAACAAATGACAATTTTAAGAACCATCACAAATATAATATGAACTTTAGTGATTATTCATAGTTTTAAATAACCCATCACAGTCAAGAATTACTTCGTCTCTCAGGGGAAATAAAAACGTTTAGGCAGCCTTTAAACACATAAAAAGCTGAAAAAAATCATAACGTTATTATAAGGGCAAAAAGTTTTCATAAAAAATAAATAAACATTTTCTTCAAAGCCTCAATGTTTTTATATTTTAGTGAATATCCTCCAAAACAAAATCCTTTTTAACGCAACTGAATATCCTTCACACATTAAATAGTGACGAATATTAAGAAAATATATGGTTAAATAAAATAGGATTTGTTATTATCAATACAGTGAGAAAAGCACACTTGTGTATATTTATCAAGTAAGTTTTATTATAAAAATAAAACCAAACGAAGAGTAAAAATCATCCTGAAAAATAATGTCAACAATAAATATGCACATATATATTTATGTTTACATATGCATCATATATATTTATGTGTAAAGTATATGAATCGATCAATTTTTTCTTTGGCATTTGGATGGATGTCTTCACGTCAACACACGAGAATAAATATCTGGTGGTGAATTATAATGGATTTGTTGATTCCATTCTTGTCACCATCACCATCCCCTGTCATTGATTCCTTATTCCTTTTTTTTTTTTTTTTACATTACATATGTGCTCATATCACACGTTCTCACTTTCCTATATACACAGAGATATATTTACGCTTTTATTCCATCCCTCTATCCTTCCCATCCATTATATAGTTGATTTTATTCTCCCCTCCAACATTTCACCTATTGCCTTGTCCATTTTTCCAATATTCGCACCCTATATATATTATACCAATTCAACAATCCATTTATCGACCCTCACATTCACAATGCCATTCTCATCTATATATGGACATCAATATATAGTGTCAAAAAATGTAATCTACCAATTATTTGAAGCCAACAATCGCACTTCAAAATTTATATTCTATGTTCGTTATATTTCTATACAATCTGTTACGCCTGTCTGTCATTGTTTGTTCTATTACTACTTCCAATTTTATCATTGATTTAATATATAAAACTAGGGGTGTGCTCGTATTATATTTCTGACGATTAATTATTTTTAAATAAATATAAATCGTGAGGCTGTAAAAATGTTATAAACAATTGTGAAACAATAATGAAAATTATTTGATAGATGACATGATATTTTCTAGGTTATAACATTTCGTACAGCTGGAATTTGAGTTTCAAATTATTCAGACAATGGGAAAATGTTTGTGGTTGTTACACCGCAGAAGACATTTTGTGTTTGGGAAATGATTGCGCGAGAAGTGAGAGAAGGAATGTAAAGGAGAATAGTGCAAGTGATGGTGTGACCCAATTAAACTTCGCATTCCAAGGCTATTACAGTTGGACGAGTTGTGAAACCTGAAGGAGGTGAGTGAAAGGGGGAGGGCTGTATACTTCAGGGAAAAGGTGAACAATGAGAGGGAAACCCGAAGGATACTCGTTATATTTTTTTTGTATTTCTCTTCCTTTACTCCGTTGCAATAGTTGTGCCCTTTTTTCACTTTTGTCTTTACTCCACATTTATCAACGTTCGTATTTTTGTGCTATATGCAATTTTCATTTTTTTTTTTAATTCTCTTCTCATTCTTCTCTGGTGCTTTTTTCCTTCTATTTTTTTTTCCCTCGTAGTTTCACTATAAATGTTGGGTGTTAAATGATGCTTCTCGTCTTTGTATTCTATTGTGGGATCGGATGTTTTAATTAACCCCGATGCCCTTGAGCCAATGTTTCCGTTAGATTCTAATTGACTAATGGCCATATTTGTCTTCTTTCCATTTATCAAAAGTCCATACACGTTTATTTTTATTCACATAACTAATATTTACTCTGTATTCTTCTTCCACTTTGTAATTATCCCAGAATAGGATCATTTCGTTCTATTATTATTCTACTTTTATTTTTCACTTTTAATCCTATTAATACTGATAAAATACATTCATTAACTTACACCATAAGTCTTATGAATTAATATCACAATATATAAACTCCGTTTCTATTATTTCGTATGAAAATGATTTTTGAATAAAATATATATATATATATATATATATATAAATAATTTATGACCATTTGCTGAACAGAATTTTAATTCATGCACACAGCGATATCCTGTCGTCTACATTCAAAAGTATAATTAATATTCCTCTTTTTATTTATTTTTTTTGTAATATTTACAATTTAAAAATTTTCATCTCCTCTCTACTTTTCATTTCAATTCGTGATGTGGGTGAAAAAAAAAGCCCCCACCATGTTTCACATCCCTTAGTAGATACAGCACTTGTATTACGACAAGGATGACTATGAAGTGGTATAAGGGGTCGCGATGAGGTACACACACACATATACAATACGAACGACACTCTCAAAGTGAAATTTAATTTATGTAAATTTATAATGCGCGCAAGCACTTTGCGGTTTACTCGTGGAAACCGGGATATTCACCGTTCCACTCTTCTCTCTTTTGCTCTCCTGTTCTATACAGAAGTTTGTTCCCCTCTCATATATATATATATATATATATAGAGAGAGAGAGAGTTCCTTCCAATCTCTTTTCATCATCATATCATTTCTCTCCCTTTCGCTAGCACGTCCACATCTATCTCTCACGTTCTATGTAGAGAAAAGCAGTATATGGCTTCTCTTCACTTAGACGACCTGGGGACCTTTACTCTGGTGGTAGTGCGAACCGCATCATGGATCGTTGGTACGTGCTACTGCAAGTGGAGACATGCTATAATATCGTAGACGAGAGCTTCGCACTGATCGGCAAAATTCCTTTGGCCAATATCAGCTTCGAGGTCATTGCACAACCACGGAAAAAATTCAAAAGAAATATAAATGCAAAAAATAAATACTTATCAATGATTTTCATTTTACTTTTTGAATGAAGAAAGGAAGGTATGATGGGGATCGATTAGATTTTACGTTATGCATTTGTTGAATTTTGGAGTAATGAAAGGATTAGATTTATTGTTTTTATCGTAGTGGAATTGTTTTTTTTTTGCTGGAAATGGTTCATTCTTATTTATGTGTTGGAGTGAATTGTTAGAGGAAGTGATTGGAGGTGATGTAGAAATGTTAGAGGATTGATGTGGATTTTTTTGCGATTGGATTGGAAAATGACTGGCGAAAAAGAATTAGGGAGAAATTTGAGTTGATTAATGATGGGTCTTTCCTATGAGGATTGAAGAATTTTATTAAGGGAATTGGTAAGAATAGATTTTAAAAATTAGTTTAATTTTTGATCTCTACTTTATTGAAGACACTTTTGAATAATAAAAGAATGAACATTATTATTCTTATAGCGTTACGATACTTTTTTTTTGTTGAGCTATTTTATTTATGTTCATATGTTATTTAAGCTATTCAAGATAAGGTTAGTGGTGAGGTGAAAGTTATGAGAGGAAGGAGAGATATAATCGTTGAAGATAATAGAGAGCAATTTGTGGAAAAATATGAAAGAAAAGTTATTGTATGTGGATTCTATTGGACTATTTTGGATGAATATTGAAGTCATTAACTGAAGGGGATTCAATTGAATTTTTATTATTCATTTTTACTAAAGGGAAATTCGGGTAATGAAAAAAGGTTATTATTTTTAATATGCGTTGATTTTTATGAGAAGGTTTTGCTTTTTTTTCCACTTTTTTCTGGTCATTGGCGTTAGCATATTCGAACCTTTTTACGTTTACTGTAGTAGAAAATTCGGGAATCCATGTTGATTCTATTTTTTTAGGTCACGTTTCGTATATTCAACAATAATGAACAGTGTTTTGAACTTTTTGAGATATGTGGCCATCACTTTCAATATTAAGGACACTGGAAAAAGCAATCTCGATCAAAAAAGTTTTGTCACAGTTGGAACAAGAATAACTTTCAATCTTCACTCGGCTTTTCAATTCATGTTCTTTCCTATATAACAATATAACACACATTATATCTGATTGGATTATCAATTTTTTGTAAAAAGTCAAGAAAAATTGAATAATATTGAATGACAAAAAAAATTTCATGATCAAGAATTGCAAGCAATTGTCACAATTCTTTCGATGAAAACAGTTTTTGCTTGAGTTGTATAAGAAAATTTATAGTTGAAATAATAATTCACGATCTTTAATAGACGATATAATTGAAAATAAGAAATTCTTATATCGATATATCGAATATCTTAAGAAAACTATCAATAAAAATTAAATTGACATAATTGGATCCCTTCTGGAGATTTAAATCTGGGGGAAATAAATAAATAAATTGGCGCATAATCCTACAGAAAAATATCTTTCTTGTATTTTATAAATAGTTCAAATGTACTTGAGGTGAGTTGAGAAGTCACAGACGAAATAAAAAATACAAAAAATTATACATAATAAATAAAGAGAAAAGAAAAAATAGAATAATTATCTCAGTGAAGATGGTGAATATTAATATATTATTGCATATATGTAGATCACGTGCACTCGTGTTACACCGGGAGAAAAATTTTTAAAGTGGTGTATGTAGTACTGAGTATAAGTGCAGAATACCAACTAGACTGTGAGCGAGTTCGTTATTTCAGATGTCTCGTTATGTGTCGCCTGCGGGAAATTTCTGCTCACTAACACTGACAACGCGATTTATACATACGCACTCATGTATCCACATATTCGCATATAACTACAATATGAGATAGTGCAGTAGCACTGCAATATGCAACGGAGATAACTAAAAAAAAAATAAGAAGTTGAAATAAAAATAAATCCTGCCACAATCTAATCTCATCTCCAATTTATCATTATTATTTATTATTATCATTTCATCTGCAATTTATTTGTTCAGTAAAATCTATCCAGTCACATATTCAATTAATTGGAATATGCAATATTGAAATTGAAACCTAAATATGAATACAAAAAACATTCAATGCAATTCAATTAAAAGTTATAATTATATATTTTATAATATCAATCATAAATTTTTATTGATTTTATATTCTATTGTAACTCGGTTCGTGTTTTATATCAGTAGCAACGTTTCAAACCTCTAGTGTAAATGGAAAGAAAGATTGAAAAAGAATTAAAGTTGAAGATTGAAAAAGAGGCAAAAGTGTAGGATATGTTCATATGTGTGCACATTCACCAATGATATAAATTAATCCAAATTCATTTGGACACCACAAATCTCACCCAACATTTGTGTGATACCTTTTTTTGAGCTTTCACTCAATAGAATAATTCGCAATAAATTGACGAATGGAGTAAAAGCTGTGTAACAACTATTTTCAAATCACTACACAAAGAATTGATTTTAGTTTGTTTTTATTTATCTTTTTCACTTGACTATTGGGAGAACGTGATTTTGTACATTGAACAATGAGAAGGTAATTGAAGAACTCTCCAAAGATACTGATTTTGCACGAAAGTAGTTACAGTATCAATACGGTCAGACTAGGCACACTCGAGCTCGTGCATCATCAGCGATTGGTGTTTTTGACTTGTTCTTTTTTCTTTTCGTTTTCTTTCTTTAATGTATTGGAAATCCTCGTGGGGTTTTTATTGCCCGCAGCTTCTTCAAACCCCACAAGTCTTTTGGGATTGCTTACGTCCATGAGCAACCCTGCTATCACACGGATTTATATACTTTCACTAAAGACGTCGAGTCGAAACACATACACATATATATTATCGTGAATGGCTCAACCTTTTGCTTGGATTGGAGTTTGCGGCCATCATCACTACTACACGTCTAACACTGTACACACTAACACCAAGTATATTACCACGATTGCATTTTTCTTTCTTGGCATTTACTTGCCCGGAAAAAAAATCAAATAAGAATAGAAATATATATATAAAGGAATAGCGAGTTGTGCTTGGAGGCGTAATCCGTCTGCTGTACGACGAGCATTTCCGGTGAATTTCCTTTGCTTTTTTTTCTCGTTTTATTTTTCACTATACTTTCATTTTTTTCTTTACTTTCCATCTTTTTCAAGGTATTACTTTGAAAACCTTTGCAGTTTTACCACCAACATTTATCAAGAGAAAAAAAAACAAAAATGTAACAATTACTCAATGAAAATTGATTCAATAGCAGTGGGAGGTATTGAAAATATTTCATAAAAGATTTTTATGTGTATGAAAGGAAAACTATTGTGGATATTTTGTCGATTCTGTATTTGTCGAATGGGTCAGTAATAAAAATTCAACATTGAATATTGAAAGTAGAATATTCAGGTATATGGGAAGCTTTATCAAAAAGAGAAAAAAAGGAATGAATGAATAAATGAATGAATGAGGATATTGAAATTTTTTTTTTTTAGTATTTAACAATGAAATACTTGAACCGAAAGAAGGTCATCGCTTATAATATTTGGCTTCATTCAGATGAGGCTTTCAATCAACTTACAGTCACGAACATTAACCCCAATGGATTTAATAAATTCTTTATTCATTTCTCAATTTAAGGGGACCTAATTTGAGTTCTCAAGTGGGATGAATAAAATATTTATTTGCTATTATGCCAACTACAGCAGTTGCTCGTTGCAGTACTTATTTTCGGGTGTATGAATATATATTTATTTATCTTCTATGAATATAATTTTTGTATCTAACTTCGACATGTTTTATTATGTAAAATAAATACAAAGTTATTAGAAATGTCACAAATAAATTCTCATTTGATATTTTTCTTTGTCATTTCTTTTATATTATTCATTTTGCCATAACAATTTATGAATATTTAAATGTCGATTACTATCAAAAACACGAAGGTTCTTGGAATTTTCATTGAAACATAATTCCAACATGTAAATTTTAATAGTAAACCTCAAAATTGACCATTATCACGTCATTATACTAAATTGAATCAATAATAAAATGCTCGTAATATTCATTTATGATTTCGAAGAATTGTTGTCAATTTTAAATTCAATTTCTTCCTGCAAATTAATTTTGTTCTTCAAATAATAAAAGAAAATCAAACATTTCAATAAAAATCTTCAAATAAAATTCCTTTGCCTTACTCCCAATCATAACAACATAATTTTCAAACTTTCCAATGCTTCTCATTAAATACCAACAATAATTGTTATAAAAAAATTTCCTGCTTCCTAAATCCTCTTCTTTCCCTTCCTATCAAATCCAACTTCACTCTAATTAAAATCCTAAAGTAAATGACATAGTGACAACGTTCCTGAACTTTCCAATCGTATCCAAGAATATAAATGAAATCCTATCAATAATATAATTGATTATCGAGTGTATATTTGATATTAGTTTTGCACTATCATAATTGATTGTCATAATGACTTGTACAGAGAATATTAATTATCGTTGGAGGGATTCTGGAAATGCGGCTCATTGAGCTGTACCATCATTGTATTTATATATATAACAATGATTGTCCTAAAATTTAATAATTATTATTTAATACGATGATAATCTGCAATTACGATTTAGCGTTATACAATGGGCATTGGCCATTAATTATCGTTGTCTCTCTACGATTATATCAAGTAGTGGATGGCCATTATCGAGACTCAAACTATCCTGACTCTCACACATTGGACCAATGTACATATGTGTATATATGTATTCGTATTATTGGTAATACATATACATATATATATATGTAGATATATCGGTGGACTCTGTCCTCGACATTCCACATTCGCATATATCGAATGGTTAATGCGATTAATCCTAATTCGCTTTACGAACATCGGTGTTGTGCGGCAAACCGCAATGGTGGGTGGGTGTTTCACTCCTTTTAGCTCGCCATCACCCATCCACAATACATTTTGGTCGCCTAAAAACTACAAACAACATTGTTATTTTATCTGCTAATGGTATTAACGCATTAAATTCTCGTTAATATGTATTCAAATTTATGAATATTTGTGAATTAACTGTGGCGTTTTTGAATAATATTTGATGGGTTGACTTCTTGCACAAATTTTGTTTTATTGTTGTTTGCAATTCAGCACGTAATCAACATTAATATTATTTTTCAGAGTTTGGTTTTTGGTATGATATTTGTTCATTAATTTTGTGTCTTTTTTGCGCAGAAATTTTGTTTATCTTTTTTTCTGGATGTAAAATTGTTACAATTTTTGTTTTCTATTTGTTCCTCTTTTTTTTTTTTGTTATGTCAATATTGGGAAGGATCATTGATATTTGTTGCATTTTTTTCATCGTTTGGAGAATTTGTTATTTCAACTGTGAAGTGATGAAATCGATGCCCAATTGAAATTTTGATAGAGGAATAATTTTTTTAAATTTCAACATATTGATAACTCTGAGCACAATTGCAATTACTTGAATGATGTTAATTGAAAATGATGCAATGCAAACTTTGATGTGCACCGCAAATTTAATTATGTTACAAAGTTTACTGTGATTTCAAGCTTTGCAATTATCTCTGAGTGTAATCATTTTATGTGTTAAAGCTGACAGTAATGAATACTTTCGTAAATAATATGCTTGGAAATATCACACGAGGAAATTATGGATAATTATAATTGCATTTGCTGAAAACTCTTATTAACTCAATCAATGCTATTTGATAACTTCTGAAATAATATTACATGCAACATGAATTCGATTCTTGTGACAGTATTAAATTCTACCTAAACAAGAAATTGAAAAAGTTATCTTCAGCGTCTAATTTGCAATATGAATGAATATTAAGTGATATATTTTTCCACCAATTAAATTAAAATTAAATGATATTGCAAAATATTTCAGAATATGTTTACAAACAAATTCAAGTCTGGTGTTGCAATTATTATACTACAATAATTTATTCTGTCTGCATTAATTCGCAACAATGAAAAAGTGCAACACAACTCCACAAGTATTTATTTTATTTTATTATATCGTAAAAATTCGTCGCCTTACTCACAAAAATGATCCTAAAAACATTTTTCCAACCAATTCTTATCACAAATTTTTTTCTTCCTATATTCATATAAAAATATTTATACACTCACAAATTAAATAAGTAAAGATAAATGTACGTCACAAAAATAGATAAATTGACGTATTCACACCAGGAAATAGAAAAATCCACCCAAAAAAAAAAAATCAAATATACACAAAATGAGAATTTTAGTGGTTTATCGAGTGGAACGTACGTTTGCATTCGGAGTTCTACATATATGCATAGAAGAAACGAAGGTGAAAGAGTGGAAGGGTAAGGGGATAAACCGTGCGCCCGGGATGACGGGAATGGAAGAGGGATGAGTCGATAATGAAAAAAAAAAAGGTATATGATTTCATTTCGATTTCAATCAAAGCTTTGAACCCGATTGTCTCCATACGATTTATACACTGAAAATACTTACATAGAGAAACAGTAAAACAGTGAGCGTACATTTTCACATCAATACAACAGGTAAACTACCACAGAATATTGAAATACACTCGAATGTAATTGCGAATCTGTGACAATGTGTAATCCCTAAAATCATAAACGGCCTATTTGCGGCCAATTAATATCGATCGAAACAATTGCATTCGCTACGTTTAATTTTCGTCAAGGGAACCAATTACAAACATACCAATAAATTTAAAATTCCCATTCAAAACATTAATCAAAAATAAATAAAAAACAACAGGATGAACAATATAAATAAAGATTGTACAATTTATCGAATAAAATTGCCAATATAACATAACTACATGAACAACAAACATTCCACAATAATTTCTCTCACTCAAACTCAATTCATATTCAATTTTGATCAATTCAAAATAATTCTACATTCATAACTCGACAGATATAAATATCAAGAGTAATTCATTGTACTAAGAATACTGACATATATCACTTCACTAGAATATGTGCATGCAATTGAGTTGAAATGTGTGTGATGAGAAATATGCAGAAGTAAAGGTGTATAATATAGAAAGGGAGGAAATGCAGGATGGTAGTGGAAAGTTATAGAGAAGAGAGTATATAGTGAAACACGCACGACGGTGGAACGAATCGACGGGGCACGCACCATCGCTCGCCACGGCGTCCCGCCATATTTCATTAACGTACCATGCATATACACTGCATCTATTCCATTTATATACCATACATCCATATATATATACATACGTATCCAATAGTCGTATAATTGCTTGAAACATGATTATATCTTCTATTGCATACACAGAGTCCTGCTACGTTTCTCGTGTAAATCCTCCACTCATCCCTTATTTTCAAACTCCAAACAAGTATGTATATGTATATATGTGTATCCCAAAGGTTCCATCTGCTTAATTGTTGCTCGTTTCAATACATTTTGCATCGGATAATTCTCTGGTTTCATGTATTATCCAACCATATGATATATTTCATGGCAATGGAGATAGTAATAACACACTCCAAAAGTCACGAATTACCAACGATATAATCGACACGTTGATAAGATGAATTAGGATGCTATTTATATTATTTCATGTGAATTTGTATTATGATTTTGCCCTTCTGGAGGGTATTGAAATGTTGGATGTAGGTCAGTTGAGAGACCTTTTTTTTTCTTTTTTTTTCATTATTGTACAGTGTGTGGAGGTTGGGAATATGATTGCGATATTGAGATTGGTTTTTTTTTCTCGTTTTGTTGAGAGTTTGTTGGATATCACGAAGTGTATTTTTTTTTGTTGGGTAAGTTTTTTCGAGATGTTTATTGATAGTTAATGGAATTTTATGAATGTTTGTTAAATGTCGTTTATTAGTAATGTGATTGTTTAATGGTTTTTTGATATTTCGTTTATTATAAATAATGCAGGTGGATTGGAATTATTATAAATGATGCAGTTGGGTTGGAATTATTATAAATAATGCAGTTGGGTTGGAATTAGATGAACTTTATACAAAATAGTGATCGACTATTGATGGAGATTTATTTTGGACAGTTACTTAGCTGGATGAATAAATTATTAAATTTTAATGATTATTTATTAATGATAAATTAATGGTGAACTTGAGTTGCTGAAATGATTAATTATTTAAGGAGAAAAAAAGTGAACAGTTGGAATTCAAATGAAAATTAAATGAACATGAAAGAGTTGATGATTTATACAAAATACGCAAACGGAGTTATCAAGAAATGAATGAAAGTGAATGAATAAAAATTACATTGGCAATGAGAACAAAAATTATGGAGAAAAAATTCAATTTTTGAGAAATTAAAGTCTAAAATATTAATGAAGTGTAAAATATCATACACTGAATATAACAAATCTTCCCATCACCTTCAATAAATTTATGTTTTCCCTCCTGAAATTTCCACACAATTCACAATTTTATAAATAAAAGTTAAAACATAACTTTAAAATCTACAATATTAATCCTATCATTCATCAAAATCTTTACCACCATCGACCTAATTACAGTTATCAAAACCATATAATGCCCCAATTTTTTAAACATCCATAAAAAAAATACCCCAACACACTACTCAATTCCCCCCTTATGTTATCCTCTAAAAATCGCTAATTATACTCCTAAATTTCAACTAACAACCGCTAATTATAATAAATCTACTCTCACATCCATCCCTAATATCAAATTCTTCCAGCCTTTCAATCCCCCCCTAACAATAATTCAAAAAAAAAAAATAGTCATTTAAAAATTCTCTCTATCTTCAATTCGTAACGTTTAATTGACAATTTTTAATAACTCACTTTGATCCCATCTATTTTATTGATCCATTCACATCCGTAAACGTTAATACCAATGCCTTTTCACATATAGGTATAACACCACACGCACTCACACACACACAAAAATATATGATAGAAAATAAATATAACAAATATATATAAATATATATGTAGAGTGAATTGAATAACGTCAAAGTCGATCAAAGACCGGATGACAACGGCTGACGTTTGTGTATCCTGTCTACGAATACATATACATTGTATGTATACTATTTAGTGGCTAAAGAGGCAGTGAGCCCAAGTGAGGGGTAAAGAGGGGAGTCGAACGGAGAGGCGAAGAGGGGTAGAAGAAGGGAGAGAAAGAGGAAGAACAGTGGCTGAATACGAATGCGAACAAAAGTGACGCTGTGAACGAGAGTGAAAAAAAGGGAGGGCTCTTCAACTGGGTTATTTTATCACCTGCGTCCATGTGTATCCATATATATGTATATAAAATTGTATATATATGTATATTATCGCGTGTAAGAATAAAAAAAAAAATGTTGCCACCCCAGCGAAGGGGATAATGGTTCGCTGTGGTTTTTATAGCGAGTTGGTAGAAAAGTTATAACCGTAACTAGCGTGACAAACCATAAAGATATGTCAACGGGTGGTATGCTACACGCGCCGATACGTTACGCGCACATTTATTCTCTCTCTCTTTCACATTTCCTCTCCCTTTTTCCGATGTACCACCACCAACATCATTGGTGCCATTTGCTTCCTCTATACTTTGATAGTTATCCGTGAGAGCGTTAATTTGTGTCGTTCTCAAAACCACCAATTTTCCATCTACGTTGATGTGTTGGCATTCCATTTTGAATTTATTTTTATTAGTTGTATTGTATATTGAGGTATGGATTTATGAAAGAAGATGGAGATATTGATCATTTTGTTTTCAATTAGAGATAATTGTGTTATGTGCAGTTATAGTTTGTTATTGAATTTATAGGATTTTTATCTGAAGTTTGGGTTTATTTTTGGTTGTTGGCGAATGTGAGGTTGATGTTATGAAATATTTTGTTTTGGAGGAAATTTTATAGATTTGTTTGAAGAGAAATTTTATTGATCGCACTTGTGAATGAAGTTTTTTTTTTTTAGTACTTGATATAAACTGTGCAATTAGATTGAATTGATGAAAAGAATTTTATAAATAACTTTGAACAAAAAATCTATATTAATTTGTATCAGACCATAAAAAATTTTCACTTTAACTTTATAACGTTTTTTGCATCGATAATATTTTTTACTGATGCAAAATTTATTATTAATCATGTAACATCCAAATAAATAAATAAATAAATGGTTTAAATTGAAAATATCTCTAAACAAAATTCCATTCAAAATTGTACCAAGAAAGAACCGTTTTTTTTTTTCAATCAAAAATATTTTTCTTATTTTGTTCCAGATGGTGCACAAAATGTGTTGATATTTCCAAGTAGGACATCCAATTTTAAAATATTAAAATGAAGAGAAGTTTCTGTAATAGAAATTGTTGGTGTTGTTCATGAGATGAGAGTTCAATAGGTCAACTCAGCAATATTTGAATATTGAATACATAGAGATATATTTATACGTTGGTGTGGTTTGTGGTGAAATGGCCATTACCACTAACGAGATGAGCAAGCGTCTGTTATATATCTACAGTCAAGTAGTAACGGCCATGTTATGATCAACCATCAGGTACTAAGAACAACGTTGAGACGATCACGATGTTAGGTGTCGTCATTCACGAGTATTGTTCTCTAAGATGAATACGGTTGGATAACGGTTATTGGTTAGTTACACCGAGCCAAGATTCAACAATGAACGTGTCAATATATATACCGAAGCTGTTTTAGTGAAGATAAGAAGCTCGTTGCTGTTTAAATTATATTGATTTTGCAATGGATTTTATTGGCAAACAAAACTATCATCACAAAGCTAACAAAAAATACGTCTTGAAAAAATGAGAAATAAAAAAAGAGTAAAAATATATCTACAAAATTAATAGTCATCCGATGAAATATTTGATAAAAGTTTTCCATACTAATTTATGCTGTCTGCAACAATTTTTTTTCATCTTTTTTTTTACGTAAAGTTTTTGCTTTGTATTTAATGATAATAGGTTAGACTATAGAATTTTCTCGTATACAGTGAACATTGTGTGAGATAGAGTTGGTAATATGTATGTATGTGCGCTGGCCAATTTGCATCCCTTGTGGCGATTTTTTTTCCTATTTTATTTATTTTTTTTTTCCCCTCCAGCCACACGTTCAGGTATATTTTTATTTACTTGGTAACGAGCGCAAGAGCAGTGACTGGGGAATTGAGGGAATGCTTTTTTATGAGGATCAAACGAATGTTGACAACACACACACACACACACATTGACGATGCTATTGCTTATTGATTGTTGTCATTTTTTTTTCTCTTTTGTTATCAATTTCTCTTCTCTTTTTTTTCTATGTTTTTCTCGGTCTGCGTATTATTCGTAAATATTTTTGAATGGCAGTGTATGATTAAAAAATTTTTCGATCATGGGGGAGAATAAATATTGACGTGCGATGACAAAATGTTTCATGATTAAAAAAAAAATATATATAGAGAAACATTCGTATCCCATTGTTTTTCAGTTAATATACCAGAAGACACAGTGACAAGAAATCTCGTGTAGATGTTTTCCAATTCTGGCATAAAGGGGAAATTCATAAAACCATAATGAAAAAAAAAAAAAATATTATCACAAAGTGTAATTTTCCATTCAATATTACTCTTATGTACCAAAAGGGGAATATTTCATCTATATTGAATTCACTAATGAAATTTTTCGCAACTAAAGCAGAGTTTGTGCCATATTTGCGTCAGTTGTTCATGAATGAGGTAGAAAAAAGAATTGACAATTTATAGATATAGAAGATATGAAGGCGTTATCGAAATTCATTTTGCTGACGTTAATTGAAAGGTTGCAGTAGTTGACATGGGCGAGCAGTGAATAGGTCAAAGTGGACGTCAAAGTATATATGATAATAATATAAAGTTGATTCAAACCAATATTTTCATATAGAACGATTGCGTAAATGTCAAACGCGAGTGAATCAAGAGCTCAACGAAAGTTAACTTCAGAAGTGAGTTACAGATCGTTGGATTTCGGTGATTCAATATCGACTGATTCGTTAATTCAATTAGTACCATCAGAGTGACTCTCTACCGGGTGCCGAAGATGAAAGTGGGTGAGTGGATGATAGGGGTAGAGGGAGAGAGAGAGAAAGAGAAGAGAGATAGAAAGTGTGATTGGACGACGAAGATAAATCGAGTAGTCAATCTGAATACCACTACTAATTGGATGGATATATTAAATCGAATTAATATATACCACATGTGAGGTTGTATATTGATTTTATGGTTTGTGATATTACGCTTCATGTGTATTGAATTATCTCTTATTCGAGCAGTGCAATGTTTCAGATTTGGGCAATTATTTCAACTTCAATACACACTCAAAATCGTGGATGATAAATTTTATTAATGGAAAAGTGAATATTGATAACGAGATTTTTTTTTCTTGGTGGATATGCGTTTTTGATTATTATTTGATGGTGATGTGTTGATAGATTAGGGAAAATTTGTGTTGAATAAAATTTAGTTTTATGAATGATTAAGTGATTTCGATTTTAGGAAGTGAAAAAGTTTGGTTTTGATGTTATGAAAAGGGGAATTCTTGAAAATATGAAAAAATTTTATTGAATTTTATGCTGATTCGACAAAGATATGAAAAATTTTAGTCTCATTTTCTAGTTAATTATAATTTTAGACGTTTGAAATTCTGTAGTTTATTTATTTTCTAACAAATTTGATCTTCACGATAAATCGGTCAATAAATTTTGAAATTCTGCTTCTTCCCAACAACATTTTCTTGGTAATTTTGAGAAAACTCAAAGCAAACTTCAACCAAAACGTAATATTATTATTGAAATGAAATCGTATAAATAAAGAGAACAAACGTTCCAATTCTATTATTGTGTTTCTTGACCATTCCATGAAAACCATTTTCTTTCACAATCTTTCACCACAAACTTTTCCTCCAACGAGTCTGAGAGATTAAAGTGAAGTACAGTGTGAAAACTTTCTCACCCAAACATTCTCCCCGATTTCAATGCATTCTATACATCAAATATTTTTCTTTTCTCCTTCTTCTATCATTCACCAAAACTCTCATTTAAACCAAACTCTCCCATTAAAGTTTATCAACCACACTCTGAAAGTTTCATCAGTTAATTCGATTTAAAAATTTATATATCGCTATCAAGTCAATTAAAATAGGAATAAACCAACACCAAATCATTTTTACAACCAGTACATTTTCATGCTTTACAAAAGAATTAAAAAATAAATAAAAATTAAAAAATTGATAAACATTGAATCTACATATATAATTCGATCTTCATCAAGTCGCATCAACAATTCATCTCCTCTTATAATTTATAACAGAAATTTTATCTATAAACAAAACATATCTATTCACATCACCGTTTCAAATACAATTCTAATTAATATCGACAGATATCCAATATATTTCGTGTACATTCAGCGATGAATACAAATGACTATCACAGCCTCGTAAAAAATATCTAAATGATAACAATAACAAACATAAAAGAAAGATAAATTTAAAACTAGAATAGAATGATATTCCGTTACGGGATACATACATAAACATAGTAGCAATAAAACACATGTGAAAAATGCAGAAACTGTTAAAATCTGCAAAATAATGGATGTCGCGTGCTGCGTGCATTTTCCACGTCGGCAGATTTTCTTCTTTGACCTAACAGCAATTCTCACATATACACATATGTGCAAATATATCTATACATACAAGAATATATATATATGTATACACATGAGTTTGCGTCTTTTCACCCCTAATTGCATATGTATTATGCAAACTTTGAAGGCCATTTATCCAACGAGAGAACATTTTACTCGATCCTCAACAAACTGAGCCCTTTCGCCTTCGCTTCGTCTCGCTTCTCTTATTCCCTAGTGCAATGCACTCGTCTTCCTTTACTCTATACCATTTTACCCCGACATCCTGCACCCTTCTCACACGCCTTCAGGCTGCTTTAACTCTTGCGCTCCGTTAACCCCACGTCACACTGACTAACCATATTACTTCCAAGTTCGCCTCCCTCAAACTATACCCCTCATCATCCCTCGTCCATGTCATGGACCATCCCCTCTGTCATTTACACCCGTTCACTATTTATTTTTCTTTTTTTTTTCATCATCTTTCTCGATTTTCTTTTTCTTCACAATTTTATATTCTCCACTAATTAGATTTTATAATTACTTTTTTTTTCTTTCAGCTTTTCATATCTTTCGTCTTTTTTGTGTGCGCAAAAATAATTTATCTGTAATGGAGAGATGGTGAATTTATTGCATATGAATTTTTAATTTGTAAATTGGATAGTTTTTTGTTGTACATTGTTATGATGAGAGGAATAGTGCAATGTAGGAAAATTGTGGTGATTTATTGCACTTGGATGTCCTGGAATTTTTATTATCTGCTGGGAAAAAATGAAGTTGTATGACAGGATATTTTTCATTGGAGTGATATTAAATTTTATTTTTGATTCATGTGCATTGTGGGATTTTGTTTGCAACTGAAATTTCGTTGAACGTTTTAGGTTTTCCAATCCATATCCAAAGAAATGAATATGAATTGATTAATTAATTGTAAATAATATAAAAATTGGGTATGATGAGCCATAATGACTAAAGTAATATTTTTCATTTATGATTGAAAAATATTCTGTTCAGGAATATAATTATCTTCGATTTAATAATATTTCCTGACTTAGTAACCAGTGAATGTCATAATTTTTAGAGATGGCTCATTCAGCAGTGACATTCATTTCAAAACGAAGAAATAATCGGAATATTTCCCACTATATTTCCTCATCATATATAGTGCTCTCGAATAATACATTTCACTGCATTCAAAGGCGAATACATAAATAACATTCACGGAATCGTAACGTCATGTAAATATTCCCCGAGTTCACAACTGCAGAGTGGAAAACATTTTTCAAATGTCATTTTTTCTTCTGGAGATAAAAGTAAATTAGGTCGCGCTACTTTTTACGAATTATGAAAAACAGCAATGGTGGATCAGGTAATTTTCAAATAATAATGTTATATCACGAATTATTAAAATTGCAATACGATTATGATAGAATGATGGAAAAAAGGGGCTTCAAACAAAAATTATTAATAAATTTCTTCAAATAACTGAACTGATTATATTTCAAAAAAATTCTTCCAAATGTCTTTAAAACCAAATGAAATAGAAGAACGCAGTTGTGCATTTCACCCAATCTTCGAAAATAACAAATCAGACACAAACAGATACCTTAAACTTTCAATGATTGATAATATTTGAATATATTTTTAGTAAAAGTCGTATAAATTCTTCCCAACGGAATAAATACCCTCAACAATTGTTCCCATTCGCAACAGCAAGACAAAAATTTCCACCAACCTTCAGAATCACTTTCCTAAATTATCAATTTCCCGTTAAAAAACCTCATCTAATTCCCAACCTAAAATTCAACTTCACGCCACAAACTCTTTAATTAACCATATCCGTTTTTCTACTTAAAATCTCGTCCACATTCCCTATCCAACGTCAACATAATCCTCTACATTAACATGTAAACCAAACAATTCCAACTATGAACAATTTTTTCATGCATAACCATACCCAAGCGCTCTCATGCAACACAATATTTAACATCATAACGTTCAAATTGTTCCATCATCATCGTCCTCTTTAATCCTCTTCCTCCATATATGTAACAATTTATACCTCCAACCAGATTCTTGTCATTTTTTCGCCTCACTATTTTTTCCCCCATCAACGAGCTTATGTCACAAGTTTTTTATTCAACTTTAATATGATCTCATGTATCTATATCCATATGTAGATACACCCACACACACTCACACACACATATATATATCATGACGCTGAAACCCGGTGCGCATAAATATTTATCGGAAATTTAAGTGACGGTGGAAAATATATTAGAACGCTTCTGAGAGGATGTATGATCAAACGACTCAGAAGATGTTTTATTTTTGCTTATTTTTTTTTGAACGTGATCAGTATAACTTTTTCGGCGAGCATCCAAGAGACACTTAGAGTGAGTTGCTGTATCCATCGATATATCGATACTGTATATTTATGTGTCTCATGTATATATATATATATATATATATATATATTCGTGTATCTTCTATTCGTACTCTGCGTTTGAAAGCGCCATCGCTCCTCGTTAACCAAGAAACTCGTGTGTCCTCTGGCTCGTTGCCTGTGCTCGTACGTTCTTGTCTCCCATTCGGCCGGAAGCGGTAGCAGCTGCTAAGAGCCGTACTGGAATGTTGGTGAGAGGGTGGGTTTGGTATATATGTTATAGAAGTGTGGACGAGTACGACATAGAGAAAGAAAGAGATATGACCGCGGAATTGTACCCGAGGAAATTCTGCAATACTGTGCAAACGTATGGTCTGACCACGCTGTACCAACTCTACTAGATTACACAAACCAATAAAGAAGAAAAACGACGAAGAAAAGAATAATAAATGAGGAAATGAAAAAAAAAGAAAAACACAAAACAAAATGTATGAGTGTACGAAATGAAGAATTGATTAATATAATTGAGTATATTGATTTTATTCTAATATATTATTGGTAATAATTAATGGTTATTTTTAATTATATATTTGATATTCTCATACTGTAGTATATTATGAGAAAGGGTAGTGAACACACAAAATAGAACGAAATAAAATGGAGAAAAATGGATATGGTAAAACAGAAATATGCCTGAGGTAATAGAATGCATTAATATTATGAACGAAATGGTTTTATCAATTGAAGACATGCACATGTAAAAACGAATAATTATATAACTGTGGATGAGTTTTAGTATAACTGTTAAATGAGTATATAAAAAATCTCCACAAAATTTAATGTAACACGTTGCAAACATTCACCCAGAATGTCAAACAATTATTGCATTCAAATCAATCAATGGAAGAAAATACATTTCAATTTAATTCATTTCTACTATGAATTATTAAATTTTTTCATAGTATTTAACATAACAACATTTAAAAAAATGTAAAATACAATATGACGAATTTTAAAAAGCAAAAAAAAATTCTATAATTGATATACCAGTACAGTCACCACAAATCTATTGAAATTGAATATAATTGAGGGCTATTGGCCACCATCAACACACATGTAGGCCGAACAATACATATATCACATATATACCTCCACACATATATATATATATAATGTATTATATCCAGTTCATAAAATCCTGTTGGTAAAATGAGATGAAAGCACAAACGTGGTAGCATATAATGTAGGGGATGCCGCACAAATCCAATTATGTACAAAATCGCTTACATCCGCTTGTGTGGGCGAGTGAGTGAGTGTGTATTTGTTGCAGGACACGTTTATACATGGGGAGAGAATATGTTGTAACGTAAGTTAATCTCATATCGTCATTGAGTTGAAGATTAAACTTTTAGTTGGTGAAGGGATTTTGGGCAATGTCTCATACAATCTCCTGCCTTCCTTCCTCACGTTTACATATACACATTTTCATATATATATATATATATATGCATAATATATGTATGTGTTTGTGTCTTTGTATTGCTTACTGCTGTTATAGCTGTTATATCTCTACTGAAATCCCTGTATACTATTCGTCTCGGTAGTTCCTCTAATAAGCAGTACAAATATTGTATACATAACAACGTAGTTCAGGAAACTATTGTCGACTGGTGTGTATAGTTTGATGTGTTGAGGTAGTTGCCAACGAAGTGAGTACATATTGTACATCAGAGCATATTCAACAATGAGGAAGGAACGAATTTGTTTAGGTAATGTTGAGAATATTATTCGACAAATGGAATTTGTGAATAAAACTAGATTTTGGTGGAATTAATTGGCCAACTGATTAGGTAAATAAGAAAATGAAAATTTCTTGTGTTTGTTTTCTGTTGTGTTAAAGGGGAGATATTGGAGTGTCGGTTGAATGTTTGAAGGGAGATGGCGTTTTATTGGATGACGAATGAAAAGATTTTGAGGATTGGTTGGGTTTTGATGAGGTTTTAGTTGTAATTGTTGGAGAGGGCGAAGAAAAGAGTAGAGTTTTGGAACAGTGAGGTTAAGGTTTGTTTAATATGGATGAATATATTTATATTGCGAACATTTTTGAGATGTTTGGGGATGTATAAGGTGCCATGATAACTTATTGTGAGATTGATGTCGAAACAACTGCGAACAAATTTTCAGATATCTCAGTTCAGCAACTCTTCAGATTTCACTCATGGACAGACAGATTGACTGACATCATGTTAGAACTATGTTCCTTGAAATGAGAAACTTTGAAAATGTCAAGTAATGTTAACATCATTCCAGAGAAAGATCCAATTAATTTTAGTATTTTTTATCGTTGATTTTTTTCATTAATTTATATTTTTATAAAAGTTTAAAGACATGATTGACTCTATATTTTTCAATTTCATGATGGATATTTTCATTCTTTCTAATATGTGATAAAGAGTGAATGAAGTAAAATTCTTGGGTTGATTGGTGACGAATTTTCCCTTCGTGATTTCACTCATGTTGTAAACACTTGGAACGACTATTCTTAGTGGAGAAAAAAATTTTTTAGAAGACCCTAAGGAATGGATATTGGGAACAAAAATATTATCGATGATACTTTCATACAGTGAGGGATGAGAAATTGATGAAAATTCCAAAAGTTTCGTTATTTTATGCATGATTTTCTCGAATCAATTTCATTTTGCAGTATGGGAAACTCATAAAATTGAACAGGAAAAAATATAGGCCCATCAAAAAAATTCTGTACATCTAACCTACTCCCCTAACTTCTGTATTGATAATTTGAAGATGAAAAATCTGTATTTCGATAAATTAGAAATAAATGTCGTTGTCATTTAATGTCACGATTTTCCTTAATGTTAAAGTTTGACTATTGCTCGAGCAAGTTCACTTCTACTTTCATGTATCCCCCCTTCTAGTCTGATATAATATTGCAATTAAAAATTCTTACGAGTATGAAAGGAAAAAATCTGATCTCTCCAAACTCTCAAAGTGTTGAACTGCTTCAAGGTTTGTCAGGTGGTTTTAATTTGTCTACTAATCCCTAAAATTTCATGGGCTTAATATAAAGGGCAAAATAATCTGCATCATTCCATGAAGTACTTGAGTTATCTGATAAACTTTTTGTTAATCAAAAGAAGCATCTCACTTTTTGTTGTTTATACATTTCTTCTTGAAAAATTGAGCATTAAAGAATAAGTTGATATTAAGGATTTGCATCAGTTTGTCATAATTTTTCCAGTTCTGTTATTTTCTTGTCAACGAGAATTTTTCTTCTCGAATTTTCACTTCGTTCTTATTTCATTTCTTAATAAAACATTCATCGTTTCATCTCATAACTTGTGCACTGAAGTTATTTAAAAAGTCTTGCACTGAGAATATTTCCATTTGTAACAAAGTCTCATTATAAATGTGAAAATATAATTTATTTAGATTTTTAGTGCAAAAATAGTAATTGAATGTGCAGTTTTCATGTGGGCATTGTAAAGAATACAGATATTATAATCTGAAGCGTCATAGAGTTTTTCTTCATCATCTAATACACTTGATATACAAAATGGCAGATCGCATCAGCTTCATCCAATTTGAATAAACTCTGAACATATCCCATAATGATCTTGCAAAACTGACAAGCATATACATGAAAATGGAATTTTTTTCATGTTTCTTTCTTTCATTATAATTAATCTCTATAAATGTAAATGTTTTTCGACATGGGTCGCGTTCATATCTAGAAATTCAATTTGACTGAAAACTTCCTTTTCTCCAAGTTTGTTTTCATGTTTAATCCGACAGCAACAGATACAATGCGCTTAAACGAAATCCCTTGGTATATAAATGGACTAAACGAGAGGAAGGAGGTTAACTTTCATGTTGGAAAGTAAATGGTTTTCAGGGAGAAGAAAAAGACAGAGTGGCAAACGGAGAGGATGTGCGAAACCTAAAGGAGAATGAACTGGTGAAGAGGATGGAGGATGAAAAAGCGAACGAGTCGTTGTGCACTAGAAGCAGTTCACTTTTATGCGGCGTACTCAATATAAATAATGAACTAATGCCCGAGATTAAAATTGCCACAGCACGATATGGACTTTGGCAGATGCGCTATGTCGACTCACTTTTCTTTTATTTTATATTTTATATTTTCTTATTATTATTTTTTCATTTACTGTATGGGGGGATCGCATCAATTTTTTTCGCTTCACAGATAGACTATAAAACTAAATTGTATGTATATGTGATCAGTTGAGTTTCGTTTCAATTTAACTGCTCAATGTATGTTCATTTAATTTGTTTTCTCTCCTTCCTATTGTTCATTATTTGTTTAATTTTTTCTTTCATGCATTTCATTTGTACACATTGTTTCATGTTTTCACGGTCTGGATGTTTGCTGTTTTTCCTTTTCTTCTTTTTACTCTAATTTCATTAGAATTTTTTTCTTCATTGTGAAATAGAAGACTGGAAAATGTGAAAGAGAAGAAAAATAGATACACGCAAGAATTGTGTTATGATAATTAATTTTAACAATGGTTGTTGTTAATGTAAAGCACATGTTGTTATTTTTCATTCATAATACAATGGAAAAGAGGGGTGAAGAAAATGTAAATAATTTTTATAAACAGAGTAAAATGTAGTGGCTTTAATCAACAAATTAGACGGTGCTTTTGAGATTTTTTCTCGGCAATTTTTCTCAGGAAAATATATGAAAACGAAGCACAATTATTATTCTTCAACCGTTGCAGAATAAAATTAAACATTCATATGAATGTAAACTTTTCGATAAGTTTAAATATCTCCGGATAAAAAAGTTAATTGAGATATTACTTCATAATTTTTTTATTTTCTTTAGTACATACAATTTCATTTTATTACCATTTTCTATATCTTTTCTCTGCTACTTCATTCTTTATAAGGTTGCTCACCTTTTATGACTCACAAACTCTCCCATGGGAGTGCTCACCAAGGTTTAATTACTCGAGGTTGGCTGTACCGTCTGGCAGTCCACGTACAGATTGCGTGAAAGTACGAAAAAACTGTCCCCCTTATTTTTACTCGTTATCCCGACTCTTTTCCACTTTTACTTCAATATATTTTCCCCCTTCACTTACACTTCTTTCCTACCGTCTATCATACGTCATTTTTGCCGCTACTTTGTTGGTTCACGCTCAAAAAATTGTCGACTTACCATTACCTAACTCTTCACAATTACCCACTTGGGTAAAAAATGTGAAATTAAAATATGGAAATTTTTTTCTCTTTTGTATCGTGCACGAAATGAACACGAAATTATTTCATATACAAGTTTATGAGTTTTTATGTAACACACTTTTACGATTAATATCAGTGGTCTTTTCGTGCACTCGTTGGTTTATGAAAAATATACTTCCCTGTCCATTTTTTTAATCTTTCCTCATTAATATGAACCTGTCATGGACATAATTAAAATTCATCTATTCGGAATTTATACAGCAGGAAAATTTATTTTTCACAAATATGTACCCTCTCTTTATCACAAATGTGAATATGATCCCAATAAGATTCATAAAACACAAATCTCATTACAGTCTATACACACAAACCTGCACAATTTCACTATATCTTCCATTTACATGTCTCACTTTTCCCTTTTCTTTCATCCATATGTACATCAGATTGGTGTAAAATTTTTCTCTTCTATTTTATTTCGGTTGCATCATTGGAATGGTCACGTACGTCGACTGTAGTACACGATAGACTGAACAAAGGCGACGGAAGAGAAACGAACAGTATGATTATATAGGTGAGAATACACATGACATAAAAAAAAAAAGAAAAACCGAGAGAAACGAAGGCAAAAAAAAAATGGTAAATTGCAGAGTGGGACGAAAAGAAGAAAGAGACGTGGAAGAATAGAAGGAAGCTCAGCCTGTAGTCGATGATGGTATACGTGAGCGCCAAGTGCATAGAGCTTGGTAGAATGGTGATGTCGTGTAAGAGAGAGAACTTTTTATGAAGAGAACAAGTAAGAGTGAGTAAGAGAAATGTTGGGGAGGATATAGAAGGGTTATATGCTCTCCACAAAAGGGAATAGTAGCAGGGGGATGGAATTAAGCTTGCTTGCGATTGTATGTAGGTGACGATTTCACTCTAGAATGGCGAAACTTCTCGAGTGCCTGCGTCCACTTGTGTTCATGGCGTATACATTTCCGGATATATGGCTGAACACCCTACACCGAAGCTCTATTTTCTACGGAGAATTACCGAGAATACAACGGATCTGTGCACTTTACCCCTCTACGCACACACCGTGCAAGATTATACGTAAACTGTTATTATATTCACAATAAAATTGTCACAATGGAAAGATTATTTCTTGGGTTAACATAAATAATAAAAATGGCAAAAGAAAATAGGAAAATTGAATAAAAGTTTAGGTTTATTAGTAATGTTGTTTGGTGAGAATAATTATTTAGATTATAGAATATTATTGATTTGTTATTGGAGATATGTTTTTATGAGAATTCTATATTATGAGAACTGTGTAGAAAAACGATATGAATTTAATGTGTAATAAATATATCAGATAAATATGATATACAGCTTTGAGCTTATTTAGTTTTATTGACGTTTAAAGAGAAATAAATGTCTTTCAGTTTTATGAAGTTTTATGTGGCGACTTGTCAATTATTACGTATCATGGTATTTTTTTCTTTATTGATATTACTTTCAACTATTATCGATTTGTTGATTATTGTAAAAAAATTGCAGTTGAATTCAGTTAGCAAATAATTGAAATCAAAGAGATTCATTTTTAATAAAAGATTTCAATTAGAATCAACAAATAAAATCCGAATAATAAAATTAAACCAATCTATCTTTTGAAATATTACAAAATTAAAACCAAAATATATTTAATTTTATCAATTACAATTTTGATTTATTATCAAGTTAGTTTTGTATCAATTCTAAATTAACTTTAATCAAACTAATTCCATTTGTTTCATTACAGATAAAGACTAAAGATTTATAAATGAAATAATCTAATATTAAATTAACGATACTCATTGTTATCATGATTATCAAGCTTTATCAATCCTTCACAGGGTAACAAATACTTAATATTTTATTTTAGTCACATTTTCTTCTTTCTTTCTTTCTTTTCTTTTCTTTTTTGCCAGTGAACGGAAATAATTTGTGTTGCAGTGCTCGAGGAAGGAAATGAAATAACGTAAATATATTACATTATACACACGAAAATATAGATAACAGAATTGATGCCAGTCAGGAATTATAGCGCTGTATATAGAGTCATGTGTATAGTAAAGGAGAATAGTAGAAGGGAGAGAATAGAAATGGATTAAGGGATACGGACGAGTTGATCCATTCGAGTATGGTATATGAATGACTTTCGCCTTAACGGTAATCGGAAGCTGACGTGACCTATGTATACATATGTGTATGTGAGTATGTGTATTAACGAAAGGGGTTGCAGTGCTGTGCATGTCAGACCACGTAACGCATAGCGAGTGAACAAATGAGACGAGTGAAACGCGCCTGCGTTCTTCGTCATTGTTGAAAAGTGGAGAAGGACATGGAGGGTGATAATGTATTGCTGCCAAATAAATTATTGTGTCTACGTGATATTTTATATTATGTATGTATACATTTATTATTTATGGCTTTGTGATAAATAATAAATGATGTAAAGACAGAATGACGATAGGAATTGATGAATTTAATGTAATTTAAAATAAATGTTTTTTATTTCTGCTTTTAGTACTTTTTATTTATTTTTTTTTTTTCCTCATTTTTTATTTTGTAGAATTATTTATAGTCGTTTGAAGTAGTTACGGAGGTTTTCTTGGAGTACATTTTGATTATATGACATCAGCAGTTTGTGGAATTGTACTGAGAGAGAGAGAGAAGTTTATTTGAATGCGGTGAGAGAAGTAGAATTTTTGTAATTGAAATCTGGGGGAAAATGACCGTTCAGTTGCATGCTATGAGTGCATTTGAATGATGAAGTTAAATGAATTGTGTACGTTTGATATTATAAATTGAAGAATTGGATGGGGAACATTTCAGTTACATTGCAGTGAACATTTCCATTTTTGACTTGTAATTTTTTTATCAGTTCAATTAAATTTTTATATACTATCCATAAATTCTTTTCCATGTTTTTACAATGGATTACTTGACATTATAGCAAGATGATTCATCACGATAATTATTAAGGTATTAGATCGGATAAACTGAACATTTAAAACGATGACTTAGTCGTGATCTCAATTATTCTTGAGAAATTTTCAATTTGTAGCGTCGGAATATTTCTAGAGTAAAAATATTCCTCTATAAAATTAATTATCCTTTTAAAACTACAGACGTTGACATTATTTTTTTAATATTACTATCACTAAATGATTTAATCAAATCAAATGAAATTTGAATACTCAAACGACAAGAAAATTTGCAAGAATGTCTCAATCCAGAGAAGAATTCCAACTTAACTATCAAATCATTTGCGAAAAATGCACCAATGAAAATATTTAAGGTATGTTCATGTTCATTTTATTTTATCACACATAAATACACAGTTGTGATAAAATATCTAATGGTTGCTCCGTGTTTTGTGACCTCGAGCACAGTTTCCACAAGTTATTTCACTGTTTTGTTTGTCTGTAGACACAGTTTCTCACTATACCATCCGTATCGTAATGTATACATTTGTATGTATGTATAGTGGTTGACGGTGGCCACCCGCTGGGGGCACCCTATCGTGTCACGCACACAAGAAGTGCACCAACCTCGAACTTCATCTACTTCCCCTATTGCTATTCTCTTATTGCCGTCACTTCCGGTCGCTCGTGTGAGCTCGATCTTTCTACCTCTGAATAAGTTTTTATTTTTATTTCCAATTCTTTTTTTATTTTTCACGACATACATACATACATACATATATATATATATACATATATTTTTTTTTGTTTATCCTGTGTGAGACAAAGAATTCTTTTTTACCAGGATGCACGATGTGTTTGCGTGACTTTTGACCGAAACGATCTACTTCCTTTTACTCTTAGTTATTGCGATATATATTCAAAGAAAAAGAAATAGAATAAATAATGCGACTTTTATTTTATTTTTATTTTTAATATTCTCATATTTATAAATAGGAGAGAATGAAGTTAAAAATTATTGGGGTAAGTTGGCCCGATTTAAATGGTGATTAAAGATGGTAAAAGCAACTGAAAATTGTTGATGAGTTTGACAGTTGTCAAACAGCATTTTGAAGATTCGTTAGTAATATGAAGATGCCACATATTTAAACTGTACAGCAATATCATTCATATTTACAAAATATCCTCTATTATATTTCAGTTTGTTAAAAAATTCATCCCCTCAACCCCTTTGCCCCTTGACGTGTATCTACCGATGATTTGAACGCCTCTCTAACTCCAATTCACGATTAGATTGAATGCACAATTCACAGACCAATTGATAATGGATTTTACATACACATGTGAGTTTCATTGATGAGTAATCAGGAGACGTACATCCGCTTCCGGTTTCAATCGAGCACATGATTTATTTCTCGTTGAACAACAGGATGATGAATCCGTGAATAACGATGATAAAGCGATTGAAGTGACAGTCAGATGAGACAAAATGTGACAAAAAATAGATAATAATGAAAGAGGATTTGGTTCATTCAACATTAATTAAATTCATTTGATTTTTATTCAATTCATTTGTGAATCGATTATATTAATTCAATGTATGAAACATATTTGTATGTATTCTTGTCACGAGTAATTATTCAGCGTGTGTCGATTGCAATTAGTGCAATCAATGGCACTGCACAAATTAATACAGAGCAATATGCAAAAATAAAATAGTTCTTTTTCAACTTCATGCGCCATTCTGCATCATTGCTAATAGTAGGTCCAATTTCAGGCGAATTCAATTAATAAAATGTAGGTAATTACATTCAAAATGAAATATATACACTCAACATATTCATATCACAGTCATTTCTATTATTCAAATATCAATTTTCATTATCTCATCGTAGATTAATTAGCTGATTTGCAATTAACAATTTTTAATACAACTTATAATCCCATTGCCATTATTCATAATTAATATTGTTGTTCAGATAGTGGGGGAAACAAAAATAGTTTCAAGTATGTTGACGAGTTGAATCTCGTCACTGTTGTTTGTTTAAATATGGTGGGATATTTAAATTTTAAGTGGAGTTGTCTTGCATGGCTCACACCATTTTGTACACGGTCATGACATGGCAAACGGTTCAGTTCCGGCTGATTCGCTGTTTCCGCATTCGTTTCCGCATGCTGTTTCCGGTTTTAATACAGCATTGGCCTGTTGCCTAGAGACTCTGCTTATAACACGATGGCAATTGTCACTAGTCAGAATAACCTTGGGCATTTATATTTATTTATACTCATTTTTGCTTTTTTGTGATATTTTAGAAAATTAACTGATAACATTTTTGCAATTTGGTTTAACTTTCTTTGGTTCGTCATGGGTTTATTGATTAGTTCCAGAATTTTTTTGTTTATTATTCATAGGTTTATTGTTTAAAAGAAGAGTTCATCGCTTGATATTGCTAAGTGCAGTGAACCTGATTATCAGAATGGTTTCATTGATTCAAAAAATGATTGATTAAGGTAATTGATATTCATCCAAATGATTTATTGAATGACTTGTTGGTTTTAAAACTTTTACAATTGATTCAGTATAATTTCCTGTTGATGATTTATTATTGTTTATTTCATTACGAAAATTTATAGCATTAAATTCATTATATAAAACTGATTAATGAATCGATTTATTGGTTTATCAACAGATTACTTTGCCAATTATGTGACTGAATTGTTACTCATACGATGAGTGTAAATGCAGGTCAGCGTTACAAGGATATTGATTTTCTATTATGGTAATATTATGAAGTGATAGAGGATCATCACCATATTTAGTAGATAATGACCTAATTTTTAAGATTATATTGAAGTTGCTTACTCTTTTTAAGAGAAAATTGATAAAAACCATTCTGTCGTAATGCAAGGAAGACTTACGTTTGAAGTGTTGCATAATCGCATCAGCGGTGATGAGACTTCACGGATTTATCATCTGCTTTTTCTTTATCATATAATTTTTTGATTTGTTGAAATAATATTTATCTGACACTCACTCAACGAATGATCCTGCCATCCATGTTTAATTCCGAGTTATATTTCTTGGTTGTTATTTGAACCTGCGTTTACAAGTTCAGTTTCTCATGGTTGAAATATTGACGAGCTTTCTTGCGTGAGAGTTTACAGGTAGGATATGCATTTTGAAACAGAGATCTTCACTATTTGTAGATAAGAGATATAATTTACGATAATGTTGGTATGTAGGCGTTGCCCAAGGCTACGTTGCTTCGATTTTTCATGCATTGACGTGATGTCTTTACATTAATCATCAAAATTTAGGGGGAATATGAAACAACTGAAAAAATTGTGTACTATCAATTTTAAAATTATTTCAGCTTATATTAATATGAGAAATGACATTTAGTAAATTTGGCAATGAATTGTTGCGGTCAAGATCAAATAAATACTCTGTAACTGTTATCAAATGTACCAGAAATATGTGCTCAATTTGGAATTGGAGTAATATAATTACGATTGATGTAATGTGCAACATAATTGAATGAGTATACAAGCATGGACGATACAGGGAATAAATCAATATGCAATTTAATCTCGGTGGGAAATGATGTTTGCGTCATATGTGATTCTACATTCTCTTCAAAATTACATTTGCTAACTGTTACCAAATGCTTATTTGGCTCAACTCGACATGCGGTTTGTTTAATTCATTGATATGTTCAATACAAAAAAAGCAATTTATTTATTCGTGTTTTTTTTTCGTTCCCAAATGAACTGAGTCTAATTAAACATGCAAAAGTATTGCAGCCAATGAAATTCATTATCGTGAAACGAATGTAGGAAGAATCTATCAACCAAATAAATTTTGGAATCCCATAAAAAAATGTTTGTCAAATGGGTAAACGGAACGAAAAAATTGTCGTTTCTATTCTTTTATAATTCAGGACTGTTTCAAAATTAATAATATCTGCCAGGTTTGATTCCAGAATAATTTGAAGTAGAATATTTTGTCTGAGACAAATTGTCATTCCTGGTTAAAGACGTTGATGCCACCAGAATGCAGTAATTCTTTTTTCAACTTTGTTTTCTCCACAGTTTTAAAGTTCGTATGCTGAACAAAAGTGACAATTCAATGTTGGATTTTCGCCCAAAACATACAGAGTTTGATTGAATTCTCATGCAAGTAAGATGGAACGTTGTGTATTCACAAATAAACATAAGCATTTGGTTGGAAAATAAAATTGTTGTCCAGTAGCAGTAGGTCGACGAACAACGAGGAGTACAAATCACAGCAACCCAAGTTTAAATCCTAGCTAGGGTACATACGAAATATTATTTCTCTTACTCTAACTTGTCACATACAGTTATATACGAATGAATTTATGGTCCCACCTCAATCCCCGCTACTGTTAATATTAATATTCATTTGTTCTCGTATCTCATTCTTTATCTCTAATCATAACAAATACTCAATGTAAATATATTTGTACCCTAAATCACATAAGAGATCTCTGAATTTGTAATCACCCAATTCCATGAAGTTGAACGTGTTGGTTTAACACGTAATGAAAGCATTAATTAGATATTAACTCAAGCAAGAGGTCGTTGTGGATGATATGTGCTAAGGACTTTGTATGGGGTTACGCTGAAATAGAAGCGTATGATGTGGTAAATGAGGTGAAAGAAGAGACGATTAACGAAAGGGGATTTGAAACGAATAAAAGAGAAAATAACTGAAGAATTTTTTTTTTCTTTTATCAAGCTTGAGTAGTGTCAAAATTTCACTTTTAAATGACTGAAAGCAATTTATTTTTATCCTGTTAGTTGTGCCAGATTGATTTTAATTAACGATGAATTTCAACGGTTTGTGGATGAATGTGAGAGTGAGGTTTATATTTTTACGTTCATAGAACTGATCCACTGATGGAATAATCCGTGCATATATACATGCATATATTTATATCTATACCTGCAGTTAAATGAAGTACGTCAATCTTCTCCTGCCTTCATCAAATAGTCCAAAACATTCGTGCAATCTCACATTAGTACGAACGAGTTGAAATTTTTCCGACCATCACTTCCAGGCATTTTTATCCATCAATTTTACTTGTTACGCACATACAAATATGTATGTATATTTGTATATCTATCACAGTGAAATGAACAGAGACGATGGGGAATGAATGTTGTAGATACTGTGGAGTTGAAGTTGGAACAAAAAATGCAATTGATTGGAAAAAAGGAATAAAAAGAGAAGTGGAATAAAATGAAATATTTTTGGTGAACAGTGAAGGTAAATAAATATATATAACTACAGATTTCCTAGGGGCTTCATATGCTCTCCATTAGTCTTCGCTAGGCCTCAGAATTCTTGTCGTTTACATTCCTCATGCTTTTCTCATGTAGCTTTTTTTTTCTTGCTTTCCTTTTTTCATCCTATTTATGCCTTTAGACTGATGATCAGTGACCTCCATGTGTATTGCCCAGCATTTTTCTTATTTATCGACAATTCCCAAATGACAAAAGAGTTTGAAAAAAGAAGGAAAGAATGAGAACCTTCCTCTACTGCATTTTTCATCTTCAACCTTTTCTTTATACGGTTTTAGGTATACAACCTCATTGATATTAATAGCGATTCGTCGTTTTTTTAAACCCGGAATTGTGAGCAAAATGAATGGACCTAATGTGATAGTGAACGCGAAAATATTTAGGTGTTAGGAAATTGGAATTCTTTTATGGAAGAAACCAAAATGCTTCAGTATAGCATTTATATTGTTGATTGCGTAAAAAAATTTGATATTTGAATTGTAATTGGTGAATTATGGTGGAAAATTAAAATTGAGTTCATGTTTCAGTGATTGAAAATTAAAATTATGTGAATTATCAATCTGAAAATTAGAAAATATTTTGAACGAAGGATCCCGTTATTGTAATTACATTTTGTGACTTTTTATAAATATCAATTCTGCCTGAAGGAATTTCGTTTCAACAGATTAGTAACTTTTATAAAACATTCATTGCATTTTTACCTCATGCTCCTTATTCTTTGAAAGTTACTCGAAATTATTTCATCAAACTAAATCCTTCGAGTATATAAATTTTATCTTAAAAACCAGCCTAACAATTTTGATTAAACCACCTAAATCTATTTATTGTCTGAAACTGGAAAACAATCTTCCTATAGCTCTCAAGTCTGCGAAAACTCATTCCGATCGGTTTTTCCAATTATCTTCACTAATCCATTGAGTGTAGCTCAGTTTTCCAGGTACTTATAAATTAATCCAGTATAAAAGTGTATAACACTATCTGGTTATACACTTTTGGTATACACTGGATGGTAAAAGTAATAGAAAACAATTTTGCAAAAAGTAAATATCGTTGGAAGTATTTTTATTATATTTTTTACATGAAAAATTTGGATTTTATAGTTTAATCTACTTCGTCAAGATTCAACAGTGAATTGTTGAGAAAATCCAACAGGTCGTTTGTAGTAAAATTTCACGGCTTGAAACTTTTGAAATATAAGACGATGATATTCACGTTGTTTCCACGATGAAATTCGGTGTTTCACACAGTGTAACTCGATGTACTTTGAATTTCAGTGTGTTACCTCGTCGCAGGGAAATTTACAATGTCCCATGAGAATATTCGAATGAGATCTGGGGAGAGTTCATCGATATTTCACATTGTTGCATAGTTGCAGTGATGTCTTGTGAAATTGACTGCTCTATTCTACCTTCGTCACCTATTTATTTTTTTTTAAATCTATGAATATATTCATGACTATCAAATTGTCAATTACAAAGATATATTCGACTGGAATAGTTTATTTGTTAGTGAAAAATCGACAGCTCTGAACATTAATTTTTTTGATAGATTGTAAATCCCAGTGCATTTAAACAAATATATTATCAGATTTATTTATTGTGAAAAATCCATTAATTCTCGCATAACGAGATAGGAATTTTATTTATACTAACACAATCAAATATAATTTTTGATTTGCGTGAAGACGATTGTTTTCAATTTTGATAGTCAACAAAGCGAAGGTTTATGAAAAAAAAAATTAATTAAAACTTTGCACTGATTTTGATTGCCCAATTTATTATAAGTTCATTTGATTTTTGGAACACAATCGTCAAATTGATCTCATCGATTAAATTATTTATATAAAATGCAAACCACTAAAAAAGACAAACGAGCGCATTCGCGATTCTATGTTTTATTATATGTTATTCATTTTCAACCTTCAATAAAATAGAAGTTCATTCCAATGACATTGTCCATCATGTCCATGATGAAGTTATTGACAGACATCTATATTATTACCCATTGATGTGATTTTTTATGTTCCAATAACATAATCTTGTCATGAATCCATGTGACCTCCATTCTAAAAAAAAAAAGCGCTGGAAAAAATGTCACTTGGACAAGGTGATTGTCACTAAAGTGATAGATTCCCTAGACATCACTTTGGAGATGAAATTGTGGGGCGACAATGAGTCATCGATTGTCCGATGTGTGATTTAGTATAACATCGTGAAAACTATTCATCGTACTATTTTATTGGGCGCCATTTATCTCAGTGTTTTTCCATCCACAAAAAATATAGTCTCGTTGATTGACCAGTCACTTTAATTATCAACCAACGAACTTGTCACAAATGAATAATCACAGCTCAATATATCACAAATTATTCTACTTTTCCGATCTGTACAAATTATTTTTCCAGTTTAGTTATTCTCTAGAAATTCTACAATGTCTCTATTTCCACTTCAAAATTAAACTAATGTTACTCTCATCTTTCTAACACTTTCATGAGCAGTCAATAATTTGAAATTCATATTAATTCAAACAAAAATACTAGAAAAAAATGTTAATAAATTATTATAAAATTAATAATTATCCTACATTATCATCGGGTGCGGATTTAAGAACGATTATCTTTCCTTCATCCATCCGTATTGATCGTTTTCAGAATAATCGAGTTGAACTATACTCGTTATGCACATTTATGTATGTATGCCTAGTATACATCAAGGTATATAATACAGAGAGTTTATCGGTTATATCAAGCAATTTTATGGCTGACTGGAACGTCATAGTGGGCCGTTGGTATGAGCACCAACCACTTGGAACATCAGTTGTGCCCTCGTCTATTTACAATATTACATGCAACGTTTATTGTCTGTTAATACCCTGTACGTAGTTAATAGCTTAGCTATACATGAAGCACATCAACGACTATAATATTTTACTTCATTTTATTTACTTTTCATATAAATTTTTTGTAAGTGAAAAAACCTGCTATTAGATATTGATAAATCTATTTTCAGATATATTATTAAAACAGTGGCGATCAAAGAAATTGATGGAAACTTCTTGTCCTAATTTTTTTCCTCCTCATTTTTATTCTATCCACTTTTTTTTTCTTTTCTTTCAATAATTGTCGTTAAATGCTGTTATTAAATTTATTGAGTGGCATAGTATGAGAAAACGTATTGAATGAGTGAATGAGGATTATGGTACGGCTTTAGAGGGTTCAATTCAACCGAAATTACGACTTTATTTGAGTGTACCTGTAGTGGTAACAATGAATAATCGGAAAAGTGTATAATAAACGTTCGGTATATGGCGCTATTATGCTTATACGTCTTTCATACTATCTTCACTTCGATTTAAGAACGGCATAGTTGGTGAAACTTGAATGTAACTTTACAGTGCGGTGGTTGTTTCACTAGTGTAATTATGGTCGTTGTGTTGTATTTCTATAGGAACTATACATACACGTCTGTGTAAGAAGCACCAACGAGAAACCCATCGGCAAAGTTTCTAACCGCCGTTTTATCCACCCAATATTCTTCTTCTTTTTTTTTTGATCCATTTTTTTTCTTCATCTTTGTTCACATCGTGTGCATACAGTGAGAAAAAAAAATTTTTTTAATTTAACAAGCACTTTCTTGGTGATTTTATGGATAAAAAAATATTGTATAGTAAATCAATTTTTCACATCAAAACTGTTGAATGGAAGGGAAAAAAGTATATTTTGGCATAGTTATATTGTTGAAATGTTTTTTTTTCACTCGTTATTGATTTAATGATAGAATAAATTGTTCCAGATATTTCTTAGTGTATTTGTTTATATTATTTATTATAATTCAACATTTTGTTAAGTTGAGGAGAGCGATGATGACCATCGACCACAAAATTTTGTGATACAAACGATTTATTTTTAAAAAAATGTGAAAGATATAAAAAAAAATGGTCAAACGTTGGCAACAAATAATGATATTGACACTCATCATTGACAAATTCATAAAAGATTTATGTCAATCCAATTATTCATGTTCAATTGTTTCTGTTAAAAAAATTTCCTTAAAAATTAAAATTATTCTCAGAGTTTTGCTGATTCTCTGATGAGTCAACTTCTAATTTGAAACAGATCAAGAATATTCCATTCAATTGCAGGATTTTAGATGAACATTTCACCCAAATTAATTTTTCAAAGTATACACTTCAATATTAAACAGTAAAGAGAAATTATTCTGTGAAAATACCAGTGCGGTTTTCCACTCTGTCAAATTTCTCATTAGTGAATAAACAAAAGATAGCAAATGGGATTTAATATAGTACGCAATTGTTCGCGTATTTCACCAGAGTACACTGTTATGTCTTTCTACACTGATATTCCATTCTCCAAAAATGTCTATTACTAAATCGATCTACTCTGCAAATCCAAGCATTTTATTTCATAGTCACTCTTTAACCACCTGAAACGTTCTATATGTTAATAGTCTATTCAATAAAATTGTTTGAATAGTGAGTACAGTGATAAAAATAGTGACATAGAGAATGAAATGTTTCAAGCGTGGATTTCCAGTCTAAAAATGTACCAAACCAATTTGCCTTACACACACAGCCACATAGAGTATCAAGGTGTAAAAAAAGCTGCGAAGAAAGCCACATCTCTCCAAATTCAGACACTAGATACGATCTATATAATGAAAGATAAATAAAATTGATATGAGTAAAATAAGGGGATAAATAAGAGTTTAATGAAGAGAAGATTTTTTTCTTCTTGAGAGGGCTACATATAGAATTTATTTTGAGGGGATGAAATTAATGACTGGATTTTGCCTGATGTGGATAAATCCACCCTTCGAATGTATATATTCACCATCATCCTTTTTTTTTCTTCCCTTTCACTTCAATTAATTGCATTGAACGGAGTATTTCATTGCTATACCAAATTTTTTCCACCCCATACCCCCATCACTTTTCCACCCTTCTTACATCACACTCATACATGCCCTATATAATACATAGAAAATTCCATTTTCGTTTCGAAATCAATAACGCTATTCTAAGCTTTTTTTTTTTCTTTTCTTTTTGGGAGGTATTACAGACATATATAAAAAGGAAAAGAAAAAAAGAATGAGGCCACGTGACGAATTTTTATTCCTCATTGGATATAAGGGATCATATAAATAATACGGGGAGGGGATTCAACCTACATATATATATATTCATATTCATCTTTTATGATACTGGCTTGTAGACGATCTGATGAGTTGCGTTATTGCATAGGGTGTAAGCGAAAATCATACGTATGATAAATCAGAAGTTTTTCGCCTGTTCGCCATATTTCCAAAATGTTTGTTGGCGAATGAAGAAAGAAGAAGTGGTGAGCGTAAATAGGGAGGGGAGCAAATAAAAAAAATGTGTTGAGCCAGCAACATGGAATATTTTTTTCAGAGTTTTTCTCTTCACATACCCTCAAGGTATGGGAGGGAATAGCTGTACATTTCATGCATCGATTGATGAAGTATGGAACAGAAATTATTGACATTTGATGAGAAATTGAGATTTTTGATATTCAGATCTGTGCAAACACTTTAATTAATGTTGATTTATTGGAATAATTAAACGAGTAGTTGCTCTGATGAATTTTTTGATAGATAAGGGTTGGATATCAATCATAATAAAATTGTTAGGGGTTTGATAAGAATTTTAAATGTATGAATAATCAAACAGATAAGAATCGATTAGTTTAATGGAATAATTTTTAAAAATAAAATTTTATTTGTTCTATTCTTCAATTACGGAAGAGAATTTCTGGAAAAAGGAGGTCAATGCGTGTGTGAGTGTGTGTTTTTATGTGAGAAGAATGTCTTTGATGCAACACATAATAGGGGGAGTGAACGTTGAAAAGTCACGAAGAATGCAACGATTCTTGTGCTGAGATAAACAGAGAGAAGGCCAAGGATACGAAAGGGGAAAAAAAAGAGTGAGATGTATACAACTCTCACGCGAAACTGGAGGGAGCGCAGTGGAATTTAGTACGGTTGGAAAATTTTCTCGTTGTTCTTTACCACCCGCGGCGTCTTCTTAGTGTTTACGTCTTTCTGGCTTTACTATATAATGAAGTTTTAAATAAATATATTTTCCGGTGATACAAAAAAGCAAAAAATGAATCAATTAAATTATTTATTTTTATATTCAAGTCAAAGCTCAGTTGGATGTTTAAATTAGAATTTTTTTAATGAAATAGTCACTAGGAAAATCTCAGATGACTTTTGTCAGACAGAATAAAAAAATATAAATAAGTAATTTTGACAAGAAAAATATGAAAAAAATAAAAAAATGAACAACAAAAGTTTTAGGCCAATATTCGAGTGATTCAAGTTGAGCTACCAATATCCTACCCCATGAGATTGCGTATTGCTTGGTGTATATTACCGACAAATAGAATTCCATTGAGCATTCGGATGGAAAAAGACTCAGGGCACAATATTACACACAAACATAAATTTGAAGATACTGAAATAAGAGAAAAAAAAAATTCAGAAGTGAAAATTTACAACGAAAGAAAAAGAAAATCCTCTGTCATCAGGTCGATATTATTTATAGAATATTGAGAAAGATTCTGTTCATGAAAGGCAATATAAAACCCATAAGTTGGTCCGCATTAATTCAAATTTGACAAAAAGGGTAAGAAAACAATTAAACTGGATCAGCGAAAAATATTGAGATAATAATTTTATTTTTTTCCTTTATAATTTTCTATCTCACAAGTAAAAAACAAAAGAACAGATCTCAGATTTGGGAATTTTTTCATTTATAGAAATAAATAATAACCAAGAAATTATATCTAAAAGTATTTAAAACAGAATTGAACGAAAACGGACATGACATTTCCTAGAAATTCGGATCTTCCTGTGCAAATGATAATAATGAGCTGACTAGTCCGAAAATAAAATGGGGACATTAATGGTAAATGACTCTCATAAAAACGAAATCTAAGGGGAATCGTGTCTCGATTTTCTTGTGTTTTATTGTGTTTCATTTGATACCTCCTAGGACTGTATAGGTATAAAATACAATCGTATTTCAATGGTTTACTTTACTCTTGGATTTTATTCTGATTGCTGATTTTTGCCATTCAAGTTTTATGAGTGATTCGTCTGAGTAACTGTGCAAAGTAAATTTTAGTGACTAAAGATAATGGAGAGAAAGTAAAAGTCTGATAGTGACGATATAAAATTAGAATTATAATCATTTATATGGCAGTTGTCAATTATTGTCTGACATAAACAAAGAACTGATTTATATCAAAGTTGTAATAATGTTAGAATCTCATAATACTAAATATTACCCTAATCTTTAACATACTGAATTTTCTTATTTTAACACATACAGAAAAGTGTTATTTTGTGTCTACATCGACATAGTTACTCTTAAAATGTTGGTGAGTGTGTCAAAAGTGCTTATGAACTTACAAGTATGAAGAGAAGAAACAGCATATTCAAGTGTGTTGACATAAGAAACTTTAGTTAGCAGTGTACACTTTCTCTGTTGGTATATCTCAACTAAATGACAAAAATATGGATGCTAATTTGTCTCTATCTTCAACAGTTGAAATATGGAATTTAAATATTATCGAATAAATATGAACTGATGTAAATTAATTTTGTACTTCACATGAAATTTATGATGGTCTTGGCAAAAAAAACTGCACCACAAAATAAAATTGATTAAATGTAGAAATGGAAATTGAGATTTGAAATTAAATGAATTGACATAAGTGGAATGTAGTTTGATTGAAGGCAGTTGTTGTCGAACGATATGTAGAGATATGAAGGTTAGTTGCAATTGGACATGAAAACATGATGAAGATAGATAGAGGTGGATGGAATTGTATGAAGTCGAGTGAGATATTAACAATTTGATAGCAGCAGGCAAAGGAATAGAGAGTAGTTGTATTATATATACGTATATATATATATATATATATAGGTGGATTCTAATTGTATGTTACAAATTTCCCTTGATTTTCTCTTCATTTGGTTAAAATTGAAGATCGTAGAATACATATTGTGTAATTTATTCAACTCATACATGAAATGGCGGCTAAATTGTTGGTTGAGGAAGATTTATCGGAGCGAGTTGATGATTTGTTACAGTTGGAGTTAAATAATTTCGTTTGATGTTGGATAAAGGGAGAAATAAGACATTCTAAAACATTGTTGTTACTATTTTCCAACGAATTTGTTGATGGAAAACAAAAAATAGATTTGACAATAAATTAATGAAAATTTCATTCATTTAATTTTCATTTCTTGGTGGACAATTGCATTTTTTTTAATGATTCATCAAATAACTGAATTCATTTAAATTAAATACAGAAATGGTTACACTGAGTTGAAAAAAAATGCTATAAATTATTTATTTCTTTATACTATTCAAGCAGAGATTATTAATTTCAATCTGTCACTCTTTCACAGCTACAAATTATTCCTTTTCTTTAGATTTTGCTTTTTAAATTGAAATCGCTCATGATGACATTCGCCCTTCTTTCACCCCTTGAAAAATAAATGTACGATTTATTTTTCCCTTCTTTTTTTTTATGAAGTGCATTTTATTATTATTTGTCAAGTATGTGCACTACGATTTCAAGTGAATAAACTTTAAAATTCTGCATTTTTTTTACATCTCTTCTCGACTTGTTGACCTAACTAGAATCATGAGGATCCATTACATCCTTTATAAATTTTCCACAATTGTTGATAGATATAAAAAAAAACAACCTCCACAATTGTTCAATCATTGACAGCAAATACTTCAAATATAATGAAATTAAGTCAACAAATAAAATAACAAATTCACAAAACATCATCTGACAAACATGAAAAGTTCCTATCTCAATTCTACTTCACACTCGTTTCACCACAACACAACGATTCGTTCAACAAAACCCAATTCGCTGACAATTTCATGCAATCTGTTCTAACAATTATTAGAAGAAGAAAAAAGATCATCAACGCTCCCATTTTATTGTCTTTTTTTCGTCCTCCCCAGCTAATCTAACGGAATTTAATCTAATTTCGTATGTATGAGTTTGAACGAATTGCAAAGAGTACGTCCTTGTCGAAGAATATTGAGGAGAGGACACACAGAGAGTATAGCACAGGAGGAGATGCAAGAAGAGAGATAAAATGAGAGGAGGTGCATTTGGTCCTAGGGGGATCGGCTGATTGGAATTCGATTGTCAGGTCAAGCAGCTATGTTCGATTGGAATGCTTAGCAAGTCCTACCCAATAATCCGTATATTCAAACGTACCATATCCTCTATGGAAAGCGGCCACACCCTGGATCCATGTCACAGAAAGAGCTGGGGAGAGAATGCAACAAAGGGAGCAAGAGAATAAGGTTTAATTCGAAATTACTCGTAGTGTATGTTTGTTGATTGTACGTGCTTCTGGATACGACATTTGGTGTCGTCAACGCTTTTGCTTAGTGTTGTACATACATACATATATATATATATATATATATATATATATATATAATATATATATAGCATATTCAGAGATTCAAATTGAGATGAGACGCAGGATGATATAGAGGTTGAGGGTTTTGTTGAATATAGTGTGCACACATCTCGATTCAACATGATTGCTCGAACAAAGAGCAGCGAATACCCAGATCGATAATGCCGGATGGTGTTCGATGTATGCAGATAACAATCGACGGTATTGTCAATGATTTTGAGGGAGGAAATTAACCAAGATTTGTTAATTAAATTTTCAATTTTAGTATTGATGTTAAATGTATGTGTATAGTATTATATTGCCTTGTTTGAAATGCATCTCGTTGGATGATGAAGGGGAATTTCTGTATGTATATTAGTTTCGTCAGGCTGAATTCTAATAACTTTGAGAATGCAAATGCATTGAGATGTAGACAATGAGTAATTGTCAGGGGAACGAGTAGTTCTTTTTTGTTGTAATTTTGATAAGTGTAATTATTTGTTTTGTTAGTTTGTTGGAAGGAAAGAAAAAAGTTTTGGGATGAGGAAATATTTATATGTTTGTGAATTAAATTAAATTTGATTTTTATTTAAATTTATTTCTGAGCTTTGAGGTCCTCTGTTGGGGTTAGGAATATTTTGAATTTGTAATTTTGTTTAGGATTTTTATGGTTCAATAAAAAATTCATATTGTGAAAAACCATTGAGAAAAATTCGTAATGTGAAAATTTTTATTATTAATTTTTTTGTATAGAGTTATTATGAAGGATTATCTTCAATTTCTAAACTGATTGAAGTTTTCATTTATATGGCCTTAAGCTTTCAAGCAGATAGAAAAAGTGTTGAACGTATGTTGATTGAATTCAACACGTTCGACATAATCCAGAAGCTCAAATTCTTTCGGATACCAATCCACCGCTTTTATTTTTGGTAATGAAATTACGTTGAAATAAAAAAGTAACTAATAAAGTGAGTAATTATCTATTTTGGAAATTTGAATGAATTTATAGATATTTCATTGCCGTGAAATAACTCTGTAATTTTAATTAATATTTCTCAAATTGTGATCTCAAAATAAATTGTCAAACAATACACAGTTGACAGATTAGAATTTTTCCAGACTTTTTCTATTCAATATTATTCGAACAATTGATAAAACATCAATTAGTTATTCTAACTTTTAGTTAATTGCTACTCAGTAAATATTTTTTATCAAACTTTAAATGGGTTTACTTTTATCATTCAGTAAAAGATATGAAAGCGAGCAAAATTCTATAAAGCTGACTATGAAAAACCTGCAAAGTAAATTTCAAAAAATGTATAAAGTTTACTAACATGCATTTCATCATTATTCTCTCTGTATTATTTACTAAATGTATAAAGCATCGAGTTATTCTACTCTTCAATATATATACAATTCCAATTCTATTTTATATTGAATAATTCACCATTTTTTCCCTATCGATTTTATTCATTTTTTTTTTTCCACCATTTCAGGTCGTTGCATATTCACGAGAGGTATTTTCATTTCCGAATATTACAAACAGAATATTTCGGCAATATCTACCAAAATATTCAATCAATTCATCAGCCATTTTCATTTATGTTTTTTTCTTGCTTTTACTATTATTAAATTTCAAATTGAAAAAAACAAAAGTAACATAAAAAACCGAATTTTTCTTTTGCACTTTTGCTCATAAATTTCTTCATAAAATCGGCATTTTTTGATGAATCCAATCAATGAATCAATGATGAATTGATGTGAATTGTGTATCAGCTGCATCGAATAGCGAATCATTGATTTACAATTAAAGTTGATGAGTTTGAAATTGATGCAAATACAGATACACATAACTCAACTCATCATATATGCAAATGAATGTTGCATTCGATTAACCTGATCGATTGCGATTAAAATATGTACTCATAAAATTACACTAATTATCCTCACAACTTGAACAAATCAAGTTACAGACTATCATCTATTCCAATATTTTTTTTTCTCATTCTGTTATTTTTTCCTCCTTTTTTTCCATAATTTCTACAGGGGACAAGAACTTTTCACTACTCAAACTTCTCTAATGGCAGAGGAAATACTCTGTCTCCTTTTAACTTCACTCAACTGCTCCTTACTATTCGCTTTTTAACTACTTTAAGAGTAAAGTAGGGGGAAAAATGGAAAAAAATGAAATACAGAGAGAAAAAAAAAGATTAATGCAAGAATTCTAAGTTAAAGTAGTGGCGAGCGTCGTCTATAAACGTTGCGCATACCAGTTGAAGAAGATTGAATAGTGAGTGTAAGGAGTACTTACACTTGTTCAGTTGTCGGTAGATAAAAGAAGAGGAAAAAAATATGAGAAAAAAATATCGAATCAAAATACATAAGAAACATAAAATATGAAATGCGTACGAAAAATGTTTGCCTTGAGTTTCCCTCACTGCAACTTCCAGCGTTGCTGATATATAATTTTTTTTTTCCCTTGCACAAGTAGGGTGAAATCATGGTGCGATACAGATAGGAAGAAATAGTGAGGCTGAATGAAGGGCGAGTGCGTGTGAACTGGTGGAAAACAGGATGAAATATATATATACATTGAGATAGTCGAGAGTTGGGAAACGAATTTCGTGATGGGACCACAAACGCTGTCTGCCGATCTTGCCATAAAGCTGTCAGGATTAAACGCGATAAAAGTTGGCAATCGATCGAGGAGACGAACGAATAGGAGTGGAAGAATAAGATGGAGAAAAGCGAAGTAGTGAAATAAAAATTGCGTTGCGACGGAGAAAAATGGCTGTCGTATTTGATGAACGATTCCAACTTGGCGGGTTCGATCTCCAGAAGTAAAAGAGGAAGTGAGACTTGAAGATAAAAAAGGAATCCTTGTTGGATAGAGATACGAGAATGAATTTTCCTGGTGGACGTTAATGTAACAGCAAGTGAAGCATAGAAGACAAAAATGAATAGATACACAATGAGATATGATTGGCAAGTGTACACACGTGGTCTGAAATATTTTGATATTCTTCCCTAAGATTTTTTGATTATCAAATTTGAATGAACTTGTTCTATTCCATCATTTCTTTAGTTTTGCATTGGTCAACCAACGATACTTTTCAGATATATTTCATATACTAATAAATTTGTAAACAGTAGTTCAATATCCATTTTATTTTTATATTGAGAGCCGAATGATTATTATTGTTGACATACATCTGATGTGCAATTGAACTGTACTTTAGATATCAATTCATGTGGTCACTCTGATTAAATATGACGTCAAATGAACTCAGACTTTGTCTAACCCAATCAGGTCAATTACCCAATCTGGCTGTTGAAATGTATAGACATACCAAGTTAGATCTGGCACCCGATTCGATTATATCTGATTGGATTCGACATTCCTACTTTGATGCTTCTTTTCTCAAAGTCATACTCAATTGATCCATCAACGAAATGAACCGGAATGATCGCCGTAGCTATTGAATTAAATTGAATCGTATTATGAATTTTGAACGTTGCATGTATCGGTTATTACATTATCGAAATGGGAGTTTCAACTGCTGACAAATGTTTAATTCATGAATGTATTTTCGACTTATAATTAGTGATATTCACATTGTTATAGATGAATAATACTCAGTAATATTATATTGAATGATAACATGATTTTACCAAGAATAAATTCATCCAAAAAATATTTTTTTATGAATTTTTATTTGTAGACAAATGAGTGAAATATCAGTGTAAGAAGTTCTAATCTTAAAAAAAAGAATATCTCAATGATGGAGTTATTAAGAATCTGAATATTAGCATTTTCAAAACAGAAGTGCAACCAAATGAAAAAATGAGGTCATTACGACAAAAGATATATTTAAAATGCAATTCAACTTTGTTCTCGAGGTTTTTCTCAAAAATAAAACAAAAAAAGCATCGTCATAATGATAAACTGCCTACTCAGCAAACTTTACGAGTCATAAAATTCTTGTTTGCAAGTATAATAATATGAAAGAACATTAGCTTTTACCAAGCAAATTTTTCATGAACGGAAGACAATAATTTTACTAACAGCAAACGACAAAAAATTCGGATTTAAATTCTGCAAGTGACAGCGAAGTGAGCTATTTGTTCACCAGATATTCAATTCAACAAACTGACAGAATATTCCCTTGAGAAAGTTTGAGCAAAACCCAATGAGTCAAAATAGTATTTGAAATCTTCTAGACTTTTTAATTTCTAAAATTGTGACGGAAATTTGTTGCTTTAACTTCTAATGACATAAAAAACATTTAAAATGCTCATTTTTTTTTCATCAATACAGGAAGAAGTCATAAGAAGATTTTATGATTTTCACAGCTGGCAATTCAACAAGAAAATGTGACAATAGCGCTATTGTGATTCTATATAAAAGTGTTTATGTGTGAAAAATATATTTCATACTTCGATATGTCTTTTCTCACAGCTGTTCGTGCGGTGTTGCCAAACCTCTGGTAATACATTTCACTATTTTCAATCGAAAATGAGAAAACCATTTTCAACGTCAATTATTTACATGAATAAATATTAACAAGACACTGAAAAGATATAATGATACCCAACAAGCCTTTTCCTTCATCTTCACCTACTTCCGTCATGTTCATTTTGTGCAGTTGGGAAATTGTCAGTGATAAAAATAAATAACGATCCGCCGGATACTCTTCGACTATAGAGATCTGTATCTAAAGAATTTTCAGTACGTCAACTTTAATATCATTTTAGAAATAAACTAGACGGTGAATTATCTCCAGATTTCGAAAGTAGTTCAATAAAGGTATCTTCGTGATGTTGATAACATTTCAGTTCACTTGGAAAATCGTAATTTCTATAACACTCGCTTGAACCTTTTTCATTATCATTATCTTTACACAAAATGACGAATGATTATAATCAAAGCAAAAATGAGGTTTGAGGAAATGGTTTAACGAGTTGGGTTAAAAATATTATTTGAATTTAATTTATTGTGATAATAACAAAAAAAATTTCAGTTACTTTCCATTATTTATAATTATTTTTCTATCTCTAACCGAATAACTTAATCTCTACAGCAATTAACAATATCATCGCAATATCATTCATCTAAAAATAAAAAAATAAATTTATTTACAGCTTTTATCACTTTGTCATCATCACCAAAACATTTGCAACATTTTTGGTATTGAAACTATTTAAATTTTATGTAAAACTTTCTATTTTCTAATATGAAATAAATTAAATACTACTACCCACGCAAATAATCGTATACTCAATCTTCCAGTATAAATAACAATTTTCATTATGCAAATTGAATTCTATTCATTCATCTTACGATATATTCAGATAGATCCGATTAGGTTAAATCAAATTCTCGACGGATTCGGTCAGATCAAATTATATGTGGATATAAATCCTGATTTGTGTGTTACTGGAGTGCACAGATCAAACGCAATTTAACTTTATCGAAATATTTATTCCTGGGTATCGTTACAGAAGAAAATAAAACTATTTGTGGTTGGTTATTACATATTTGAGGCAGTTAATCCCTATATTAAACTCTGATCTGGTAAATATTTATACTATTAACGATCATTTATAATAATAGTCAACAAAGTTATATATATTCATCGAAATGGATATGCAACTCGTCGAAACAATTCGTGAAATTAAATATCAAATTTAATGTCATGTAATCTATTCGAAGAATTCTAATTCAACCAATAATAATTAATAACTACAAATTTCGCAAGATATTTTCATTTTCTCTTGTTAAAAGAGTTTTACGTTTAAGTGAATTTGTTATTCTCTTCTCTTTCTCTCTGCTATTATAATAATTTGAAGTTCTCACCCTTCAACAATAATATTATTTGCCACGAACATTTTTATTATTCAAAAGTCTTCTAAGCTGATTTTGAAACTGCTTTATAAAGTCAAACTATTCATGAAGTGAATTTCAAATTTGGCGTGAGTTAAGCCTGATAAAAAACTACAATTTTATCATTTTATATTCAAAGAACTATTTAGCAAATTCTTCTTTGATCTTGAATTTAAATCTTTAACATAAAACTTCACGGTATATTGAAGATGTATAATTATTCAACCGTATTAAACTTTTTTTTCAGTGCAAAATATTCTTGGCTGGCATTGTCACTATTTTATTTGAATTATAAAAGAGACGTAGACCTATCCCACTTAACGAATTCCATGGTATATATAGAAACCTGAACGCGAATTATTGACGATGATATGTATATACAGGAAGATGGTGTGGTAGTAGTGGTGTCGTTAGATGATCGGTCGTTTCAGGAATGTCAGATATTAAAATACCGCAGGCTCTTTGGGTCTATATACATGCATACATATATATGAAGGTATATATATCTATATTTTCCAACCATTTACTTTCCTTGGCGTGGTTCAACCCCTTCACTCTTTCTGTTCTCGAATACAAATACATTTTACTTCACCATTACTCAGTTCTCTTTGCTTTTAATTATTCCCGACGACGTTTAATATTTCTTAATGCATTCTCAGAATGGATATTTTAGTTCAACATAAATTCTTCATAGATATTTTCAATAATTTTTCGTTTACAGAGGAATTTTATTTCTTATTAGCAAATAACTGTACGTGAATTAGAAACTTTAATGTGTTTGTATTTTATTAAGGGAGAGAATATAATTGTGGAACTGCTACACAAAGAAACGTTTGTAAATATGAAAAACAGTTTTATTTTGTTTGCCAGGATTATTTAGTGCAAGTTTGCTCATTTTATTTAGCTTTTGTGGGGGGAGGGCGGGCGTTTAATCGAATTAATGTATTCGGAGTTTTGTTTTATCGTCTTTTGATTGTGAAAAAAGAGATAAATTTACAAGAGGAGATGTTTTTATTCTGCTTGTGTTTTTGTTGCAGGCCATTTCGGGAAGTGAAATTTTTTTTTCTTTCATTACGAAAGATGGGAAAATGTTCAGTTTTTATGTTGCACTCGTGAAAGAAGAGAAAATACTTTTGGAGAAATGTTAAAGAAAGCTTGTAGCCTTCTCTCAAAAATTCTTCGGACATCTTAACTTTTTTTTTTCACCAAAGTGAATTTTATCTTTTTCTTCAAGTTCCATCCATTACTAAGTCGACAGTGTTACAAGTTCAACATTTGATGTTCGGTAATTTAAAAACTTTTCGATATCCCAAAATGAAATTTGGTGCTTGGTTTTCTCTATGCAATAATGAAACTTTTACTACCTTATTCATTTTTTATCCCTCAACTTTTTGGGTATGAAAAATTTCTAGAGAAAATCCCACTCCTTGAATTATTTAAATCGTCTCTTTTTCTTAAATGCATAAAGACCAATTGCTTGAACCTTCTTCATCAGTAATTCATCCAAGGTGCTTTACTGAACACAAAAGCAAAAAAACGAAAAAAGAAACCAAACATTATAAAGTCAAATTGACAATTCTCATTCGCTAACATCAACTTAATATTACTTCGTTAATTTATACCAACATGAGAAATTTATTGATATATTTTTCCATGAAAAAACTCTCAACGGAGAAAGAAATAACCTTCTGCTTTTCACCTGTTTCAATGAACGGAATAAATTGTACAACTTTTTTTTTTTGATTGAATAATCACGAGGTGAAGAATTATTAATGAAATTATAATTTCAGTATGATTCAATTAAATATAGAGTACCCATATATAACTATCAATGAAAAGTGATCGAATCAGATAGAAAGTTGATGCACGAGAAATACAAAATTCAATCAATTAAATAAACAGTGAATGTGTCGATACGCCATTAGCATATGTGTACATGTCGTGCAATTAATGAGATGATGAAGGACAGGTGAAATGTTTGACCAAATTTCTCTCACACATGAAAATAATTAACCTAACTGATAAACAATTCTCAATATCTAAAAATAGAAAAATTTATATAATCAATTTCTCCATTTTCATATGAGCTTTTTATCTTCGAATATAAAAAACAAAATAAATCCCACCGTGTTAAAATTTTCCCATTCAGCACGTCTCACGTTATCACAATTTTTTTTTTCTCCAATTCTCTACATTCTCGTGGTTATTTTTCCTATAAAATAGTCTCCATGTAGTTCTAACATAAAAACACACACACACCTTTCTCGTCAAAAATTAAATTACAGCCGTTCACTATCATAAAATAAAACGCCAAAGTATTGTCCGCAAGTTCTTGAGTTAAAAAAAACACTAGGAAATAATAAAAAAAAAAATATATAACAATTTATCCATGTCCTTGACGTAAATATCATGGTTAAAAAATTTTTTTTCCCATAACAACGTATTTTATATGTAGCATGATGAGAAGTCAAGAGTGTAAAGATAATCCACAGGGAAATATACAGACTCCAGGGAAACGGATAACGGCGCTGCAGCAACTCTTGTTCTTGTTATACATGATATATTATCTACCTCCACAAAATTGGTAAATCGAGCCAGTCAACGTTAACCCGATGAAAAGCGGACTCAGTTCCACCAATAAATTCACCACTATCCACCCTTGCTTTCATTCATCCCCCAACTATACATTTTCTGTGTCACAATTGCATACGTGAGTTGTTATTCAGTTTCATATGTTCGTATGCATTTCTCCTTTATATTATAATAAGATGGGAAGTAAATTATTCGTATATATATATAAACTAAATAATCACAAGAAACGTTCTGGATGTTTTGACATTAGATAGAATATTCGAGTAATGGTAATTAGGCAAAATTCACGCAATGTAAATGGCCAGGACTATAAATACCAGGCGGATCCGTTTTGAATACGCCCATTGACGACAGTATAAAGCGTACACACACCAAAATCTAGTGGACATTAATATCCCATTTGGAGTTGAGAGTTTTGCGGTTCGTTGGTAGAACACAACCACATCGATGACGCAATATATATAATATGTGTATGGATGTGTATGTTTTTGTATGTGCATGTGTTGTAGGGTTTAGGGAGTACATGGGGCCAAATTTAAACTACAAAATGGGAGGGTATCAAATTCTCAGTGTCCCTTTTGTGGGATTATTGATCGCACAACATTTTACATGTATATGTTGATTAATCGTTATGAGTGATTTTGTTATGTTGCTATTTTTATTGAACAATTATTATCAGAAAAAGTATACGATTAATGAAATAGACTTTTCTTCACGATTTCTCGATGTCTTTTACTCTTTTTTTTTTTCGTTTGCTGTTTTCAATTCGATGAGCTCAATGGAAAGGAATTTTTATTTATTATTTCACAGAGTTGCCACACATGAGATGTGTCTTTGAGTAATTTCATTCAATAATTTTATATATGAAATATGTCTGAGATGAAAAATAAAGATGGTTTCATTGAAAAGTCGATATTTCTAGTGGGAAATAAAATTTTAGAAATAGAATCTACAATTATTGATTTATCGTGGAAGCTTTTCAAGGGTCATGTGCTTTTTTTATTTCTTGTATCATTGTCAGCTAATAATAGGAAATATTTTCGTGAAAACACTTTATAAAAATGTATATTTGTGACGCGTCTGCTGTTTATTTCATGCCCATTCTATTCATGAGGTCACATCAAAGAAAGCTCTGCTACACAAATGAAAAAATTGGGCTCCCAGTAAAAATCTCTGTGATGAATAAAAGAAAGTAATCGGAATTGTGAAAACCTCTGTTCTTTCTTCTTCTTATTTCGATGGTTTCTATGAATTATGTCAAAGATATTTTATTAATCGATTTTGATGTACATTAATTTATCGATTCACATTCACAACTAAATATAGAGTGGATTCTCTAAGAAAATGCTGAATAAAAATATACAATAGAAATAAATGGCAGAAAGAAACAAATGAAAGGAAACAAAAATTAATTTTTGCAAGATTTACATAAAAAATCCCTAATGAATAATTTTTCCAATTGATAATATTAAATATTTACTCCTAATTAAATTATTGGTTAATAATAATGCATCTGAGTAGCCAAGAGAGTCCGAAATACGAGATTATCTCTCAATTCTTTCACATCTGCTTTTTTCTGGTTTCTGTTTTCCAGTAACGAACGTCATTGACCGTCATCCGCTGTAAGCCACGTCGACTTCGTAGACGGAAAGAAGCCGTAACCTGACGCTGAAGAAAAAGGATGGAGTTTTCCGGGGATCTCTCGTATTGCCTGGCCTTTTTTTCACTCTCCTCTTTTTCCCCTTCTTCTTCTCTGTTTTCTTTTTCTTCGTATCCTATGAAATGCTTTTGTTCGTTTGGTGTTTTTCTTTAATTTTCTTTTGCCAGTCTCCCCTCACGATTTAGGTTTTATTTTCTTTTTTTTTTTTCATTTTATATTTTTTTTTCTACTCTCGCAGATAAAAGGCGAAACTTCGAGTTGGGAAACTTATTATACAGCCATGAGCCATGCTCTTGAAGAGTAAGAAAATAATCCCTTCCATTCTTTCTTACTCATGAGCGGACACAGTGCACTTGCGGTAGTGCAAGCTGTAAAATATTTAACGGGTGAAAAGTAACCCGTGAGCGAAGTGAGTTTTGGGAGGTTATAGCTGCCGTTCATAGTCTGTGAAATTACATATATTATATACGTGCGTGTGTGTATGTATGTGTGTGGGTGTGTGCTTGCACATCCGTTCAAGCGGGAAAATTATGCGGAAAGAAGAAAATTTTCATCTCATTTTTATTTATTTTTTCCTTTCATTCGCTTTTATTTTCCGTTTTTTGTTTCGAAAGTTCTTGAGAGTTTGGAATTATGAAGAAAGAGAAAAAATATATAAAAGAAATGAAGTGGTTGATGTTGAGAAATTAGAGTAAAGGTAATTAGAATTGTTGTGCATACAGTGGGCACACATATTCTCATTGTGAAATAACAAAAAAAAGGGGGAAAAAAATAATAATAATAATAAAAATAAATCGGATAAAGAGAGAAACAAATAGAGTTCCCGGCACAGAGTTTTTTTTTATCACACAACGGACATAATTGCTGAATATATTGTCATTACCATATATTACTTTGCATACTGAAGTATACTTCGTATACATTTCCTCTTGTCATGTACATCTCGCGAAATAATAAACATAATGACAAAAAAAAATCTGCGTATTAAAATATATACACATATATATAGTTTTTTTCTACGCTTTGATAACAAATGAATATGTCATACGTACATAGGCATATGTAAGTTGAAATAGAATATGTATTTTCATGTGTCGACATTTGAAAACCGTCGGTATAAAACTTTCCTCCTACCTCAACGAATCAGCGCCATATGCGAGTTCTTGAGCGCCTGTACGACAGCAAATTTTCTCCAACTTCACAAGTTCACACTTTTCAACAGTATATATATAAATACACTCCTATGGTATCAAGGCATTTACACGAGTATTTTGAAGGGTAGTTCGAGCTTACAAACTTTCAAAGCAACGTCATTCTCAAACGAAATTTCAATTAAACTTAGCTGCTACCATAAATTCTTTTTCTATCATTTTTTTCTTTGCTTTCCATTTCACACATTTATATTTATTTTCTTCATTTTCTCATTTAAATACAAAAAAAAGGGTAGCGGGGGCAGTGGTAATGGACATTTTTCTATTTTGAAATGATATATTTACTTCGATTATCAAAATCTATTGACTGAAAATAAAATATTACAAGGGAGGAAAAAAAAAATATAACGAGGTGTGATTTTTGCACAATAAATAGCGCAATGTAAGAAAAGCAAGGGATGAATACGAAAGAGAGGGGATGACAGTGAATGCAACTATTTTTGATAAGATGTGAAATCGTTTCGCGTTTCCTCATACAATCCGAATAATATATTTGTACGTATTCTCATTTCTCTTGCTCTCACACACTTTCACGTTCTCGTTTTCAAGGGTGTGGCGGCGCTCAACCCAACGGCATTCACTCATCGATTTTTCTCTCCGTTTTTCCCAATAACGTGTCAGTCTGGAATCCACCAAGTAAAACCCGACTATTCCTCTTCTATCGGCTTTTTTTTTTCCCATTCTTTCTATTTCACAAACTGCAGCGCTTTGCATTCTCTTCCTTGCAATGTCTATGTCGACTTTTCGCCAAAGTGTCGAGTCCTTCACTACTCGACATATCGTTTCTCAGAGTTCCCAATTTTATATGACTTCTCGCTCGTTTATTCTTTTCCATTCCTCTTTAGTTGAGATTCTCTTATATTTTTTTATCTCCAGTTTTATCATTCGTTTTTTTCTATCACCCCTTTTTTCATACTTCTAATTTTTTATTCTCTCTATCTATCCAATCTACAATGACGAAGAGTATGTAGGGCACCTGTCACAGTGTATTCTTTGAAGGCTTGAAATTATTTTGAATGAAAAATCGAAAAAAAAAAGATAATTAAGAATGGAAATATTTGAGCTGCGTGGTGGGAAAAAGAATGAATGAGATAAAGAGAATGATTTGAGAGGAAATATAGTGAACAGAAGAGAAGAAAAGAAAGAGAAATTTTGTGGATTTACAAAACTATAAAACTCACCGTTGACAGACAAAGTTACCTTTTTTCATTTTATTTTTTCTTCTCTTTTTGGTCATAAAAACACACACAGAGATCAAGTCGACTTCCGATCGACTACACAAAAGTCTCTAGAAGATCATATAACCACAGCGACATACATAACTCGTAAAGAGGTATCAATCCGGTATTTTTATTCGTTTTTATTTTTCTTCTATTTTTATATTTATGTATTCCCTTTTTTCATTATATTCTATTTGATCTACAATAGAATTCAGAATGTCCATAAATAAATACAACTGTTTATTCATTTCGTACATCTATGACAACGTTAAATTCTCATTGAGTTGTAATTGTGTTCAGTTAAATATGAACATACAAGAGAAAAATATTTGAGTATAAATTAACTGTAGAAATGAGAAGAAATTAATTATTTTCACACATTTCTTTATGTTTTGTATTGATAGTATTTTTTTTCTTCTTTCTTTAAATTCTTTCGGAGAGGATTACATAGACTTTCATCTATTACTGCGAATCACAATACAAATAAAAATATCCATATATATGAGAATGCCGCTCTATTGTGTCACTCGGGTGATTGTTTATCTCCTTTTTCTCTTCCTCTCGTGTTTTGCCTCCTTGTACACGTCATCCCTGTGCCGTCATTGCGCTGTTCACCCTTGTCACAACTTCCTCTTCTCCATTTTTTTATTTCTCTTTCTGTTTTTTTTTATCCATAAGTATCTCTTGGTATCTCAATTTCTGTCATCATTTGTTTTATCAGGACACCACTGAGCAATCTGGTGCGTAGAAATCCTCGTTGTATCAATTGTTTTGTTTTACCACCCTCTATTTCTCTGATTCATCTCTACGATCAATTGACAATTTCTATGTATGTGGATAGGTAATAAATAGATAACTGGACATTGTGTTGTACGTAGATTCATTAGAGAATCTATGTGAGCACAGATTGAATGTTAGTTGAACTGGCGTAAAGCTGAAGTAACCAAGCTCACTGGCAACATTATTTCAATCGATAACAGAGTGGATGGTATTTGAGGGTGGATTACTCAGGATAACATTACCAGAACAAAAAAAGAACAGAAATTGTTTCCCCAGTTTTGGTGAAGGTTATTTTTGTCTCTCATGTATGTTAAGTTCATCAACTATTATTATTTTTTTTTCTTTCTGGAAGCAATTGACACTTGACAAATTTTATTATTACTGAAGTCTTACAATATAATTTATCAGGAATTTTATTAATACTCAGGATGAATTGGTTTTTTTAATTTGGCAAAACTGAGTTTAATCAGATAATTCTGTGATTTTCATTGCTGAGATTTACTTGTTTGTAGAATGAAGACATTTTTTGAAGATGCGAGGGGAACTATTTGATAGAGGGTTTGAAATTCTATGAAGTTACTACATTTTACATTTTTGCAAATTATGTTTATGCAGTGGAACTATAAAGAGGTAATTTTTTATTGCAAAGTTAAACTCGTTGGAAACTAAAGTTAAAAAAGTGTTCTTTTTGTTACAAGATTATACTGAGCCCAACTTACATCATGCGAAAAAACAGAAAAAAAAAGAAATTTAATCATTTTATAATTATAATGAAGTTTTTTTATAGATGAAAGCGCAACTTTGCTTTTATGTTTTGCAGGTCTTTCATAGCATAAAATAGTTCATCCATAAAATAATTTTTTCATCGATACAAAACATGTTCAATTTTTGCATCAGCTTTATAAATCAACGAGTAGAATGTTTCTACGAAAATAATTCTGGGAATGTTTTTATTTTTAGTGATTTTTTTCAACTGATACACCTGAATTGAGTGATTTGATTAGCATTAGCAAAAAAAATTCACATAAAGGATAGTCAAATTTTTCCTACACATGAACTCACTTTTAATATTTCTATTCTTGTATACAAAAAAAAAACAACTCGAGATGTTTGGGTAAATAATTAGGACAAGGCGTCATCAACTACTTTTAGTTTGGAAAACGACTCGCCAAATCAAACAAACACAACCGTTTTCTCAAGTAGACTAAAGTAGTGGAGAAAACTTTGACGTTTACTTAATTATTTTAATTTAATCTTGAATATTATAATGACGTATAACAAGTTCCACCGTATAATTCCGCTTATGAAATTTAATTTGAGGATTCACGGTCGGTTCAACTACGTTCAAATTACAGACTGATATTAAACGTCATATCTGTGAAAAGAATTTTGAAACGTAACATGACATATTGTTAAATAGTTTTTGATTGTTGGGTTAAGACGAATGCAATTGATTTTTTGAATAAAAAAGAAATCGCAAGTTGTCAATATATCTGCTTCTTAAAATTCTAACGAAGTGCTGCACTTCTCCATACCATCATTGGATTGAAACGTAGACATAAAATAACGTTGAAAAATATGACTGATATGTTTTCATCCAGGTCAATACTCAGTTTTGATTGTCAGTTGAACTGAATTTTCTATTGATTTGTCTGACGATCCATTTTTTATTCAATGTGGAAATGCAAATGAAAAAACGAAAAAATTTGAACAGTCTCTCATGAGAATTTGTAAATCAATTAAATAAATTTGCTGATCTCAAAAATATTTACAATGAATTGAAATTTCTTGGTATAGTCATTTCTCTTCTATGATGGAGCAAATTCATCAGTTGTGATGAAACTGATTGAACAGCAATTGAATTAAAAATTATTACCAACCACAAAATGTACATACGTATGACTATTCTGGTAATGTGCATTTCCGAATTAATCGACAATATCGTGTGGACGCCCACCATATTCACTGATGTTGACATTGACAACCAAGTTCAATTCATTCTGAATTGAATGTTCGATCTGAATTTCGATATTTGAAAATATGATGTTATTGTGTTTGAAGAATATCCAGACGTGAGTGGTTATCATAAATTATCCACATAAATATTCAACATTAATCTATTACGCCACGATGGATTCGAATTGTTTCAATAAATTGTTTCAATAATTATTATAAGAATAACAAATTTGGTGAGGATTAAATAAATGATGGAATACAAATGCGATTGAGCAATTCTTTGTCATCATTTGTATAAAATGAGCTACGATTATTATAATTAACTAGGAATGCGAGGAGAAAACATTTTTATGTTATGGAATTGTAAGTGATATTTTATCCATCGACCACAATCGACATCAAACTTTCAATTCATTGCAGAATCTGTTTATGCAATCAAATGTGATAACTCTAATGAAAGGTTGGAATTATGATACCAGGGACATTCTGATGAAAATTATATCGGTTGGAACTGAATAAAAAATTCAAATCTGATCAAAATCACTTTCGACATAATTCATCAAATTTTCTCTCACCGCCAGACCTTGATGAATGAAAAATACAGTCAGGGGATAGTTTTTTACTTTCACAAGATTCTCATTGATATTTTTCCCAATCAATAACAAAACATAACGTCGTATTATTTTTCCTCATCAACAGTTTCCATAATTCAATTCGTTAATTAACAAAGAATAATAATACGAAAAATATTGATAAATATTTAATTCAATTTTTCCAATGTTGACAATATTCATTGCAAACTGAACAATATTTATTTCGCAAAAAATAGCATTATGGAAAATAATTTGCAAATCGAACCACGAACTTGGCAAAGGGGTGAGATATGAAAGGGGTGAAGAATCAACCAAGAGAAACAGTGGGAGAGAACAAGTGAAAACTTGGTTCAGAGTCTGAAAGTTTAAAAGAGTGCTCGGGACTGCCCGAGGCATAACCTTTTTTTCTCGTAGAATTGGAACTGAAAGAAGTGTAAGGGGAAGAAACGGAAATAGAGAGGGGAGAAGTCAAGGAAAATGAAGAACGCGGTGGAGCGGCTGGTTCTTGACAGTATAGCTTGGTTGTTTCTTCCTTAAAACTTCCGTATTTTCTCTCCGTTTATACAAGTATTTTCTTTCTTCTTCTTTCTTTTACTCTTCATATTCTCCAATACAGTTTTTCAAATGGAATAGTTCGTTCAAGCGCGTTTTGCCTTTAGCTATGTATCCATATCCGGTTGGATGTTTTATTTTTTCTTACTTTTTTCCACTCGCTTTTTCTACAACGATAAGCAACAGAAGTGTAATATAACTTCACTTTGATCTATCGATATAAAAATATGTATGTAAAATCGAATCCCACAAACATACACATAACAACTTTATCGAATTGAAATGTGAAATTTCCGATACTTGTACATGAATAGTTCGAAAGTTCAACACACAAACTTGAATGTAAAACGAATATCTATTTAGTTGTACTACTGAACGTTCATCTTCAAATCCTCCATGATTTCTCTTTTTTCAAAGCATGAAAGCACGAGAAAAAAAAGAAATAAATAATACATGAATGAATGTAATTCGAAAAAGTGAAAAAAAAATTATTCACCTCGAAATAACTTTCACAAATTTTTTTTTTTATAATGACTTATACATTTCTCCTTTTGTTTCATTCCTTCACATTTCATATTTTGTCTCCATTCACATTATGGTTCTCTTTTCTTTCCTACTCCTTTTTCTTTTTTTTTTCACCCGCATTATTATTTTCTCCCTATTTTCCTTTCTTTTCTCTTCCCTTCATTCTCATAAATAATAATATTCCTTCGGTATTCAGTCTCGCTCCTTCAATAATATATAGCAATTCGTGAATTGTCATTTCCACTTTATTCAATTTCGCTTCGAGTCTCACAGAAAATGAATGGGAGAGAAGACGAGCGCGTCGAGGTGATATCGGACAACTACTCACATAACTATACTACCATTATGACTACACCAATTTATGTATATGTATACATATATATTCGTAGTGAGCACAATTCGACTCAACTTGACGTCAAATGCATAATATTATCATGGGTAGAAAGACGTGGGTCCATTGGTCGTGGTGAGACGTTGCAAGTTTCATATATATGTACACAGATATTATATGTTTATATATCTATGTATATGTATGTCATAGAATGTTCCCTCTTTCGTTCCTCCCTAACTCATCCACTTCTACGCTATTCTCTTCTCTTTTCTGATTCTCGTCTGGTCTTTTCCGCGCATTCTCCGTCATCTCGAGATACACAATGGAACTCAAACCTGGCCTGGTTTGCACTTTCTTTTCCACGTAGACTGGCTCCACTGAGATACTCTCTACCCATAGTAATACACATACACATATACAAACAAATACACGCAAATGTGAAAAGAGGCAATAGGAGAAAAAAAAAATATGGTATGAAAGGAAAAAAAAGAGAGAGAGGCAAGAGGGGAGAAAAATTGTGGGAAAATAAACTGAGAAGAGAAAGGAAAGGAAAAAAAAGAAGATAATAATGAGAGAGAATCCATCGGTATTGAAGTCCTGTCCTTTTATTTCATCGCTTTCTCGTTGTCACGACAACTTCTATTTTTCATTCTTCTGCAATGCATATATAGATATGAATGTATATATATATATATATATGTAGACGTGTTCGTACAAAAGAGAGAATGGAAAATATGCAAATTTTCAAATTCGAACAGTTGTGCTATGTGTAGAAGTGCACACGACATTGTGTGTTGGTAAATTTAAACGAAAATGTATCGATAAGAGTTGAGATGAATGTTGTTGCTTTAATTTTCTTTGCTTTGCTTTTTTTTTATTTCTATTATATTCTTTTTTATTGCGTGTTTCACTCGGTGGTTATTTAGATTCTGTTATTTTTTTGTGTTTTTTCGTTGGAATTTAGTGAATTCTATATTATTTGTTGTATTTATAGATTTATTTGTAGAAATATTCAGACTTTGTCGAGACGAATTAAGGTGAGAATATGCTTTAGTGGAAATTGCATTTATAGTCAGACGTTCGCTTATAATTTCCGGAGCGTTTGAGAAAGACGAAATAATTTACTTCTTGGCTCCATTTCGATTTAACATTCGATTGTATTTTGTTGGAAAATAATAATATTACTTTATAGTTGAATGAAGAATTAGTTCGATGTACGAATTTTTCTCGCAAATATTCATCATATTCTTGTGTAGCATTTTATGGGAATGATTTCACAGCTGTTATTGTTGTTGCGTAGTCTTTCCAGTGGCGAAAAAATATTATTTGATCATGAAACTGAATTTCATTCTTTGTCAATAAGTGAAACTGGATTAGTGGTCGTTTTTTTAGACTTTTGATTATCTGCCAAGATCAAATTTTTAAAGCTCATTTTTCACCAAATATTTATTTTTTAAAAGCTGATGAATGTGAATATAAATTTCATTTTATAAAAATTTTTTTTCAATGTTAAAACATACGTGAATTTATTTTTGTAACTTCTAGATATTATTGACTGTTATTTGACACAATATTTCTTTCGTGTGGCTACCGATTTGTTGTCGCTTTGTGACAACGATAAGTCCAATCGCTTACGCTTTTAGTGACTTCTTCGGTGTAGGTATGAACATCACAATAGTTCCGGAATTTTTTGTACTGATAACATTTTAGTGTGGAGTTAGGCATTAATGAATTATACACAGTTGAGAAATTCATGAAAAAAATAAAACCCAAATGGAGAACTTATTAATTGTAACAATAAAATTCTCTGCTGAGAATTTTGTGAGTATAGTAAATTTACAAAATACATTGACTTGAACAATTGAAGTTCTTATAAAATTCAATAATTATTTTGAAAAAGAGTTTGGTAGTTGAATTATTTATTTACTTTGGTTTGTATTTGGTTTTTGGTAGAATATTGCTCGCTTTTTTTTCCCTGCTATCTCAAATTATATTTGTTTCGTGCGGCTACCGATTAATTGCTCTTTCGTCATAATGATAAATTCGATTGCCTATCCGGATCACGACTTCTTTGGTGTGAATACAAAACATTGATGTCGCAAGTCTTGTACTGACGACATCTTTTTGTTAAATCAGGCATATATCGACTCTACACAATTGACACATTGTTGGAACAGAAAAAAACAGAAAAACAAAAAAAAAACATTAAGTAGAAATCAAGTGACAAGCTGGTCAATTGTATTATCAACATCCCCTGCTGAAAATTCTGTGAGTATAGTAAATTTACAAAATACGTTGACATGGACAATTTGAAGTTCCTATAAAATTTAATAATTATTGTGAAAAAGAATTTGGTAGTTCAATCATTCATTTATTTCACTGAATTACCAAGTTAGTAGAATATTGCTTGCATTATACATAAAGAATATTGAATACTCATCGTATGGCTGTGTATTATCATCCTCATAAAATGACAATCAGTGAAGAAATGTCGACGCAGAAAGAGAAGACCTTGTAGATATCCGTTTTGTATTTTCACAAACATATTCCAATCTTTCTCAATTCTTTTAAACATTTAGATAACGTATTGTTGAATTAGTCACACTAACATATTTCCTTCGCCATTTTGAATTGACAACGTGGCGAAAATCAGCAATGGACATTGTATAATTTATTGAACTATTCTGTTTCGCTTTCACAGCTCTGTCAGTATGAAGCTGTTCGATATTTTACTCGTAATATTCGGTTTGAGTATCAACCAAGTATTGTGTAAATCAATTGACGATGAAATTCGTTAGTATTTTTATGCATAAATATCATCATATCTGACAAAAAGTAAATATTGCTATCATAATATTGATCATTCTTTTTTTCTCTTCTTTCCACAAAATGCAATAACTTCAGTTGAAAGATTCGAACGAGGTCTTTTCGATATTTCGCCTGAGAAAATAAAGAACCTCATGAAAAATGGCGATAGTGACTTGGGTGTGCCTATTTTCGATCCGTACGTAGTTGCGAACCATGATCTAAGTATTGTCGAAGATAACTTAATGTACGTATCAAAATAATAAATGAAACAATTCAACATATAAATACAATATGAAATAACTAATTCTATAACTGCTGTATCATTGTTAGAGTTATTGGTAAATTGACCAATGTTTCAATACGAGGACTGTCTTACATGAGCGGTATTGATACTGATCATGATTTCTGGAGGAGGAAAATAAAAATGACTTTGACTTTCCCGTACATATATTGCACGGCAAATTACAATATAGACAGGATTAGAACAGATATTAATACTTACAGTGCATACGGAAATAGCACGTGAGTGATTAAGCAAATTATATTCATTTCATTCACAAATTTCAGAATAAATTTCACTGTTCTGTTTCATTTACTCAGAGTTGTTATCCGAGATGTTGCAGTAATGGTAAATCTTGAATATGCCATAGCTAAAAGTACAGTTTCTCTCGACGAACTGGAAATCACAAACATCGGCAGTGTTGAGGTTAATAAAAAATTATGACATTATGTTTTTTAAACATCAACTAATTTATGAAAAACAGATTTATCTCAGTCGATATATGTATTTCAGGTATATGCCGTTGGAGATCACGACAACATTAGAACAGGATTGATACTTAAGAGGAATGAAGAAGACGAATTAAACGCTTTCGATTTTTGTAAAAGTTTTCGTATCACTAATTTTGTCACTCAAGTGTTTGGTGATTCTTTGAGATCTATTTTGAAGGGTAAATCAATACCTCAAGTTAAAAAAATGCTGGGATAATTATCTTATTCATCCCTTATATACTTAATATCATATATAAAGAAGCAACAATTAAAAATCCCTAAATTATTCTTGACATTGAATCAATGAAAAATAATGTAAGAAAAAACAATTTAAAATGATTCGTCAGTTAATAAATATTAAACTAAATAAAAGAATTGTGCAATATATTCCATTCATATATTCTCACCACAAGCTTTCTCTTTTCTCGCATATGGTTCTATTATTTACAAGATTTGACTGGTCATATTGAAAATAATAAAGGTACAGTAAAGTAAATATAAATTGAGAGCGCCAGCAGCGCAATAATCCCATGATCGGCTTTACCCGCGTCGGTTTCACTTCTTCAAGTCACTGGTGCACATCACAAGTTGTGTATACGAGTAGGATTTCATGAGAAACTTCAGCTTCGGGAGCTTTTTGAGTTGTGTTATAGGTATATAGAAGTAGCACGGAAACTCAAGATCGTTCGTGCGTGCAAACGCCTCGACCATGTTGGCCTGCCAGACGCAGAGCAAACCCGACCACAAAGTATATATATATATGTATAGTAGAAAGAGTCAGAGAGTTGAGTGAGACAGGAGTTTATGGAGAATAAAAAGCGTAAGGGTGAATAGAGTAGGGCTGGAGAGAAAGTGAGAGGGGCAAAGCCGGTTGCCGTCGACGGCGTCTGGTTGCCCAGAATCGCTTTACTCCCGTTACATATACTGACTGTTATTCTGGTGCCAAGACGTGCGTGTGTAGTCGCGTGGTCGCGTGATTTGCAATTTTCTCACAGACTATGGAAGAAAATCGTCAAAATTATGGTGTATGTATGGAACAATTGTTACAAGAAATCTTAATTCGTAAATTGAGTGGTTTTTATTAAGTTTGAATGCTTTGTAGTAAAATATATGACGAGATCTCGTGGGAATTTTTGGGGTGAGAATGATATGAGTGATAGGAAAATTCTTGAGTTGGAAGTATTGTGAATAGTCGATTCATTCATGGATTTTTCATTAATTTTTCGTTAATCATGTATCAATTCATATGTTACTTATTGATTTATTTATTTTTAAACATGATGATGATGAAGTTGAAGATGTGCACGAAATTTATTAAATATATAAGCAACGTCACCAATATATTTTGAAATGTATTAGACATAATATTATTGAATTTCCTCAGAGATTTATTTGCTTTTCCTCATTGATACTATTGTGGTATTTTTTCAGGTTTATAATTAATTTTTGGTACACACTAAGAAAAGACTTAAGACAAAATGTCTCTATGAAGGATTGATATTCTCTGATGATAATTATTTATTTTTGTATAGATTTAGAGATGGATCTGCTCCAAAATAAACATGACAACATCAGTTATCGAAAACTGTTTAAAAGTGTTGACCTCGATATGCTGTGATGGATATCTGATACATAAGAATCTTATTGTATCGATAGTGAAGTCTGAAAAATATTTGAAATTAATTCTATCAGATACTATCGACAGCTATGATCCTGATTGAATTCAACAACCAGAAAGGAAATCATTGTAAATGTTCAAGACAGAATTTTTGTTCAACAGATTTAAAATCTTAATCTATTGGATGATTGAATGAATATTAATGAGAAAGTTAAAATGATGTGGTGACGACACTTTTGTGGGAATTCCTATATAATCTTGTTCAGGATTAGGTAATAAACAATGCCTGGAACTTTTGATGGGAAAAGAAACAAATTTGCATATTAAATTGGAACCTGAGTGTCTTATATAACAATATTTATTTGACCACATTCTCTGCTATGATTTTAAAAAGTTTCACTAACTAAAATATTACGTTTATAAAATTCCAAGTACTACTTTATGTATATATTTTGACTTCTGCATTCACAATGAAAATTGGCTCGAGTCTTATGATACAACAGAGAAAATTATTCCTGCTAAAATAACAGATCTACATTAACTTGAATTCTTCATATCTTCACTTCTCTCATCGCAGTCTATTGCACAAATAAACATTTATGAAATTATAACCATAAACAATTATAAAAATAATCATGAAAAACACAATAAGAATGGTAATGAGTGTATAAATTTCTAGTGATTGTAACATGATTTATATTGTTAGAAAGAATTTTTTTTTACTTATGTCCTGTAAAGTTTTTCACATAACTTTCTGCTAGTAAATGTGATCATCATGGTCAGCATAAAGTAGAAAATGTCATGAAAATAAACTTTGAAAGTTTATGCATCTAACTTTTTTACTTGTTTTACATATCTTTTGTTTCTTTATACTTTTTCAACTGGTTTATATAACAAATAAATTATAAGCAATGCCTTCCTTCATTAGTTTCTATCAATTCGTAAATCAACAATCATCAATAAATTGCAACATTTGATGCGCTTAAAATTTTTTGCTACGTCACATGATTCAAGATACGAACTACCGCAAATTCTACCCTTGCAATTACTCACAAACTTTCCATCGTATACATAACGAAATAATATTATTCTATCTAAAGAAGAAACATACAATGATTAATTGATCAATTCCCAGATGTTTATTAATTAATACGATAAATTTGAAAGTTATGAAAAGATATATTGTATATAAATGTTATGCATTTGTTTAGATATAGGGCGGGAGAGAACTTGGCAGAGATTGATGCCTTTCACGAAGAACTACTTTGGGCTTTCGAGTTTCAAGCTCTTGTATAATGGTGGCACTGTACTGTTACTCGTCGCAATGTTCCCTTACGAATAACTGCACACTGTCTGTCATGTGGTACTTGATATATTGCGTACGCCACCAATGCTTCATTACTTTCGTCCAACTTACAGTTCATCCATATTTCTCGTCACGTTCTGGCAGTATTAATTAACTACAATTTATAAAAACTTTTTATAATATTAAATAACATTACGTGGAATTGGTTGGATGATTTTTTTTTTGCTTCTTCATCATTCGTTTCTTGTTCTTTTTTAGAAATACTACATCCCATATTTTTTCTCATATTTCTCTCTTATCCCTTCATTGGTTTTTCATTTGATCGGAAATTGTATCAATTCTTGATAACATTGAATATCTCTACACCGTGACATCATTGGCCATGGAAACGAACCCTTTATCGTACAGACTGTAGGATATAGCATGTGAAATACTCTTGAGATAGAAAACGAAATCTCATAGTGTATATACATAGATATTGAGAGAGAAAATATGAGAATTGTAATTCAATGGTAAGGAAAATTGAATTGAATCGAAAGAAATATTTCTGACCATTCTGTCACCTCAAACGAATTCCGATAATCATAAAGTTGATTGAATGTACGTTGGATAATTTGATGGTGTGGTGAAAATGAAGAGGAAAATAATATTTTACTGACATTATAAAAAAAAAGTTATGATAATAAATCTAAATTATGAGGATAAGAAGATAATTTGAGTATTTTCAATTTTAAGATTTAGAGAAATGACAAAATGCTTTGTATTATATTTTTGGTCAACTTTTTTTTTCTCTCGTAGTGAGAGGATCTTTCCATTCCCATTCTGGAACTGTATGGCTCATCAAGGATACAAGTACAATATACTGACGATCTTACGCAAATGAAATTAGGAACAGTGACAAAATTATATTCTCCCTATCTCGCTGACTCTAGCCTGACACTTTCCGTCTCCGGTGGAAGAGAAGTGCACGTCTTTATCACGTCACTTGAGCTTGAAGTTGAGCCAGTTATAGAGATTCTACTGTAAAATAAGAACACATCAAGAGATGCAATGATAATCTTATTTCCAATCTTGAGGAGGTGATGGCCTGAATATCGCGATTGTAGTCTTTTTTATGATTCTCATTAGTCTGGTAAGTATATAAAAAAGTTTCACGAGGAGATTAAGAGTCATTTCTTTTTTCTTTTCTGTCTGAAAAGCTCACTCACAATATGAAGATTATCAAACGATTATGCTCGAGCCAACAATTGTGTTGCAACTTGTTGTTTGAACAAAATAGATTATCGACAATTTATTACGTCGGAAACTACGATGGATGAGGTACAGATGTAAGGGAAGTAGCTGCAAATTTGTTAGTGACGAAGAGAATAGTTTTTTTTTTCCAGGACAAAGTCACAGAGCATTTTGCGGTACTTCTGGTACAAAAAAATAATTAGTTATTCATGGGTTTAATAGAGCAAATTTAATTTTTGGGGATGCATCTAATTTTCATACGTATGAGTAGTTCGAAAATTTCTTGAAACTCTTCACATAATTATTTTGATAATATTTTATAGTTATTGGTTGAGGAGAAAAAGGAGATTTTGGATGACAAATCTAAAGATTTTATCTTTTATTCTTTTCTGAGTAAATTCTAGGCACTGCTATCAATGGATGCTCTTGTGAAGTTACGAAGTAAGATTCGAAATTTCTTGTAGACTACACTTTATAAAATGATACGAATAGCGAGAGCATACGAATATATATTTGAACTCTAACTGCGATTTTCTCAACTTCGATTCTTTCCAATCGATGAGAAAGATAAAAAAAAAAAGTCTGACTGATCGCATCTTTTCCAAGCGTTTCCTGTTGAGTCATTATCAACCATTTCATGTGAGCCAAAAGTATTCTAAAGGAAGGTAAATTCCACTTTGTTTCTTTGACAAAGAAGAATCGAGTTCTTCTTGCAAGAAGTAATTGTAGTTCGTTGTTGAAAATCATTCAACATTTCTATTTCCTTTTTCTTTCATTCTACTTATGATAGAAAGTTATGTTAATTGAACTTCTCATTATTCTCATCGAAATTGAATATCAGTGGTTGGAAGACTTTTTGATTTACCAAGTATTTGTGTTGGAGCATGAGAAATTTATTCCCCTGAAAAGGTTCACCAAAGATCATTCATTCTCTTCGTATATTTGTAGAACATGAATGATAGATGTCAGTGTAATCATCTAAATTTTATTTCGATTTAAATACGACTACAAAAAAAATTGAGGCTTTAAAAACTGTTAAATGTTTCTGCTCTCTATAATATTTGCTGAATTGTTGAAGTAAATAGTCATGATAGTTAAATGTACATTTATGAAACTTTATTCTTTAACTTCCACATTAAATATTGACACTGTGCTAAAAATTATATTCCAGTTCCAGGAAAGGCATATTAAAACTCTTTGTCTGTTGCTAAATTTATTTTTATTTAAGCTTAAATGGAAAAAGTAAAAATCGTCAACAATATAACGTTTATATATAATATATTTTATCATGTCAACATTTGTTTTTCCGTTGTGTTATTTGTTTTATATCATTTCATTGTATGATCTGTTTATTGACAACCGATGTCATTGTGAACAAATCGAAAGAAACAATGGAGACGGCGACGTATTGAACTGGGGAAAATTCGTGGTGTCATTCTATATTCTATATCGTACTGTAAATATTCTTCTTTTCCTCGAACTGTTCGATGTTCTGTTCCAAAGAATTTTGCATTGAAATGTATCCAACGTTGGTATTGTCAATACATTCTGTTATTCGACTAAAGCAGGCATGTATTGCTTTTTGTATACGTGGTCAGAATGACAAATACAACGTCGGATAAATTTTTTTTTCTCATTCTGCCATTGTACATCGAGAATGTATGGGATTCATATTTTTTTTTTTTTTATTCTGTTTTTCGTATTGTAAACACTCAGTATGATAATATACCAAGATTTGTATGTGCTTTCTGCATGATTGTATCAGGAGGTAAAAACAACAGTGATCGAGATAAGAATGCATAAAAGTGTTTTAGGTTTCATAGTTTAAAGTCATTTTTTATATTTTTTTTTATAAAGTTTATAAATAGAAAGTAAAAATTTTACAATTGTCAACAAATTATTAATGATAGTTTGGAATCAAAAATGTATTTAATCACAACTAAGTGGATCTTTGTTGCATTATTCATTGGTTCATTTCACTTTGGACACTCAGAAAAAATAATTCATCATTTCTTGTTGAGCAAATAATTTTGAACTCAGTTTTTCAGACAACAAATATGATCTTAGTTGTCACTATTCAAATGCACGATCAAAATGGTTGTTCTTATATTTCAAAATATTTTGATTGCAAGTGGCTTATGAATTACTTTCTAGTTTTGACACATTTTTTTGCCTTGTCGCTGCAAGTTCATGTTGCATGTGTGATAAGATTAAATGTAATCGCTTACACAAATCACGACGTCTCGTCAAGGATATGAAAACTATGATATCCTCAATTGTTCGCTCATACCGACCATATCTGAGTTTTCGAATAGACACTTTTGTTCATTGTTGATTAATTCATTAATCAACGAATATATTACAAATCAAGTGTTTAATTCGTCAACTGCAACAGTGATATTCTTCGCCACATTAATTGTGAGTATAATAAACAATTAGACGATACGAACAATCAAAGATTTGATGAAATTCCTATGCAAAAATCGGAATTTTCAATGAGACAATTATGATCGTCCTTAGAGAAGAAGCGAAATTGAATTTTTAATTGGACAGGAAATTTTCAGACTCGTAATTAATTGTTGTAGTTAATTATTATAGATAAAAAATACTCTCATGAATATTATACAATTTGAATGAAAATTCTTAATTTCTCAAATTTAATTTCAAATATAAATATCAAGCATCATTTTTTTTATCGCACAGTTGAAATCTATCGTGGCTTAATTCTAACCCTGGCGTGATTAGAGAAACGAAGTGATAAAACCAATACCAGGTCTTAATATTGTTATCAGTTCGAAAAAAACTGTTCTAAAGTTGCAAAAATTGGCAACCAGGTAGAATAACTTCCAAATAACCAATGATAGTTTGATATTTAACTTTGCCACGTTGCATTAAAATTCTGGAAAGTTTATCAAATAATAACTTTTCAAATGTTAAATTAAATCCGAACATTTTTAAGAAATATTACAACTCTTAATAATAATACAGAATAAAAATTAATGAGGCTAATTGAAAAATTGATTGAGAAATGAATTTCAATCGTTATATTTTTGAAAGTCATGAGGAGTTTCGTATTTTTAGAATTATGCAGATCTAATAGTTCCAAGGTGAAGATTATTTCACGTGTAATCATTTCTTTCTTTTTCACAGCGCATTGAAAAAATAAAAAATGCAATTATACAAATTCATTGCGACATTTGTGATAGTGTTCGCCACTCAAGTTCTTGGCGATATCGATAGGGGTGAATCATGTCAGTATTTTTTTAATTAAAGAAATTCCACCGGTTTACTATCGATAATTCTATCAATATTGACAATTTTGTTTCTTTCTGTTCCATTGTTTATATCCGCTCGCAGATTCAAGACAAAAACGTGATGCCATTATCGATGTTGTAGTCGCAAAAGTACAAAATTTTGTGAAAAATGGCAATAAATATTTGAACGTGTCCAGCCTTGAGCCATATCGTAATTCTTCAATAAAAATTCACATTGATGGTGATGATTTGAAGTGAGGAGTAGTAGTACATCATTCAATTTGATATTGTTTCCGAAAATATGCCAATAAAATTTGGGCACATTTGTTTGTTTCGTTTATTAGAATACGTGGAGAATTGAATGATGTGACGGTGACAGGCCTGTCTGAGTTTGACGTGCCTGATTATGACTTCAGTATACTGAGATCTAAATCTTCTTTGGATGTAATTTTTCCAAACATAACTTCGTATGGGCATTATAATTTGTCTTACAATGACAAATCACGCAATGCTATAGGAAAATATCAGTGAGTGACTGTTATGTAACTTTCCTCTATTCTCACTTCTTAGCACAACTTCTCTTATTTCTTCTTTAGTATTTTGGTAATGTCGATTCATCAAGAAGACAAAAGCCAAAATTTGATATTGAATTGAATGCATTTATGGGTGCACTTCAAATTCAAGTGTATCACTGAGCGTACTCGTATTTATTTCCAAATTGAGTTGAATTGAATCAATTTTTTTCGAGCCTAACTAACACGTTTGAACTTTTTTTTAAGCATCACTCTTCACGACATCACTTTTAAAGTTTCCGCCGAATTTGCTTTCTTCGGTAAGGATGGAGTTAAATTCACTAAATTTGAAAACGTAAAAGTGGAATCAGTATCGGTATGTGAAGAAAAAATATCATTTAACTATAACTGAACAATTTTGTAAATATTAACTTCGATGGCTCTTCAATAATATTTTCTCATTTTCAGTTGGATGTGAAAGGCGTTTACAACGGTAAACCGTCACATTTGAAAATCCACAAAGAATCATCTGAAGAAGCTACTGCATTCATAAAAAAATACCAAATCGTAGATTTCTTCATCCGCAAATCTTTCGCATTTATGAATGATAAATTAGCTGGAAAGTCATTGTGGACACTTCGCAAATTTTTTAAAGCTCGCTAAAAAAAAACACAATTGAGAATATTTTTTTTCCTGACGAAATGTATTTTCTCAATTTCATTCCCTTTTTCAAAAAAACATATTTAAATATTCAAATAGTTGAAAGTATTCAGAGCATTCGTTTTTGTCACGTGTGGCAATATTGAAATTCCTCTGCCACTTTAACTTCAATCTTGAGCATATTACAAAAAAAAGTACAAAAATGAAACATCCCACAACACATTTTATCATTCGAATTTAAATATAGAAGATATCGAATATTTCGATTGATATTCAATATTTCCATTCCATATTGAACATTTGCATATGTAACCACAGTTATAATTCTTCGAAATGTAATTCTGAAAATTTATTCATTACACAGTGACATTAATAATGTTGGCTTTCAATAAATTGGAATGAGAATCGATATTTAATTTAAAATTATACCATATTACTATTTCATCTTGAAAATATCGCCACATCCGGACTGTCACATAATTTATAACCAGATAGTGTTAGCTTTTCATATCGCTCGACTATTTCATTTCTATTTGCACTCCGCCTTCTTCCCCTGCTCTCTTTTTCACCCTCAATCTATTCCTTCTACACGTGTCATAATAACAATGGTAACTTCAATGAAAAACATATACACATCTACATGTGTAAACATATAACCGATTACATCTACAAATGCTTTCAAAGATATGAAAGAGTAAAACTTGAAAACATTCAACATCATAGTATAAATTCCCTGGAGTGATTGTCAACATCTCGAGACGAAAGCGATAAATAGAGAGTCAAACAAAAAAAGAATCAAATATGTAAAGAAAGAGTGTCAACAAAATTGTCTCATGGCATCATATACAATGGCCCTAGTCAAATGAACACCAAAGTGCAGATGAACAACAAAGTGTGAATGAAATAACAAAAATAAATAAATTGTAAATGTACAGCTCTTTATATATTTTATAGCCATGTACAATTCAAGTCTTTCGCTCCTACATATTTGTGGATATACCCTGAGGATTGTGAATGGTACGTTATGGCGGAAGGAGCAAAGTAGAAGGAACAAGAGGAAGAAGAAGAAGAAGAAGAGGAAAGCGGAATTGTTGGGAGGGCCACGACCCAAAAGATTGGCCGACATACCAGGTCACACGGGTTATAGTGTCACGAATTCCGTTTCCTCTTTGCTCTTCTATTTTTTCTTCTCTCCTTTATCTTCGTTTTCCTCCTCCCTTATTCCTTTTTTTTTTCTTTACTTCCTCTGTAAAATGACTTTCATCGTGGTTCTTTTGCGTGTGACAAAGTGAAGAACGGCAGACGAATATACACTCGGCGACGTTGGACCCTCCTCGTCGTTTCAACGATAACGGTTTATCGACGGAGAACGCTCTGTCGGAGACGACGACTTGCCGCCAGATTTTTCACGATTGGATAGAGCAAAGAGAACTAGTCTACGACTACGTGGTATATATAGAAAACGCTGCGCTGTTTTTCTCTTTCAATTCGTTTACTCACTCGCTCACTTCCATTTTCTCTCGTTTTTCCATACTGTCTTCTCCACTCTCACAGTCATTCTTTCATTCTTTTTACATGAGAAAATATATACCTATATATTGACTGTTCTTCTGCATCCGCATTGAGCGTTACAAATGGCTTGGAATTTATATCCTTCTAAAAAGTTTGCCATGGTGCAAATCGAATGCTCGCACACTTGCACACTTCCACGTATTTGTGTGTGTATACGTGGTATATTAATTTTCCTTTCTTTCTTTTATATGATAAATATTCAGCCATTCTGCTGATTTTCAGCATGAAAATATATACTGAGACGCGATATAAAGCTTAATCATGCTGAATGTATATTACTAATGCATAGAAAATATTCAATATTGTCTTTTGATATATTAGAAAGAAATGAAAAGAATGAGATGGAATTCATTTTAAATCCCCTTGTGAAGTGCATCAATTTGAATCGACAATTGCGTCTTCATTTTGGAATAGCTTTATAAGCAATTGAATTTCATTTTAGGATCAATTTTAGTATGAATAAATTGGTATTGTTATGAGCTTGGAAAAAGCTTGACATTGTTTAGATATTTTTCATTATTGAGAAATTCTGTTGATTTTAAAATTTGAGTCAATTTCAATATTTAGAGCAGAATTTGAATATGTCGTTAACGTCACATGTGTAGTTGTAACTATTGTGAGTATTTCTGTTTACAATTAGGAATTGATGAAGAATAATTCATTCGACACAGCTCTTGCACAGAAATATCTTTGGTGCCTGCTCCACTCATATTTAATAATCAATCCGACATTCAAAGAACAACAAAATAAGAATTCGAACTGTTGTTATTTCGTGAAAATCAGAATCAAGATTTTTCAAACAAAAGTCAAGAATATTCAAAACAGGAAAACAGAGTTTATTTCTATTTATAAATTAGTTACTCTGAGAACTGAAACGAAGTATTTAGATGAATGTACATTCGATGCTGTACAATTCCAAAGAATTCGAATATTCTGAAATGAAATTCGGTGTCAATTTCTTATAACAAAACAACGAAACTTTTGCGATATTGATCTCCATTCTATCTCTAACTATAAGAGAAATAATTTTACGAAGACAAAAAAACCATCTCATGTTGTTCACACTAAAGTTTACCTTCAGCCTTTTTGTTTTCACAATTTCTCTGATTGCATTTGGTCTAAAAGTTTTTCTAAATTGCTCACTAAATTCTGAAATTGGTACAGCAGATGCAAGATACGAAAATAAACCCTGTTGCACATTGCCAAATACACGATTGCGATCGATACAATATTGATGTAAGTTTATCATCTTATTTTCACACAAAGACGATGGATTTGTATTTTACGATATCATCAATGTATTCCTTCACTTAGAGAGAGAAATTCTGATGTAGCAGGTGGAAGAAGTAACATTTTTTTTCGAATTTTTACTGCCGAACGTGGTAGGAATCCTGACATGCAGAGGTAACACTAACCATCTTCAAAATCTATAGTAGACGAGGACAGTTTCGATCACATTGAATGATGTACTTTGGAAAATAGCAGGATGTCCGTCATGAATAGAAATAGTATTCTTGTTCCATGGAGGCAACAGGTATTATTAGGCATATATTTAGTTGGAAGAAAAAAAAAGAAAAAAGGGAAGAAAAGAACAAATCATTGATAAAAAGCAACCATTTAATTTATAACATATCAATATTAATTGTATTTCAATGGCTGTGGTGATTGAAATTTCATTTGTTAAGTTCTCAAAGGTTTTTATTTTCACTTTCTTGTGTTGGGCAGATATAGGTTACGTATCACTAATTTCAATTGGTTATCAATGTCGTCATCATGTTCTACATTGATGTGGAATTGCTGTGCCAAAATTGGATATTTGTGGTTAATATTAATGACCTTTGCTATGCGGTTATAATCTATGCTTCCACTCTCCAAAACGTCTCTGAATATATTTTTAAGGCAGTTCATTCTCATCGAAAATATGGTAAGCTTTGGCAATAATTTCTTGATGATTTTCATTGTTTGTAGATTTTTTGAGGAGTTTAGTAAATTGTAAGTCGATCCATTTGAATTATTAAAGTGATGAATGACATGGGTGTTATGAGAGTCATGTCATCAATGATTTCATTCATTTACACATTGAATTAGTTCAATTGAATAAGGTTTAATCAGAATTGATAAATGGCATGGTCATGGTCCAGAAAAAAGTCAATAGAATTTGTTACTGGCAATGAAGTTGGTAAATTTAATAGAATTCTTATGCTCATGTACAAAATTTGAAGCTCAACTTACAGATATAAATTCCTATTTTTTATAAATATTATCCCAATCTCTTGTGATCATGAGTCCCGTCCGATCTTACATGATCATGAACCATAACTTTTCACGAATATGAACCCCAAGTTCTTATGGCTGAGATCCAATCTCTTATAGGTATGAAGCTCAAGCTCTCAAGAACATTACTCTGACCTCGTAGTCAAGTTAATATGAAGTTGCTGCTTGAAGCTCGACATTTATTCGTGATCAGAATTTTTATCCATGTGACTGCGTTGTATGAAACTCAAGTTGATTAAAGCAGTGATAGACTGGATGAAAGACAGGACTTTCAAAACATTTCAATTGCTTGGAAACATTTGAAATCAGAATAAATCTGCTATTGAAACATCAGAAGCTATTTCTGCAACTGCTAAAATTTTGTTTGCACATTTCAAATTTTGAACTTTATTCATTGCTAACTTCCAATTTGTTAATCGAATTCCTATCCAATTCGTGGCTTAATATTCACATTGATTAGCTCAAAGCAAAATAACTAAATGCACCATTGAAACTTTACTGTTCAGCATTATTTCTATTGCTAAATTCGGAAAATGATTTGCATTTCATGCTCAATCATTATAAAAACATTTGATAGTTCTTGATACACTTCATAAGATGTCTCTTCATGCAAAAATGAAAATCTACAATTCTCTTTGACATAAATGTGGTGATGTTTCTTCAGTCATAAAGAATAAAGAAAGAAAAATGAAACAGTTCCAAAGTATTTCGAAGTAATTTGAATCAAAATTTACCCTAATGCACCATTTTTGCTTCTATTTTTTTCTCCCACGAACTGACAGAGCTGAAATAATCAAAATATGATGCTCTTGTAGAAGCTTGGGAGAACTTAAACATACATAAATATATTCAGCCTCTATTATGTTTTTTATTACATTCCCATATTTTCACGAAGCATCACTTCTCATCCGTTTGAATAATTTATTCACATATATACATATACAGAAATATACATAAATACTCAAGAAGAAAAGAAGTAAGACTGATGTAAAAAAAATAAAAATAAAAAATGCACAAAATGTACAGTGCAATAATTCAAAGAGTATCTCTAGTCTAAGTAAACTCACCAGAGTAAATGAGCAAAATGGTGAAATAGGAGAAGGTAGATAAACAGTCGCATGGTAAAATAACGTACGCGAAGACTTGGTCGTCTCGTGGGGGCAGTGAAACTGCTCCGAATTTGTATGCGAAGCGGATCTGGCTCTTGGGCATTCAGTCTCGACATTCGTTGAAAACGATGGAATGCGACAGAGCTGCGGTGTATGTCTGTGCATGTTTCACATACGACGACGATTCGCTGCAAACTCATTCCTTCGTCGTGGTTCGAAATAGTCAGCGTTGGTTTTTATTAAAAAGAGAGAACGACAGAAAAAAAAAGAGAAGACGAAACCAATATATTTTAGCAAATATAGAATGCGCCTGTGCGATCTTTCTTCTATTTAATGCTCTTCTACTTTTTTTTTCTTTTTGTGTACTCTATTGCTTTCACTATTTCTCGCTTCTCATTTCTCTTTTTCATTCATTTTGTTTTATTTCCGCTCGGACCATCAGCCGCTCATTGCTCGCCAGTAAAACTGAATACCCTTTGTTTAAAAAATTTTAATAAAGCGTCTGGGTGAAACGACTTGATGCTCGATCTCGTTTTTAAAATTCGTATATAACGCGTTGCACACTATTCACATTTCTCATGCATATTCATAGTTGTGTTCATATATATTTAAATATATATGAATATGAAGGAATGAAACAAGATTTTAGGATGAATTTAATGACTATCATTTATCACAAGAATTTATTTTATTTCATTCAATTCTTTGGACAGATGAATGTTAGGCCGGATATATTTCTTTGATTTTGTTTTGAGAAACAGTTCAACCTGTTTTTATTCCGCTCTTTATTATCGATTGCAGAAAATGATTGAGCTATTTTCGATACTGTGAATTTGCATCGGATTTTTTTACTTTTCTTTCTTGATTGAGTTGTTAAAAATCACAATGTCGAGTGATTTTATTTTTTTATTAGAGCTAAAAAAAAATGTACAATCAATAACACGAACTTATTTATTTTTAAATGCGATTTTCAATGTCATCATTTATAATTAGATGACACAGAGACTCTCAGTTAAAATTCATTTTGTGCACGTACATATTCTGGGTAATGGATTGATAATCGATTAAGGATATGGAGTGAAGCAAAAAGAATTGGTGACGAAAATGCAGTGGGAAATTCGGATAGGGTAGAAATGGAACTGGTATTTAATTTGGGATGTTGAATGGGATGAATTATTCAACTCGGAACAATTTCTTCGATCATAATTTATAGAATATTGATGATGTTACACTGAGAGAAAATTTATTCCTATCATATGAAATGTGAGTTTGAGACGATGAAATTTAATGTTTCTGTATGACATATTGATATGTGTCAAATATAAATCCTGGAATATAAATAAACTCGTTTCACAGTTTATGAATGTGTAATATTTCTGTGAATATTTTTTTCGTTAATCAAATTATAACGAGAAGGACTTATATAACGACTCAATTCCCATATGAAGATTAGAATCACAATTTCTTTGCTGTCATTCAGAATCTGAACAGAAACTTTAAATATTCTAAATATAAAATTTAATGTTGTACAACTCTGGTAGTCAATTTCGATTTTGCTTCGCGATATGTTTGAAGGTATCAAGAATTTTATGAACTTTTTTCTGTACACACGTTGGAGAACATTCAATGTAAAATATTTGATTTTTTAATCGTTTTGAAGGAATTTTGAAAGGTTTCTATCATAAATCTTCAAAACTTTGGTCATAGAAATATAAAAATTGAAACCTGTGAACATATTTATCTTCAAACTCTGTGATGTATCATCACAGTTTTTTATTTAACATACAAATCGAGAGTCATCTTAAACTTGTCTTCAATTTTTCTTCCAAGCAAATATTGGTTTGATAAATGCTGTCTTGAAACGAAAAAAACTTCCTCCTAGTCTTTCAAAGAGAACTTCAGAGTACTTTATAATGGGAGAAGATGAGTCTTCCATTTCACGCTTGGGTTGATTCTTCCATGTTTAAGGCAGAAAAGATCAATTCTCCCCCCTACATTTTATCCATTTATGAATTTGTAATAGTACTAACGACTAAAAAATGATTTTAATGCATCAAAAAAAAAAATCAATAAACGGAATCGGATATCATAAAGTTCGTGCATAAAGCATAATGACATCGACAAATGTTTACAAAAGAAATCTCAAATTTCGTTTCTGCTAAATTTTGGTTATCAAATTGATAAAAATATTACCTAAAAAAGTGCACAGCAAATCTCAAATAATTTTCGTTTAATTGATACAAAAAATATTTCAATTCAAATTAAACTTCTACCAAAACATTAATAATCCGAATCTGATTAATTTGTCCAAATAAGAAAAATCTTCACACAGAAAAAAAAATAATTTATCACTCCTTCACTATTCATCGCTCTGTATTTTCTCTTTTCAATATTTCCTACATATAACGACAATCTCCTTCATTGCAATGATCAAAGTTTTTCCCTTTCAAATGCTTACAAAGGGTGTAACCATGTGGATCATCAAAAAAAAAAAAAAATATTCCAACCAGCCGCTGAAGCAGCAACGTCTAAAATATCGAAATTCTCCTATTCAAATTTTATACATACAGCATCTTAAAAGACTAATAGAAATTCACTGAAAAAGGCCAATTAGTAGTTCATCTTCATCTTCCCTTTTACGAGAAAAAAAAACAAAAAAAGAACTAATAAAAAGTCATAACTTCTTCAGAACCCCAAACCAAGAGTACCTAAAATAAATTTCCACTTACTCCAAATATAATTAAAATCAATTCAAATTATACCCATCCTACTCTAAAAATAACCACAAAGATGAAGAAAATGTGCGAGTTAATTAGTATACACGAGCTTCTGATGAATAGCAATTAGCATCACATCGTTATTCTCATTACTACCATCTTCAACCCCTTCATTTTACGCAGCATCTCGTACATTATTATCGTCACAAGGCAAAAGACGTAATTCATGACCTATACTTTCTGACTTATTATCTCTCTTTTTTTCCTTTTTCTCTTTTTTTCCTTTTTCCAACAGTTCATTCATTGGCTTCTCCGTCCTCTATACTCATTTTCACTGGTGCTACCCTCGAGCGCTATCCCATCATCCCTTTTTCGAGCTACTAATACAGCAAGGTGCCTTCACTTCCGATGGATGAAGACGGCCTCTCGTTACGCAACGTCTCGAGGGTTAATCTGTTCTCTCTGATACACACACAAACACTTTGACAAGATTTTTCCCTTTTCTCGCATATCTTTTCGTCCACGTTTCCTTCCCGCCTTGTTTCCTTTCTTTTAATTTGAAAAAAAAAATCACACTATGAACTGTTTTGCCATCAGAAAGTGAATAAACATTTTTTTCAACGCAATGCAAGAGGAAAAAGAATAAAATTATATAACACTTTCTTTTATTTCTTATTTTTTTTCCTCACACTGTTTATCATTGATCTCATATCTACGTATATATATATCGTATGCATGTGTATAGGGATATTTTATACTCTTGGTTGAATGGATCAGTGCGCTGTATACTCAAAGTGCTAACGAGATTTCGTGATGCTGGTGAAAAGTTTTTTGACATCAAACTGACGTTGACGACGAGAAGATTTCACGTGAAAGTGCAAATAGATGGAAATGTCTCTGAGATATATATTGAATTACACTTTGTCTTTTGAAATTTAATGTATGTGTGAAAATTATAACGTTGAAAGTCTGCACTGACGTCATGTGAAATTGAATAAAAATAATATATATTTATATGTTATCGTATTGTTTAGTTAAAAATAAAATTATAAATGATAGAAAAATATTATCTCGTTATTTATATAGTTAGAAATAGATGTGAAACCTATTAAAGAAAACGATGGCTATTCAACATTATCAAAAGGTCACTATGCGTTGCATTCAAATCTGCATATATTTATTTATTAAGGTCGTTTCATTTTAAAAGCGCCATTATACACTTGATGTATTTGATAGTATGCTATTGACGTGCATGGATTATTTCATTTATTTCCATTTTTTTATTTAATTTATTTTATAACTCTGCACACCTACGCGATAGCAGTGTAAAGGTGAAAAAGCAATGCACCAACAATGCAAATAAAGAAATAAAAGTGAAAGAAGAAAAGTAAAGATGGGAAATGCACTAAAAGAGGTAGAGGTAATAGAGATAAAGAAATATATGAGAGATGATAATGAAAGAGATGAGTATAGAGTGAGTTCGTAACAACTAAGAGTAGACAGAACTTTCATATAAAAAGGAAACTGCAAAAGTTTATGTTTGAGAGTTAGACTGAAATGTCCACGAGTGAGAAAGCGGCAAGAAAAACAGAAAGATTTTGAGAGTATGAGTAAAAATGATGGGTAAGAAAGTGGGAAAACCACTCGCGTGCCTCATGTCTGCTAAGAATAATTTTGTGGATCCACTGCGATTATCGTTTTCTTTTCTTTCTTTTTATTTTATTCTCTTGCTCACGTTTCTTTCACTTTACCTATTACCATTGTTCCAGCAGACAAACGCCATTAATAATACTGAAAACATTTCTCGTTGCCGGATACCCAAGAGGGCAATGGTGGAATCTCGAACGCGAGAGCACAACCGCGTGTACCGCCCTGATGTAATATATGTGATAATATATATGTATATGTGTGCATGAATCCACTCTCTTCTCTTGCATAGCCACACATGGTCGGTGAGTATACACATTCTGCGAATTCTGTGCTCACTGTATTACATAATAGCCCAGAGCAGCTTTTGCACGAAGTGCGGGACGTAAATTTGGTGGCACGCGGAGCCAGTTTCTCTCTCCAATACCAATTTTAATATACATTATATATACGTATAAGGATATGGTTATATATATTTTATTATTCGCTTTTGCTTTCTAAACCACCAGATGGTACACGAAAGCGCAGTTATATCTCTGTACTGGAAATATATTTATGTATATTATGTTATTTATATATTTAAAGTAATATCTTAGAGAATAAGTAAGTTGGTTTGAGATTTTATAGAAAAAATCTTAAAGTTGAAATTATTGTCTGCAATTTTATTTGACTTTTGTGTTAGAAAATGATGGTAATGGAAATTGGTTTCGTTGAATTGAACGCGTGAAAATGGAAAAGTTGTTCAGTCTGGGAATTTTTGTTTCTAATTGTTCACTAAAATGAAATTGAAAAAGTTCTGGGTTTATTTTCACGTTGACGATGATCCATTATGAGTGATGGATAATAAGAAATTATTTGATTAAAGTTACAGGTAATTAATAATTTTTTCGATGTATTTATCATCATGGATAAAAAAAATATGGGGAAAGAATCATAAATTATGTATAAATATGACTAGTTTTAGAAAGGAGATTAGAGAAAATATTTTAGTCAGATTATGTTGGGATCATCATGGAATGTAGTAAAATAAAATGTTTGTATTAATGATGAATAATAAATGGCGCATTTTCAAAATTGTCCAATTGAATTTATTATATTTGTTTGTGTATCGATTTTGCTATCTCGAGGTCTTCAACATGACAATGTAAATCATCGGTGTAATATTAATGAAGATTTACAGTTTCGAGATAGACTTAAGTAAGACAGGATTTGAAAATTTCAGGGTTTATAAATAGTAATGTGGTGAAGTATTCAATAAGAAGAGGGAAACAAAAAAAAAGTGCACAGATAAGAAAGTATGATCCTCTTTAAGTAGAATTATCCAGAATATTTCATTCAACATTAATTTCCTGGATGACGATTATACTTTAAAAATTCACGAGAATCAAGTCTCAACATGCTTGAAAACTCTTTATCCAATAAATATCATAGTCCGATAATCCAAACACTTGAGATAAGTGTTTCAATATTCTAACAAAATTCAGAATGATTCCGCTATAATTCCCATCCGAATTCGAACAAATTTTCTCCTCCCAACACGTTCAATATATTTAGCTCATTCTATATACAACGATCAAAATGATAACATTATCATCATATCTCTATTATCCCATGCCCTGCCCAACAAACAATAAAACGATCATATCACACAAACCAAAAATAAAAGTATCACCGAATTCCACCATCCTCCACATAACAACCACAAAAAATCCATACCGGGAATCAATTGAACCAAAGCCGCTTGCAAAATTTAATTTGAAAAAAAACCCTACAACAAACGTTTATCAAAAACATTCTAATAATAATTTAACTCACCAAAGAAAACAAAGAAGGTCAAAGAAATTTTCATGGTCTTCCGAAGGTCTCGAATGAGTTGACGCCGGTACGTACGAACAAGAGGTGATAGAAAAAAACAAAAGAAAAGAAAAAAAAATAGGGAAATAAAAAATATAGCACGGAGAAGGCGGATTACTTGGTGGCTTCTCGTCTCTCACGTCCGATTAATTCATTGCCTTCGTTGTCTTTTCTCACTTTTTCTTTCTCGCTCGCTTTTCACCTTCATTTGTGGGTGTATGTGTATACGAATGTCTATATATATGTGTGTATACGTAACCCGTAGCCTCACACTATATTTACGCCTCTTTTGCCCTTTATCAACTGTATGGACTCTCTGAAACGGGCGCCCTCTAGCCTTTCCAACGGCTTATACAAAGGCACACACAGACCGTTTGCCAACCGGCCTCAGAAATTTGCGGCGTTTTCCCATCGTACCCACGTTTACCTCGATCTATATGATATCACCCACCATATATATATGTGAAGATTGCTAGCTTTGTTTTTACCAGGATCTCCCGATCCGCTTTCATACCTCGATCCTGTCATTTTTTTTATTTTGATATGTGGAGCTGATATTCCCTAACACCACCTTTTGGGTTGAATAGATGCTTTATATTACTCGGGCCATGGCCTCCATTCTCCCACGTGTCGTTAAATCTTCAAGGAAACATTTTTTTTCTTATAAAGAATGAAAATACATTTTTGAAACATTATTACAGCAATTTTAGTTCAAGGTAAAATATCAAGCTGAGAGTTTGCATATATCGAATTTTTATTTACATTTTTCGAGGATTTATCATTTTGTGGATACGCTTGAGAATATTTTACAGAGGAATTTGCGGAATTTTGTGGGACAAAGCCATTTTAGATAACTTTTGTGCACCATTGTTATTTGTCCTTGATTTTTTTAAAGCATTTTCAAGGAGGAAAGGGGTTTTGTGGGTCTTGTGATTATTTTTACAATTGGAATGCACAATCGAGAACAGATTATCAAAAGATATCCAACGTTTCACTGTGTAATTGAAAAGTTCGCAGCAAAATTATTGAGATTATCATCGGACTTGCATCGAAATGATTTTATCTCATGTAATTCTTTTGTTTGTTTATTTTTTCTCTACATAAAACAAAAATTGATAGAAATTCCAAGATCTCCATTGATTTTTTTTTGCATAAATTCGGTTTCCTCATACAAACCAACACGAAATAAAAAAGAAAACACTAAATAATATGAAGTGTAATACTAGGTAGGACTATTCCTAATATTTTCCTTCTTCAAAACTTTCAATTCGATGAATGAATTATCATGTTGATAAAAATGAAAAATTTCAATTCACCCCATTGCTCTCACTAAAACAAAAACTCTTCGTTTCTCTCTTACTCGTTATATTTTTTCCCCTCAAATAAATTTGTGAAAATGAATTGGACCATAAAATCAATAAAAATTTCGTACACAGTTGAATCAGCAGTGTGTTTAACGTTTAAAATAAAAAGAAAAATGAAATAAAATAGCAGACGCGAAAGAATGAAAAATGGGAAATGAGAACGAGCAAGAGCCGTGGCGAGTAATTCGTTGAATTCGGGAATTTTTGGTGCTGTAACTGCAGCACACGGCGTGCGGCGCACGCTATCAGATAATATCTGAAAAGCAACGGCGGGCTCCGATTCAATCTCCTGCACCTCTTCTCTTTTTTTTCCCTATGGTTCTGCTCTGCCTCTTCATTTTCGTAAATCATCCACCAAACCTTTTTCTATCTCCACAGTCTGAACATCAACACAAAAAGAAAAACACGAACCTCGTATAACTGGGGACAAATTTTATTTTTAAAATTGTTCATTTTGCCATTTATTTACACTCAGAGAAAATTATTGATAAAATTGCAATTTTAACATCGTAATTTACTCTATCGAAAATTGTAACGGAGGACTCTTACGAAACTTGTAATTTTCACAATTCAACATCGTAAATTTCATATAGAAAATGATACTACCAAAAAAAAAAATACAAAGCCCTATCCTCTTCAGTAAATATTACGATGTTCACATCGTAAATCGTACAATCGGTAAAGTAGAATTTTCTACTATAAAGAAGGTGCATAACCATAAAATAGATGATATGGCTCAATATTTATAAACAAATTTGTCAATATTTAATATTAGTTTAGATAGCCTATCCGTATAACACTTGATTCTTAACAGCCAGAGCTGGGTTCGAATCCTAGCACAGTTGTTCAGATTTTTACTATTTTTCCATACAAATGAAAATTTTACGATGTCACATCGTAATTTTTCTATCTTACATCGTATTCTTACAGATGCAGCACTGTAATGATAGCTCTATTCAAAAGTAAAAATAACTATCAAGTGTAAGGAGACTTTATCTTTGAATTACTAAGTTTTTTTTCTTGTTTTTACGATGTTAAATCGTAAAGAGAAATAATCGAAACAGTAAATTTTGAATAAAACATCTTAAATTCAACTGTAATATAAGTCTGGTCCCGGGTACGATGTTAACATCATAATTTTAACTAGATTTTTTCTCTCCGTGTATACATTGTCAAGAATATATTTTTAAAGTAGAAGAGGAGAAGTGAGGCCAGCCACTTTCAATACATAGAAAGTAGTTGAAGGAATACACATCACATTTTGTTCTTTTTTGAAAATTCTAAACGTGCAAAATAAGTTTATGTCTTTCTGCAATGCTGGGAGTATAGATAAAACTGATGTGGAAATTCTCTCACGTGTCATTCTCCAAAACTATGATATTCTGTGCGGTGTACCATTGGGTTTTCGAATCAGTTTGAAATAAGGAGATTGAATTCGATGGCGAAGGCCAGAGGGTATATGTACGTACACATATGAAATTGTGATGCTGTGCATTGTTGCAGCCATGCGAAAGAACGCAACGAAGCGTCAGCGCGAGAATGTATATTCGTGATGGCCGGTAACACGTACATATGCATTGGAACATATATACACAACGTATATATCCGGAATATCTTTGGAAAGGAGAGTTGGTCGTTGTTGAGTCAGACGGCGTTTCAGCGCTTCAGGCCAATTTGATTATATTAAAATAATGTTTCTTCATGCCCTTCATCATGTTTGTGATTATTTTAATATCAATAGTTACATGAAGTTGATATATTCAATCGAAATTTCATTCTTCATAATTCAATTTGATCAAAAATGATAAATTTAATGATAAAGAGAGAAGAAAATATTTTGTAACTACTGCACTTGGTTATTAAACTATTTTGTTCACTTTAGTTCGCGCATTTTTTTCTCTCTCTTTTTTTTTATACCAAACAATTCAATCCCTCTTAAACTCAACAAATAACTGTATTTTTCCATTGATAAAGAAGTCCACTTCATAACTCGATTAAATATCTATATAGATATATAGATGAAGGCGTGAGTTTTATAAGAAATTTACTTTGCCAGTTTTCAACGGTATAAATGAAAGGGGCAGCTGGGAAAAGACGATAGTCAACATTGATCCCAAAGGAGAAAAGAATTGTATGCGACGTAGATGAAAACCCTGATGGCGCGAAAGTTTATTTTTACTTTTTTGTGTATAGATTGTGGAAAATAAAATAGTACAGATGAGAATGCATTTATATCTATATAGATGGAACATATAGAGAACTGTCACTTGGAGCAATGTCGAGTGTAGCCACAGTCAAAGGCGAAAGAGAAAGGGAAGAAAAGAAAATATATAATACGAAGACAATGCCCTCAAAGAAAAATGGGTGTGATAAAATTGTCACTTCATGTTTACGAATGATCTTGAACAAATAAAAACAAAATATCAATAGGAATGTAAATTGAGGAAATTTCTCCGAAACAAGAATTCGTGAATTTTATATTTCTTCATTTTACCAGATGAAATACAGAATTATTATTTCCTTTGACAAATCATTTAATCAGTTGTCAGTAGCCTATTTTGACATTGACAATTTTTACAATATCAATTCTAAAAATAAATTATTTCTTCTAATACAACGATTAATTTTATTACTAATTTTTTGATATATTTAATTAGTTTATCTCAGTTCCAATACAAACATAAAACTCCGACATTTTTTTCCCGAATAGAAAATTACAATTTGATATAAATATCCGGAATTCTCTCTATAAGTGCCAATAGTTATTGAATCGATGAAATTTCATTTTTCGATTAATAAACGTTTGATCGTTCGCTGCGATAAAAAATTGAATTCACCCAAAAATAATAACACAATCGACAATTGGAAAAAAAGGAGGAAAAAAAAACCAACACTGCTATCAGAATACGTAAGTGAATATCACTAATCAAATGTCCATACTCATAAAATCTCATACGTCCATGAAAAGAGACTATACAAAATTTTTTCACCCGTTTCCTCTTTTAATTTTTAATAATTCTCCCACAACAAGTTGCGGTACTAGTTCCATAAATAAAAAAAAACCCCAAATGAACATATCATAAATGTGCAATTCGTTTTTCATTTGCGCTAGTGAATTGCCATCATTGACAATTCGTGCGAGCGTTGACAGCCCGGAGAGTTTTGTAGAACTAAAATGATTTTATTTCTCCCTACGGCACAATTTGTTCCACCTCTCTGTTCCTCTCACCTTTACCTCTATACCACTACCTCGATGACCATATACCATATAGTTTGTATAAGAGCGAGCATTCCAAAGAGAAAAAGCTGAGAGTGAGGATGAAGCAGAGAGGTAGAGAATGAGTGAGGTTGGATTTACTGAGCCGGGTGATAACGTACTCGGTCAACTCTCTGAGCATACACCGCTCGACTCTTTAAAATGGGTCAAGGGTGTGTGCGCCGCCTAGTGCCGTAGGCCGTACGAAAAATCTGCTAAGCTAGAAAATAATATACCTTCACGGTATATATCTGCCTACCGTGTCTATAGTATATATACTCTCAATCTCTCTTTAATATTATCTTTGTGCAGCAAATGTGCAGAAAATAAGTGGCAAGAGGGGAATAAAAATTGGGCAACGGAAATAAAATGAAAAGAGGAAAAAAACAAAAAACTTCGTTGAAACCTTTTTCTTTTTACCATTGTCTCACAGATGAAATTTATTCACTAAATTAAATTAAATAATGAACATTAATGTTTAATTGCATGTGAAACAAATGAGTGTGTGATAATAAAATACGAAATAGAATGGAGCATATCTCGTTACAATTTATTTTACTAATCCACTAATGGAAATTTACTGTTCGAGAGAACAAAATAGCGGGCGTCACGCTGCCGCGGCAAATGAAAACTGTGAGATAAAAGCAAAGACACTATATATATTCTATTCACCTCTACTATTTTACTCAAGTTTTCATATAAGAGTCTATGCGTGTATGCACTCTGTCGCTCGTTCGGATATATATATATATATATATATATATATATGGATGTGTAAGTGAATAAGTGATGTAGAGAGTGGAGCGCACACGTTCATGATGAATTTTTCATGGCAACGTGAGCTATTGGAGATGTTAATAGTTAAGAAAAGAAATTCGTCATCGATAAAAGTGGGTATGGACAAATCCAACGAGTGGAATATTGAAATATTTATCATGACTGCCTTCATATAGTGTAAATATATTAATATTTCCGTGTTATCTACGTGATGCAGTTTGGTTACTGAACAAAACTTTGATTGAATATTCTCTCTTGTTGATAAAATATTATTTAAATCAATATTTACTTATCTAGGGAAAAAATATTCTTCAGTGATTTATTGATGATCCTCGTAAAAAGAATTGGGTTTATTTGATGTGTTGGATGTTTTTATCTTTGAATTGACAATAAAATTTTTCAGAGGGATTTTATAAATATTTTTGAATTTAAAGCGATGTGGTTGGTTGTGGATTATAAAAATTTTTCTTTCAATTAATTGGGATTTTCAATTAAATACTTGGAGGTCCTTTTTTTTCGTAGAGGACTCTTTATTGTCAATGAATGCGAAGAACTTGATTAAGTGGAGTAGAAAAAAATCAAGCAGATCATTACTGAGAGGAATTTTTCATGAGCACACTCTCGAGTTCATTTCTTATCTTTTTTCTCTTCTTCTTTCAATTTGACACACTGAATTACCCCAAATCCAAAGACCTATCCAAGTCCTTTTTCTAAATTTTTAATAACTAATTATCATTTTGCTACTGAACGAATCCATCATGTAATTTTATTTCATACAAAAAGTATTGATGAATTGTTGATGTTTATGATGAAAATTCAGAATTTTGTGTTCTTGATATGAATTGCAGTTGAATTTTATTTTAGTTTTTCTTTCTCTTCACTAAAATAAAAAATTTCGAATCTTAATGATCAATAATTGAAATGAGTTTGTATTAATGAAAACAAGCAATTTTTGTTCGTGATTGTGAGCTTGATTGGAAACTGTATGATTGAAAAAGCTCTGTCCTCACGGGATAATTGTGAATTCAAAATACAAAAAAACAAAGGTTACAAAAAATATCAGAGTGGTAAACGAGGTATACTTTAAATATGCAATTTCTCTGTTGAATTTCCATACATGAAATCTCCATGGAAAACAATCCTTAAATATATTTTAAATATTTATAAACGCGCAGTTCGAACGCTTTAATTTGTTCAACACTTTTCTAAAATCAATAAAATCAAAACGTTATAAAAAAACTTAGAATATCGCAATGTAATATGATAGAATAAATGAAAAAGTAATGCTGTCAACATTTCCATCTACTTTAAATGTTTGCAATTGACGTCTCATCAAGTCAATAACTGTCAAAAATAAATATCGTTGCATATATTAAATTTAATAATTATTTAAACTAGTTAAATAACCGAAACATTTCTAGAACAGATATGGTTCAAACTTATGAAATACTGAGTGTAGAAACCTTCACCCTTACTGAATAAAATCTTCTGTAAAATCGTTGTATCATAGAAAAAATATTTCTTCTATGTATAAAATATTCAAGAAGACAAAGAGATTGGTACAGAAGTCGTAAATATGTTACGTACATTGCATCATTCTCCAACAGTAAAGTCAAATATTCAACCTACATGTAAAATAATGCGTTTGAATATATGAAATATATGGCAATAAAACACACGCCAATGAATTTCCAACATTTCACCTCCTCTTAAAATTCCATGTTTAACCTTTTGACAAATACACTAAACCATCTTCATTCTAAATCTGTGGTACATAATTCATGAAAACATGACCAGTGTAATTCAAGAGAATATTCTGCTGCTATAAGTGAATATTCAATTCTGCAATTAGAATTTAATTAATATGAAGAAAATCGATATTACCCACCCAGAAATGTTATTACCACATGAAAATTAATTGATGAAACATAATAGTAGAATTAAAAATATATTTCCAAATCTTTCATGTTACGATTGAAATATTGTAATATTAATTTTTTTAAATTGTTCTTACCCTGCACTTAGGATATTCCTCCTCCACTGCTGGTCTCTTCCACCCCAGTAACGGTGGTATGCATATAAGGGCAGATAATAGCCATACAAGCGCTATCATTAGTGCAGCACGGGCGGGCGTACGTCTCTTTAGATAGTCCACTGCTTGTGTAATGCTCCAGAAACGATCCAAGCTTATCAAACACAAATTCATAATACTCGCAGTACACAACAACACGTCCATTGCCGAATATATATCACACCACCAATAACCGAATATCCAATAACCCATTATTTCATTGGCTAATGAAAATGGCATTATAATAAGTCCAAGAAAAAAATCGGCAACAGCGAGACTTGCAATAAACCAATTTTGTATATTTTTTAATGCTTTCTCTGTTGCAATTGCTATTATCACAAGCATATTGCCAACAACAACGACAATCATCAATATTGTAGCGGCTATTGACGCAAATATTATTTGAATTAAACTGTAACCAGATGGATACATTCCTTCACCAACCACATAAGCTTCATTACTACTTGTGATATTGTCAATTTCGTATGTATCATTGATATAACTGACATTACTAATATTATCCTCCATGGTGATTAAATCGTCTCCACTGCCAAACAAAAGACCAGTAATGTCAACTTGGTCTGAATGTTGGACAAATTCAATTGATTCGTCGCCAGACGCGTATCCTTCGTCTTCGTCTTCAGTTTCTCGTTCTGTCTCTTCCACTTGAATTTCTTGTTTCTTATTTATCGTATCGTCGTCGTCGTCGTAGCTCTCGTTGTTCTCGTCAATTTCTTTTACTGTGATGGTTTCAGTTACGTGATGATGGTTGCAATGGATTACACTGTTGCTACAACCTATTTTTGTTGTCAATATTTTGTTACTACGTGCCACAATATTTCCATCATGTTCATCATCATCATCTAGATGGGTTATGACCAGTGGTGATGTTATACCAATTGAATCATACAATGTTGATGTTGACGACGACGATGATAATGAAGATGTTGATGGGGATAGTGATAATGATGATGACGAAGTTAAACTATTGGTGGTGCTGATGTTGCTTGATGGTGGCCAATCAATCAGGGTGCTCATGTTCTCCTCGAAGATGCTCGTCGATGCCAGACTACCGGCGCTGATGACATTCATGACCGTGCCCTCGGAGCTCGGCATGACTCGCACCTTCGATCCAAGCTCGTGCTATCGCACCGATGCCACTTTTGTTGTTTTTATTGCGTTTTCTTGATTTGTCAATTTTAGTTGTTGATTTTTTTCGGTTATACACGTTACGTTTGTTAACAGTAATGTTATTACTAAAAGTGTATGCAACACTGATGCTAAATGGCCAATGGGACGAAGTCGATAATGGTAGTGATGATGATGGTGGTGGTGGTGGTGATGATGGTAGTGGTGGTCGTGGCACGTTTCGATGACTCTGTTTGCCTTGTTGTGGCCACTTGGATACCACTCGTCGCATCTCGGGTAGGCCAGGGCCAACATGCCCGAATTCAAGATCGCCTCATTCTTTCGCGTGTATTTATTTTTCGTTTCCACGTTTATTTCGTTTCTTTTATTATTCACTGAATTATTCGTTTACTTGATGTATTTTATACATCAGTTGATTATTTAATATGGTGTATTTTTATTCAATTTTTTTTTTCAAACGGAATATTCAATGTGCGTAAACTTGATTATATTAATGGCAATTTTTTATTTTTATCACCAGCTAATTTATTGTAATTAATAGTTTTTCTTTTATTACTCTTTATCTTCGGCTATTTCTAGGTCTACTTTTATTTTTTGTATCTATGATATCGACTTAATTTCGAATTAGTAATATCTATTGGAGTTGCAGCGAGGAAAAAAAGTTCAACAAAAGAGAGAAGAGCGTATGCAACAAGCTGTGACGCGATAGTGCGTTTAAAATTGGTCCCCTTTCTCCTGTTATTTCATTTTCTTTATCGTTTTTCACGTATTAAAATTCCACTTTTGATGGACACAATGTATTCAAAACGCTCGCGTGCTTGTAATAATTTTATTTCACGCTTTTTGTTTTGTTTTTGTTATTTTTTCCTGTGTGGAGGAAGGTGAAGGAGAATAAAAATTCGAGTGGAAAATTGTCTTTAATTGTTGTATTCTCTTCCTTGATAATTTTTTTGTTTCGATACGGATCAATTTCATAAAAATGAAGAGTGAATTGAAGATGGTGTTTGATAATTGAGTAGAAAAAATTCTTTCCTCTATTCATTAACCATATAATAGAGATCTGGTTATTATTTATTTCATGAAACGTTTTATTCGTTCCACTTTTTCTTCTCTCTATTATTTCCTCTTCTTTTTTTTTTCTTTCACCTCCTTAACTACCTCCCATCGTTGAATACTTGATCCATATATTTCCCGCTCTTCGTTCCTCTCATATCGACACTATTCACCTTAATCTTAAAGACTCTTTCAAGTATATTATTCCCTTATTATTACCAATAGAACCAATTTCGCTTTTCCTCTTTTTTTCCTCTCACTTCCTTTTCACCATTATTATTTTCATTATTATTACTATTATAATTCCTTTCTCATTTCTGTCACACTCCGCTCTTCTACACTGATTCACTTCTATATAACAATTGAGTGTCGTGCTAACGACGCCCTTTAATGATAAATGAATTATCACTTATAGGATTTTTTAAAAAGGCTATGTCACCCGTACTGCTCCGACCTGTTTTTATTTATTTATACATATATTTATTTATTTATCTTTTTTTTTCTTCGTTATTTTTATCTTTCGAATTAATTCTACAACAATATAACAATAAAGAGTAAAACAGTATGACGAAGATCAAGAGATAATATGTCGTCAAAATTGCATAAAGAACTTCTCAATATTACGATTATTCATAAATCGCGTTTCAATATTTTCAATATATTTGTTATATTTATATATTTATATATATATTTATTGATATATATAAGTATATATATATATATAAATTATTTATTTTTACTCCGCGATGGAGCTTACTTCTAAGCCTGCTCTTGTTTACTTCTAGGAACTAATCCTAAAAATATTATTATAAGGAACTATACACACGAAATAGGTAATTTTTGCATATTTCTTTCTGTCCCGTTTCTTTCATTAAGCTCAAATTTATCAAAGTATAATGCAAGAAGGATATAAAGAGAAGGAAGAACAAAATAAAAGGGAAACTCTAGATATCAAGGGAAATATGTGGAAGAAGGGCAATAAAGACGAAAGGCGGGATATAAAAGAGCCTCGAGTGTTCCCACGCACGTTTATTACTTCAGTTCTCTCGCTCTTCTCACTACTTTTCTACCGCTTCAGTCTCAGTTCTCGGGTTGATGTCGTTTTTTATCAACCAACTGACAATATCTTCACATATATATGTATATATATTTTCCTCGTTGTAATACCTTTATGTTAAACTCTCTCCGAGCTATTTACACCTATTTACACCGTTTTTATTTCACTTGACCTCCACTTTATGCAATTATTTATCCATTAATTTATTCATTCTCTTTTCAATTTATCCTGTTATAATATTCGCTTGGAATATGTGTTACGTCTATTCATAAATGTCGGCCTTGGATCATTCGATAATCCTTGACTCACGTCCTTGGACCTTAATTCCCTTTTTTTCCTCTTTTTCTCACTTCCCTTATTTTTTCTTCGTCGTTTTCTATTTTTATTATTTTATCGTTGGGAGGGGTTTTCTTTCGTTTTTCACACGTTGTCGCCTGTCAATTTTATTTCAATGATGTCACAATTATGGATTGACGTTTTGTTGCTATCATTTTTCTCATTGTTCTTCACAAAAACTCAGAAAGACGTGGAGGGAAAAAAAAAAATACCAGGCAATTTATGATGCCGTTATAAATATTTAAATATTTTTATCTAGCACCACATTATTTTGGTTATCTATAGCTCATCTGGTATATTCGATAAATATTATGTCAGACACTCAATATTCTCGATAATTATGATTTTTTTTTCTCATCAAATTTCTGTCTTAATGGACAAATTTAATCGATAATTATTTGTAATTATGTATTTCTGTATTCATTTATTATTTTCATTTTTCTTCAGCGTTTTCTCAACTGATAATGTGCTTTTGCCTCGTCGTCGTCGTCGTCGTCGCCGTCGTCGTCGTGGCCTTTGACAACGAGAGTAGCAGCAACAGCAACAATAGTAGCAGCAGTAGCTGACTCGCGCGTGGTCTTTCGTGCTACCTCTTAGATCGTGCAGACTCTCGTCTCTTTCTGGTCTCTTCAGCCTCGAGCATCGCACGACGACGACGAGAGAACGGCACACCGCACGTACTGTTCTCCTTCACCAAAAACCACCCCCTTTTTTTTTTTCTTTTTTTCTTCCTTATTTGTTTCACTAACACTTTGTTTTGAGGTTTCTTATAATGTTTATTCTGTTTGTTTGTTTGTTTGTCTGCTTGTTATTCGTTGTCTCAAATTTTGTTGTCTCATTTATAATCGAAGTGTGCCCAGTTTTCCAGTTGCAGTGTTTTCTCTCAACGTTCAAGTTTATTCACTTACGTTTCAACTTTTCACACTGTCCTGCTGACCCACTATCACTAAAACATCCACCACTCTACACCACGCGCTCTCTTCTTTTTCTTTTACACTTCTGCTTCTTTTTCAACCTTCGCCTCTGTTTACCGTTTGCTATTTTTATTCAGTGTAATTTTTCTATATTCAGTTCAAAGTTAGCCGTATTTCTCGTGTGTCACGAGTGCACTCAACTTGCATCCGGATAGCGCTCCACTTCCGCTCACGATAAAAACACCTTCGCGCACAGGTGGAATGTGTCTTCACTTACTGCAAAACTCCAATACTTTAAGAAAAGAAATGGAAAAAATAAACACAAAATGTAAAATATAATGCTTGTTATAATCTATTAGACATTCGTTGAAGATATAAACACGATGAGACTGGAGTGACTTTTGGAGAAAGAGACAAAGCGTGGTAATATAATTTGACACTGAAAAATGGATGATGGTGAAGTAAATGTGGTAGGAAATTGAAGAGGAGTAGCGAGTGTAGAGAAGAGAAAAAAGTAAAGTGAAAAATGAAAAAAAGTAAAAAGCAAAGAAGGTTTTACAATTTTTCCTTTTCTCTTTTCTTTTTTTCCTCTCAACACCTGGGGATAATTGTGTTGGCTTTCAATCCGTGCAATATTCCAACACTGATAAATAGAAATTCAATATTACTCCGCTTACTTTTTTTATCTTAATATTTTTTTTTCGATTCCACTGAAAGATTATTCAAGTTTTTTATTTTATTATCATTGAGAACTTTTTGTTGTGTTCACTTCTTACAGATGACTGTCCAATGATGGACAAAGTTAAAATGAAACCAACGACAATAAAATAATTCACTGGAATTTTATATTCAATTGGAAGTTGGATAATAAATTATAAAAAAAAAACGAAAAGGAAAAAATGAAATTCAACGTAACCCAGCGTGCAATAAATTTTTATTTTCTTTCGGTAACGTTCACCGAAGAATATCTCTCTCTTCCCTATTATTTTTCGTTGTTGTCCCTTCTATCTCGTCGCGCAATGCGACGTAAACCGGACTCGCCGTCTGTCTATACATATATAAAATTTTTTTATATATGCACGTATGTGTGTAGCGAGAGCGAGGGCGAGGAAGAGAGAGAGAATGAGAAAATAGAATGAAAATATCTAGTGGCTCGCTGGAAGCTGACTGGAGGCGTGGACGTTCGCGCGGAGTCACCCAAGTCGTCGCGGCGACGGCGGCGTATATCGTCAACGGTGGGAGAGTTAGGGCGCAATCGTAATGCGCATGGCGCGCGCTTTCCGTTGAGTGGCGCGCGGCGATTACGTATATATTCATCTGTGCATGTGTATACATGTACTTAGGTACATAGTGATATTTACGAGTGTAGAATGATATGACATCGCGCTTCTATACGTGTTCATATGCGTTCCACGACCAGACGACTTGACATCATCCAACAAATATTGTGTTGACTTGAAGAATGGATGAAAGCACCAAAGTAAAAAAAGTATAAAGTGCAAGATGAGAAATCATATTTGCGCGTGAAAGAACTTGAAGAAAAACACAAGACTGTTGACCCGGACAATTTTACTCTTTCCATTCGAGTCTTCATCTTCGAATAACCACAAAAGATACGAAACAATTCAGGATTGAAAAGAAGAATAATGGCGAAGATTAGGAAAGATTTTGAAATTAAGTTATTAATTAAGTTGGGGAAGAATCTTAATTTGTAATTTTAAATATCTTGTTTGAATAACTGATTCAAAAATATATCAATGGCAAGTAGAATTTATATTGGTAGATTATAGATAGAATCAAGTTATTGGAGTAGGAATCGAAATGTAGATTTTAATGATGACATTTTTGGAATGAATAATAGGTAAAAAAAAAAATGATGAACACCAGAGCGTGAGCTGTGGTTGGAGCTAGTAATATTCAACCAATTACGCGGCTGGGACGTCTCTGTTGCCAATTAATTATTCCATTGGGCTTCAATCTCAGTCACCCCTACGTTCACATCTCATTTAGCTCATTAGGTGATAAGACATAACGAGGGGTATTAGAGTTACATTCATTACAGGTATAATCTAATGTTTAATAAATGCGAATTCTACTTTGCACATGAACTGTAACTAGTATTCACTCTCTCTCTCCCTCTCCCTTTGATTGAAGGAACGATTTTAGATGGTAAAAGCACATGAGTGGGCCTCGCATAGAGTTAAAACGTTCGAAGAACTGGAAGAAATTTTATTTTGAATTAAAAATCCAACATCGAATATTATTATAACATTATTTCTGAAAGAATTTTTCATTTTTCGTAATAGTTTCAAAGATTGTAAATACCAAAGTTCGCATTCTTGTTATATCCACAGCTGAAGCCATGCAAGTTTATTTAAAAACTTTTTTTTTCCAGTATGTCTGAGTCACAAAAGCTCAAACGAGAGTTCGTTAAAAAATGTCGCCTTCCTGTTCTTCACCAGAAAAAATAGACATATTGCAAAAATGCACGAGATTTTTTTTCGTGTGTACACATATCTATATTGAATACATGCAACGTTGACACTTGTATTTTTTTTTTCAAATTTAATGTATTACAAAATATGTATTCAATACACAATATCTTATGTGCTTGTGATTTATTGCTACAGAATATCGATGATTTAGTGGTAAAATGCAGTATCTCACAATATTGTTGGAATTTATTCTTTCATAAATATTAAATTTCTATTGTAGGATTTTATCAAATAGAGAATATTTTTTAGACAAGTTGCATTGTGAATAAATATTTTTTCAGTAAATGTTTATATATTTCAATCTACACGAATTTTTTTGCACTTATTTGCTGTTTGTCAAATAATTCACTAAAAATTCAAAACAAAAAATAATATCTGAGATATCAATATGAGAAATGTGAAATGTTTCTATCATATTTCTTTCAGAGAAATATGATCACATTATTATTCATCAATAGATTCCTACGTTTAATATTGATAATAGTGTGAAAACAAAATTTTTCATCACTTCGAGAACGAAATTCTCAGAATTATCAAATAAAATATGATCAATTGTCTACAATGTATTTAATAACGTATCAAAACTCTTGTACGAATTATTGATGAGATTTCTTACGGAAAGCGCACAAACGTCATGAGCATTTATTTTTCAATTTGTTATCCTCGTGTGAAAATTTTTGATTGATCAGTGAAGATTTTCCAATTTTCACTAATCAATCAAACTTCGATATCTCATTGGAGTTATTGGAGCATTCGCTTTTGTATCATCAAATATCAACTTTAATATCAAAGTTTGATGTAACGAACATTTATATAAATGGTGAAGCAAATGTTAGACTGATTCACTCTTATATTCCATAACTGAATAAAAAAATTGTTCACGATTTCAACTGCTCCACTTTATCAAACACTCTTTGGAAGTGATCTATTGATACAATCAACCAATTTTAATTTTCACCAGAATTAATTTCAAAAGTCAAGAAACGGATTAAAAATCAGAATTTTTTTTCAGATTGCATACTTTGACAATATTCCATCGGAAATTCAATTGTTTCCAAAATTCCATGCTGACGTGTCTGCCTAATGGCAAAAGGGACAGTGGCAGAGTAGAATAGAAGAAGAGAATGATAAAGAATGGAAAGAGGAAACGACGTAGAGAAGCATTTGGAACGCGACGCTTCTGTGCGTTTGTAAAATATTGGCGTCCCATTGCATTGAGAGTGACTTCGGAAGGGGCGAATGGAGCACAAGCAACCAAGGTTTCGGGTCAGGGTAGGAAATGGGGAAAGAGGGTTACTGTACGTATATATATATACATGGAAAGAGGGTAACAGGCCGAATAGAGAGAGCGAGAAAGGAAAGGGTGGATGAGATATAGAGACTGTAGGTCATGCCGATACGGCCAATGCTGCCGTCAGCCACCAGTCGTCGGTTTATTACGCACTATGGAGCTATTCCAATGTGGACTCACTGTGCTCATTCCAAAATGCGCAGAATATGATCATCCGGACTGGCGCATTTTGACATTTGAACCATAGGAAATGCTCTCGTATCTTTAAATAGGTATGAGATAGGAAGGATAAGTTATATTTTTAAGTATTGGAATTTATTTTACTACATTCAGACAGATGAATTTTATTGTAAATACTTTTCAGAGAGGTCGTTTCATTGAATGAAATTTCAAATTGAAAACTGATCCTGGTGTTTAATTCCAGATTAATAGTATCTGAATGAAATAATAAGATGAAAGAATATTTCTTGTCTCTGTGAAAAATATGAGATTTTATAGATTTGAATTTTATGACAGGAAATTTCGGATGAAATACAATTTTGTGAATTTTATAATCTCGAATTGCGAATTGATCATTTTCTGTATATAATTTTTTTATTATGATGGATTATCTTTAATAATGAAGTCGCAAAGGATAGAGAGACTGTTATTGGTACGAAAGTCATACACGCGATGGTGGGTGTTAATTTCTCATAATGCAACAAATTATTGTCATGTGAATTAAGGAAGGATTATTTTTTTGTTGAGTTGACAGTTTTTTTGGGGGAAAAAATTTTCTGCAGTCACTGTGAGGGAAAATTAGTAAAGATTGTTTTTACTATTTATAATATTGTAGATGAATCTGTAAAACATGATCACCATTAAAAATTTTCTTAATTCCTGTCCTGCTATTCCAATATCGATGCTGGAAAAGTACATTATCATCTGATAATGATTGAGGTATACAAAATCAACGAAGCAACTTCTCCAGCAATTACTAAATGAATTAATTCGTTTCTCGCTTCTCCAATCATTAAAAAACTCCTCTCAATATATCTTCGTAAATTGTCCAACGTAAATGAAAATGTTGAAGTAAAAATACATAAAAAGAAAAAAACGTATAATTATAATAAGATTTTGAAAATTGATAGGATTTTTTCTGTCGTTTCCTTCTTGTATTCTTGAGTTTTTTGCGAGATTATTGTGGCATCTAGTGTCGACGGAAGTGGATAATGTCGCTTGGACGTGAATAAGAGTTGGTTTTAGATGACTCTTGGAACTTTGCCATTCCTTTCTATATTCTATCGTTACGGAAAGTCTCACATACCATGGATCCGCTTCACTTCCCGTTCTCTTTTCTCTTCTCTCTCTTTGCTTTTTTCATCTCTGTAAACCTTGTTCCATTAAGGCTTTGGTGACTCTCATCACAGGTAATTTCTTTTCATCGAAGCTCATTGCGGCTTGGCAAAAGTCTCGCTTTCACTCTGCTTTTTCACTTCCTCATTTATATACTTTAAAGAAAAAACTCTGCTTGCACGATCTCATCATTATGCACTCAATACCAATGGCAAATTAGAACACTTATTTGGAGACAAATATTGAATAGAAGGTTTTTTCAATGAAAAAACTTTCATAGTATAACAAAATTCAATTCAGAATAGTGATCATTCCATATATTCATGTTACAAATTTTCTTTTCAAGGATTTCTATATTCAAACACACGAAACGCCTTTGACTAGGAGTGAGATTCTGCGGAGCTACATCGAAGTACTTGTGAAGTTTGCAAGCACGCGCCTTCTGTGCATATATAGTTCTCGAAGTGAATTGGTATATTATTCGTATGTATATGCAATAGGATTTGGTACGAAAGTGCGATGTAACAAGTTCAACTGTTAGTATAAAACTAGTTATAGAAACTTTTTCTTACATACTCTACCTTTGACTGGGTCTTATACGACGCAATGAAAGATAATGAAGCGTCCCTTTATGAATGTATTGAACCCATTATGCAAGATATATCCAAAGTATTTTGTTAAAATTTATGTCAATCCGATGAACACAATCAAAAATAAAATCTTGACAATTTCTGAGCGAAAGATCGCTCACGCGAATTCTATATAAATTTTTGGTTTACGCTTGAGCAACTTTTACTATTTAGTGCTACAAAGGTAAATTATGTACAAAGTGAAATGTGGAGATTAAATTTTCGTCGAACTTAGGAGATTACTCTAGAGAGCGAAAGTTGTGTAAATTTTGAGTTGTGCTGTTATATTTTTCATCATTGCAAGAAGGACACTGAATTGTGCAGTCAATATCACTAAAATTTATTGTCACTAATTGTCAAATGAACAAAAATCAAACTAAACAGAGAAAAAATAAATAAATCCTAAAAATCAACATTAGAAAATAGAAGATCCACTAAAAGTTTGAGCAGAATCATCAAAGTGGAAACTCAAATTTGGACTAAATATTCACAACTCAAGTTAAAGTGATTATTTTGGCTTTCGAGGCAAATATCATAAAGTGGATTAATGGAGTGAAATTAACAACATATAAAAGGGTTTTACTTGTCAATATCCCCTTTAATGTCTTGACACATATCTGGAGTCTCAATAAATGAACAGAACAGAATGTTCAGAAGATTTTACAACACTGATAAATAAAATAATGAAATCTTGGAAATAATATAACTCATCATTAGTAAATTTTATAATGAGAGAGATAGATAAATTTCTATCTTGAAAAATTCATATCTGTCACTTTTGTGTTCAAATTTCCAAAATCTTATTAACAGTAGTCATTGATCAATATTAGCAGCATGTTAACATTCAGAATAGTTCATTTACATAGAACATCACAAATATAAATTAAAATTCATTTTGCCTCATTGTTTTGTGAGAAATTGAGCACTTCTGTACGTCACTTTTCCCAATAATTCACTGTAGACTGAATTGTTTCCACAATTGTTTTCCTTTCCCCATCAACAGTCAAATTCAAAATGTCTACAACATTTCATTCCTTGACTTCACTGTCATAGAAATTATTTAGTCGCTGTTGGAATTACGTAAGAAGCTCCACTATTCCAGTAGATTAATATTTAAGATGTTTTCAAATGTTCTATAAATATTTGAACCACCAAAAAGATTAGATTTACAGTAGAAACTATAAAGACTTTAATCTTCAAAATTGTTCTATCAGAAATTTTCTAATTTCTTTCACGTAAAGCATCTGTATAAAACAAAATTCGAGTATTGTATTAAAGAACAAATTCTTCACCGCTCAGATCCAAATCCAATATAATATCAAACATAAATTTCCTCATGCTGTCACATTTATTAAGGAGAAAGAAATAAATACATTAATTACGATATTTTTTGTGACATTCAGCGAGAATTATTGAAATGAAGAAAAAAAAACTAGCAATTATGCGGCTTGAGTTACGTTGCCTTATTGAACTTATATATATTTCATCTGAACTGGGTCCAAGTTAACGAGCAGACAGATGGTGCAGACATGTTACCCAAGAATATATGTATAATGGGGTACAGGTTGCCAATTTTCGACGAGACTGGCCAAATTCGGCACCCGATCAGCATTTATGCTCATAGTTTATAGATATATATTTTACAATGAGAATAATAACGTATCAAACTTTTTCAATTCATCTATCTTTGCATATGGAGTGTGAGCTTTAAATTTACATGTCCTGAATAGTTGGAAACAAAGCGAGTTGGATTTTAATCACTGTACAGTGATACAGAATGAGCTTCCAACTCATTTTTGTGCAGAGTTCAATGTAATCTAAATTTCCAACCTTTTATGGTCTTTTTTTCCTCGTAATATTCAGGAAGAGAAATATTTCGCTGTTTTTCAATGTAAAATCGTCACATGATCGGAATTATGTGTCCATCAGCATGATGTAGGGATTCTGAAATAATTCATTGTCCGTTTTCGAACATTCATAAGAGGATTTGAGGTAACTGCAGTTCTGTGAACGTGAGTGAATAATTCGTTGAACTAGTGACGAACAAGTGAATTGAAACTCAAAGGCAGATAAATTATATTTTGATGTGAAAACAATTGTAGAAAATATTTGTGTTTTTTATAATTAGTGCAATGCAATTTTGATTGATCTAACTTGAAGTTTTGATCAGTAGAAGTACAAGCGATATTGATACAAAGGAGAAATCAAAATTCGATTAAATCTCGGTGAGAAATGAAATTGGCGCTATGTTGTTTGTTATTGTACACTTCTCAATGAAATTTCCGAACTTTTAGTAAATGTTGAGTTTGGTTCAACTTGATATTAAATTCGTTCAACATTGATTCGTTTGGCAAACCGAAACAATTTGTTTGCTTGAAATGAAGTTTATTTAATTTAACATTCCAAAGTGAATCAGTTGATAAAATTCATTATAGGTGAGAAGGTGTTGGACGAAGTCTTGTAATTAAATTGATTCTGTAAAACTTGAAGAAATTCTTTCATCAGTGTTTAAGTTATTCTCGAAGCTTTGCAGTTACATTGAAATTAATTTGGCGCACATCCACTGTGACAATCGAAAGTTTTTTAAATTCATGATTTTATAATTCAACTCGTAAGTTATTCTGACAATCTGACGAGCTTTTGCTATTACCTTGATGGTTCTGATTGATTCCATTCTAATAATTCCGGTGAAATTTATTTCAACGTGAAAACACAACATGAAATTCAACGTCAGCTTGTGGTTAAAATATGATATTGAGCGTGTTGAACGCGCTCTACGTAATCCCAGGATGATAAAATATGTAACAAAATGTGTGCAATTTATGTGATGATACATTTTCCTATATGAGAAAAAAAAAACAAATTTCCGGTCGTCGGTATCAGCAAACCTGGGAAAAATGGAGCGACGAAAAAATAGCTTGTGAGAGAAATACTCTGTACAGATTACGGAAAACTGTTGCTACTATTTTCTGCTCGATACGGTTCGGCAAAACTTACTATCGATGACTGATGCATTCTCCACGAATTTTTTTTCTTACGGTTATATTCCCTGAACAATTTTCGCTCATGTTCAACATGATGTTGGCCTGTTTGTTATTTAGAATAGTTTCTTTCATAAACTATTTTATTTTACGATAATATTTTTTCTCAGATCTATTTCCTATGTGTCTTTTATTTTTTCTAACTTTTAAAACTTCAGATGCACATTGAAACGTTGTTCACAAAGAGGAAAAGAAACTTGAACAAGAAATAACACAACTCAGAAAAGGTAAATTAATTTTTTTGTATTAAACATTTTGCTCAAATACTTTATAATGCTTTTGTTTTTCTCTTCAGCATTCAATTATGAAAACACAACTCAGAATTTTTCCATACTTCAGTTATAACAATTTCACAATATTTGTTAACTCGAGAATCTAAAATACTCCTTGTCCGGTGATTTTACAATTCTTCCAAGGAATCAACTGATCACAATTACATTAATTATTATCCTGATGAAAAGATCTCAAGCTATTATTGGATTAAGGATTTTATGAGTATCTATTCGACGTTTCACTGAGTAGATTCTCTTTCCTCCTCTTACATGCACATATTCACTTCTACACAGACACGTCATAGGACTGGTGTGGAATATTAAAGCGACACTTTAACATTATTCGAAGTTGTGTTTATCATCATACGCTCATTGATCGTTTCTTCATCAGACTAAACTGGTTATAAATATAAAAAAGGCAGATAAATTCTGTAAATATATTCTCGTGAGGGCCCAAGTCATCTTGGAATAATAAACAAGTATCAAAAATATGCAAAGCAAAATTGGATCTCACCGCAATTCTAATTCTTTATATTGGAGGATATGTTGAAGTAACTGAAAGAAAATATGATAGAAAATTCGTCGTGCATTATAAACAGATGAAAGAAAACGAAGCAATGGAATTCACGAATGTTGAAATATTATTCATGACATCCCTTGTATACAGCGTTTGTAGCTTAAACCGTCAACAAATTCACTCCACATGTATATTTTTTTTGTATAACATCACGCGCAATATGGTAATCTGATGAAAAATAAAAAAAGCTTTGCGCCCCGATGGCGCATAATTGAAAGAGTAATTGCAACTTGAAAAGCGAAATTTGCGTGTAAAGTTGCGAGAGATATGTTCTCGGTTGTATATGTATACACATGTAGGTATATAGACATACATGATACTACATCCATGGGGTTGATAGAATATATATCGAATCTACGTGGCTATACATGCAAGAGAAACCCAGCAAAAGTACAGCCCCTGCACGTTATGCAAATAGATGTGATGAATACGTTGATAAAAGGGCGGAAGTGCGTGGCGAGATAAAAGTTCTTTCACATTTTACAAAAGTGAATTCATTGTCATGGTGTATATTATATATATTTTGAACATATTCACTTTATAGTGAAAATAAATAATTCTTCGATATAATTTATGAGAAAATTTTGTGGAAACGTAAAAGTTCATTATAATTGAATTGAAAAAAATGCTCATAAATGCACATTAATTTTTCATTTATACTCAATAACTTGTGGATGTTATGTGAATGTTCAATCTACAATTCAAATATTTTTATAGCGAAATTGATAAAGGAAAGACAAACAAACCAATTTATTCCCACGTTCTAGAAAGTAAAAATGGGAATATCCATGGTGAAAAGGTGAATAGAAATTGTTGCAGAAGAGATTTTTTATTAGAATGAAAAAAAATTGTACAGGATTTACTAGGATGGTGTTAATTTTCAGAAATGTTATTTATCATTTTCAGAAAAGTCTGTTTCGTTGAAGAAATCAGTAGTGCTAGTCAATATGGAATTATTGTGGTATCATTCCCATCATTTTCTCAAAGACATTCATAACTTTTATCAATTTCTAAAATTCAACATCAAATTTAACATAAATACCTTTTTTTATTTTGAAACATTTTATTATCGATATCGAATCACCGATGTTGATTCAGCGAAGATTCTAAATCAGACATTGGCTCAGTTTGTCATAACATTTTGAAATCACACCGAATTGGCATTAAATATACGAATGACAATGCTCCACAAACTTCCTATTGAATATGATAGAGTTCACATCAATGAATTTTTTACTGAAAATTAATGTCCAACGTATCAATTCGGATACATAGCGCATTCATATGTGGATTTCCCGTAATTTAGTTCTCATTCATTCATCCATATCCACTTGAATTTGAATGAGTAGAAAAAAATATTGACCACATTTCTTTTCCGTTTGAGAGCTGAAATTTTGGTGTAATCAGAATTTCACTCCCTGTCATACGACTTGCATTGAAACGTTTGTATGTAATTATTCATCGTCGTCACAGAATATTCAACACATGAATAACGAAACCGATTGTACTAAATGAATCCCGTACTCATCATCATGAATTCCAATATCTGAAGTAAACGAAATATGAAAAGATAATTACACTAAGAATATTTCCACTAGTTAAATAATAATATCTCAATCCGTTTAACAAGTTTAATTTGAAACATGAAAAGCTCAAGAACAAGTTCAAGACGCCACCACAGCACGGCGCTCATAGCATTCGGTACAATTTTTACAGTAGTCAGTGGGTAACCACTTCCAAACGTCGACCCTTTCCACGTGTTGCTCCACTGATCGTTGCATTACGTCAGTGGTATGTGTGTGACTGTATACATGTGTCCGGACGCACATACAGTAACAAATACATACCCCCAAGGGTAGCACAGAGTAGGGTGAAGTAAGAGACGAGTTAGAAGCAGGAGAGTGGCGCTAACGAGGACCCCGCCCTTGTGACGTCATTCCAGCAATGAGTAAAACTAGTTCGTGGACGCACGCGCCCATGTGGTCAATTTCCAAGTGTGTGAAAATATCCACATTGATATAAAGTGAGGTTATGAACACCATTAACGGACATTTAGGGCTTAATATGATAACAGAACAAAAGATATGGACAATTAAAATGATTTTATTGACACAGAAGTTTTCGCTATTATAATTCTGTGATCATTTGGTTTCAATTCATTGCTTTCACCGTCATTTCATCTTGGGATTTTAATAGTGACATAACCTACAACTTTGTTTATCATCCGAAGTAGCAGCGATGGCGATGGTGAGTCATTAAGGGATGAGAATTGATTGTGCAGACTGATTTCGCATGTGTGTAGTTGGTGTAATGATTTATTGCAACTTTTATTATTGGCGTACACTCAGTCACAGTTGACGAGACTGGAACATATCGAGAGCAAGAATGTATACGATGTGATGGCAATGCAAGCTCAACTTTTGTAGATATAGAGGTTGATGTATAGTGAATGGCGCGCGCATTCTCTACTCTTTAATCCGAATGGGAAGAAGTGTATCGACCTCAACAAGACTCGCAATTCTTTCTGTACGAAGCGAGGGGAATATGTGCGAGTGAAACGGCTGAATAGAGGGCAGATAGTTGTAAGTAGGTGATATATAACGAGAATGACAAGGAGTTTGGAGAAAAACGATGACGTTACTGATTCCCTTGTGTATAAAATGTTGGAATTAGTTCATCCGGCTCTTTTTCGAATTCGCTTGTCTAGGGAAATGGAAATCGGAAAGTCAGTGAATTATATCGCAGTATCTGGATTGGAAATATCGAATATTTTGTTCGCTGATGATAGAAAGGGAGTCGGTACAATTGTTCAAAGGTTCCTGCTGCATTTTTGTTTGTTTTATTATGTATTCAATTGGTCCCATAGCATTCAACATTTTTTTTCGTATCTGAATATCAATTGCACTATGAATGGAAGCATTCACTCAACGATTTTGATGGAATAGGTTGAGTTTATGATTTTTGACTGGCAGTGAAGGATTTTTGCCTCGATTCTGAATTTGGAAATATTTTCTTTGACCAGTTTGGAATTCTATAAATACATATATCAATTGTTTGATGATATTACTTCAACTTCCAATTATTTTTACATTATTCATCGCTTACTTATTGAGGAACAAAAAATTTATGGCAGGAATTTGAGTTTCGGCTGTCATATTTTGAATTATTTATGCCATTTTAATTGTCCTCGCAAAATTGGAACCATTTCCAATTGGATTATACTAAAAGTATCGAAAATAATATCAAATTATTGTGAGTTATATTCACATTCATTTAATTATGTTCAATTGGTGCTTTTTCCACTGGAATTAAATAGGAGAATCAGACATGCAAATTGTGAAGTTGATAATAATTTATATGAAGCTAAAATTTTTTTCAAATGCATTTGATTTTGATTATAATCGCACAAGATCATAAATATGAAACTGGGAGTTTTTCACGTGGAAATCAAATGTTCGTTAACTCAAATGTATATTTCTGAATCAATTGAAATAATTGCAGGGAAATATGAGTGTTTTTTGAGTGTCTCATTAATGAATATACGTGAAAAGTGCTTGAAAAATTATGATGGAAGATAAGAATTAAATTCAAGCTCAATGTCTGGAGATCAATTATAGATAGTAGTTCCAATGAGCTTTTGAACCAATTTATATTATGCAAATTTTTATAGTTTCTCATATGATTTACGATTCAATGATCATTCACATACAATTTATTTGAAAAGTTTCCTAAAAATCGTCTATTGAATTCCTCTGAATGTTTATCCGTTGAAAAATCAGTTCTTCATGTGTTTGACATGGATGTGACTTTTCTATTCGATGAAAAATTCAGAGCTGTCACTGCATTCGTCTTATACTCGACATATTGAATCTGTCAATTTCGAATTCTATTTTATCATTCCTTACATGGGAATGTTCTTTAAAAAATTTCAGCAAACGCAGTGCCAATTAATAACTACATCTCGTCGATTTCGTACATTCTACATCAATATTGAAATGATAAAACTTAAATTCAGTTTTACTTATTCAACCAGTAACAATACAAAATTCCAAATATAAAGAATTTAAATTGGATCGAATTTAGGAGAAATAATGCAAACAAAAATGTCGACTATTAACTTTTGCTATCGGTTTAATGGAATTCTCATCTGTGCCTGAGAAATTGGTGAATGAATCTCTCGCTTCAAAGGAATGCGCATTCATCACAAATATATCGAACTGTTATGATGAAATAATTTGAGTTCTATCATCTCGCAAATCCCTTCAATATATACGTATGTACATATATTCTCTTGAACTACGTGTATGACATCGCCACATTTTGCTTCAGTATACCGATCGACATATTCAGTCGATTAAATTCGAGATTGGCGAGCCAATCGGTCGTTTTGTCGACTCGACCAAGTGAGAATTTCTAGGTTGTGCGTTTCTCTTCATTGCAGTATTCGATTAATTCTTGCACAAACTAATCTTCAGCTTGAAAATGGGTGATAGAATTCCATCACAACGATAAAATTATACCATCAAGTTGGTGCACGCGCGTAAAATGTACGAATAGAGTAAAGAATAAAAAAATATGAAATATATTTAATGTACTTTTGACGCGCTTCAACTTGTGCAGTATTAAACGAAACTTTTGGTGGTCGTACGATGTGCGATGAAACGAGCGGGCGAAAAGTGCTGGAGTATGCTATCAAGTTTCCATTCAATTCATGTATATACACGAGTGTGTATATGAATATGTGTGTTATGAGCGATGAAAGGGAGCTATAACTAGACGCTCCAGATAAAAAACTCAGTGGTCTATCACTGTAGTTGTATTATACATCAGTGCAGAAAGAAATCCGAGAATGAAATTACGCAATATATAATAGATTTAGAGATGTGAAATGGATGAAAAATTTTTCATTAAATTTGTTGATGTTTACTGGTAGAATTGTAGTTATTAACATTATTGTGCCATTCTATTTAGGCGTCTGAAATTATTTGTGAATAATATTAATGAACTTTCGGAGTGATTTTTAGCTTGAATTAAAATATTTCTGATCGTACAAAATTCTAATGAAAATTCGTATCGTAATTTAAACAATACTTTATGAGCGAACTTTATTTTTGTTGATGTGCATTCCAAAATTATCAACAAATATCGCTATTGATTTTGCAATGTTCATTAAATCCTCTCCATTCAAATATTTTCATTTCAAGTATCTAACAATGATGATTTTACAAACTCAGGTGCACTAAGCGCAAACATTTAACTTCGAAACTGCTGTTGGTAATTTCCTGATTTGAAATTTGCTTTCATTGATGAAAGTTAGATTTAACCCTTTGGTCTTGCTTGCATATATCTGGCACATATCTTTGCAAGCTCTGTAATCTACACTCATTTCAGGAACTGAATCTGTAGAGGTTGTCAGTGAAATCAATATCTATTCATTTATCATTGAAATCGTTTCGAAGAGTGAACATTCCTGAATTCCATTCGTTTTAATTAAAGATAATATAAGTAAAAATTGATTAGAAACTATTAATAATTAATTAACTACTTTTAAAGACTCACTTACCTATTAATTATCTGCTCGTAATTTTCGCAACAAATTTATTTCATGTACCGACGATATTTTATAAATATTAAAAAAAAAATAAGTCGATACAATCATTATAAATATAAATAAATGAGTAAGTAAAATTTGTTGCATTGTTACATTGACTTATAAATAATATAACAAGCACATGTGTAAGAATTACAGACATTCATGCAACACAACACAATTGTTTAATGACCTGAAATACTATCGCGATAGTTCACGAGCCCTTTTATGAATCACAAAACATCTCTCTCCATTTAAAGCTGTCATTCCGTTTAGTTACTCCGATTGAATTATACAAAGTTCGCTTTGTAACCGGAATGAATAGCTTCAGCAGTGATTCGAATTACTGCTGTAATTCTGCATCTAGTTGTTGCCTCTGTCGGTTACTATGACCATTCTCAAGTAGTAGTAGCATTGTTTTGGGCGTACACACATTTAACTATGAAATTATCCGGTTTTCAATGCGGTTTGAGATTAACGACGTTAATTGAAAACATCAAACAAATAAACGAAAGTAAAATTTCAAACAGGATGTAAAAATTGTCACTTATTTTAAATAACAAGAATATGTTTTACTGATTTTATAATTTATTGAACATATCCAAAATTGCGATAGTACCTTGAATTTGATCATAAAATATACTGCACTGTAGATATTAAATGGAATAAGGATGACATGCGAGAAATTTTATTGTCAATTCCTCGTGCGACATTGATTATAAGAGGAGCATAAATAATATGAATTTGATTTGATTACCAACGATTCCGGAAGATCTCTTTACGTTAAAGTAGAGGAAATTGCTGTGGCTGTGATATAAAGAGACAGCATTCGGTTATCGAAGGTGCATTTAATCGAGATTGCCGATAGTCAACAAGAGAAGACGCCGAACAGGAAGTAGAAAGAGGAGGTGTGTGAAGGAAGAAGCACATTCGATTCATTCGTCTGCCATTCGAATTTCCTCTGACGATAGCATTTGGATTCGTCTTGGTCGATTCCCGTTTGGTTTGCACATCGTCTTCTTGAAAATTTGCTCCTCGCGTTATCAATCGAATTCCACCAACCCCTTTTCGCGATGGTTATATAGTCAACGCCCGTGCGGCCCACAATCTTCACCCTCAACGTCTATAAATAATCGCGTGCCCGACGAGCAGTGCGAATTAATAGCCCGACGAATAAGACGTCGTTGTCCTCACAACTTTCTCATCTGTGCTCGAGTAATCCTCCCCTTCTTTCGACTCTTCACCTCTCATCCTTCTATTTTCTCATTCTACAATCTCACACCTACGATCGCTATTTCTCGCTTCGATTTTCAACTCAATTTTTACGTATTTCACCAATTGGATTCGATATTTCTTATACTTATTTTTTTTATTCCATTTGTTAGATAACCGTATTTTTATTCCAGATTGAGAAGTGTCCCAGGTTGAAAATAGAACGACTGACATTTGTTTCATGTCGAAATTGATGAACTCAACTTTTCGTATTCTTATGAACACGTGAAAATATAGTGAGGATTATTTGACAGATATGAAGTATTCAAAAAAACGAACAATGAAATATGATGTCAATATATTCTACTCGTATTATATGTCATGCAATTTTTCTCACGTGCTGGAGAAAAAATTTCAAATTAAGTCAATAACACATCATTATGTGAGTTGAATGCATTCGAATATTATTGTCATATTTAACGACCTGATTTATTCAATAGGAGAAATATTGTGGAGATATTTCAAAATCGTTATCGAATGTAATATTAGCAGAGAGAATAGCTGCTTATCAGTTTATTGAAGACACGAGTCACTTACATGTCAAATTCTTAAAAAAGCTCGACAAAACGCAGATAATAAATCCTCTTGCATTTAAGACAAACGCATTTAAGACAAACGCAGAAAATAAATCCTCTTGCAATTCCAGATCGAAATAAAAGATTCATTGGAAGGATGGCTGAGTTCATATTTATCAAAATCAAATTTTTCAAAAACTTAGAAAACCACAACTCGACATCAAATAATATCTTGAGCACGATTTCAACGACAAATTCTTCCAAATCGAATTTGTATTCTGAAAAACAAACCGTCACTTATTTTTAATCAGCTATAAAATTGCTATAATGAACTCAATGAACCCCTTTACGTTCAACAACAATGAATCAGTGCTTGAACGAAGTTTTACTATTAAATAGGTGCAATTATATCTTCAAATCATCAGCAGACAACTGGACAATAAACATCCACAAATTGTTTCAGCCCAAGACTATAAAGACTAATTAATCAAAGTAAAGCTTTCACGACACAACAATGAAAATTCCTTTTCACACCGCATGCGCGAATGATCCGAAACCCAAAGAAAAATTTCCGTTCTGACAATAATAAAAAAAAAATCGAATCTTTCACACGCACGTTCGAATTCCCTTTGTTATTTTCCTATCCATTCAGCATCCTGCAATTTGAAAAAAAAAAAAAAACCCCTCGTTAAGCAAAAACTAAAGACTTTCACATAGGAAATATAATATCACACAGTTCCGTGATTAATATTGTGTAGGATAATTGCAAGACTCGTTATTTCAATGGAGAAAAAAATGTCACACGTAACCACAAAGGACTATGCAAACTGAAAAAGACAAACTCACGTTCCATACGTTCAATTTTACTTGAAAACCTTCAACAAAGCTATTTTGCACTTTTATTGGTTACCACGAGTTTGTCGTTCACATATATGGAGTTGTCCACATGTTTCAGCAAACTTTAGCAACATCAACGAATGCTAGAGAGAGACAGAGAGAGAACCGAGAGGAATAGAGGGAGAGAGATAGTCCGGAAGGCTCATTGTATAGAAGTTATACGTGTTGACGTTAGCACGCGTCCATGATAGCGTCAACCAGCACCACTTAAAGTTACAACGGTGTTGTGGCGCGGTCTCACCACCACTGTTATTTTGGCGATACCTGGAACACATACAAATGTCTATGTATATTTGTATGTATACATGTATCTGAAGTGTGTATGGAAAAGGTAGTGATGGAGGAAACGAACGAAACCGCACCAAGTTGTATTTGACGTCAGTTACCACACAACAGATACAATTTTGTACGTGGCCTTTTAATGGAAAGTTTTCCTGCAACCAGCAACATGTTCATACTTGTTTGGATAGTATTTTCATTTATTTTTCATGAAAATAACTGATGGGGTATGAGGGGTTTTATTGAAATAAATTTGGTTTTTAGAGTGGAAATTAAATTTTGTTCTTTGGGTAAATGTTGAGTTTGGGAATTTGTTGATGGTTGGAGTATTTTTGGGTCCAGTTAATGTCAGGGTAATGATAATATATGTAAATATTAGATAAGACTTTTAATTTTGTGAGGGAAAAGTTAGGAATGAAGTGGTTCATCAGGGGGTGTGTTGAAAAATGTGAACGTACGCTGAATTGTTTGAGTATATAATGCAGTGGGATTGGAATATTGGATGGAATTTATTCCTTATAGATAAACAATCATATTTATTATTGGAGAATGTGGGATTCATTTTCTTTGAGTTATTTGATGGTTTAGTTAATTTTTTCAGGTGTGAGGGGCGTCTCTGTTGATCGAATCTCAGTATTAGTTTGGATATTGGATAAAAAGATATCTTCAGTATTGTGAAAGTTGAATTCTTTGTTTGCGAGAGTGATATCACTTCCGGAGTTATTTCTGTTTTAGCGATAGTCAAAATAAGAAGATCAATTGGTGATTGAAGATTGTGGTGTTCAATAATTGAATCATTGTCATACTCTCGAAAAAATCTTTTTCCATAGTCCCATCTCATTCGTAAACACTCCAAGAAACAATTGATCCTCTCTCAGCAGTCATGTTGAGATATCTCACAGTTTTTATTTCACTAATCTCCTCCGATAAAATCGGACCTCCCTCAAAGATCTGATCCAACCAAGACAAATCCATCGCCGTCTGAATTATTATAAATTATTAATAATAATCCACTGTCTTATTTTCGAGTAGAGCCAAGAAATTGAGAAATAGCTGGAAAGGTTGTCAAGCAAAAAAAGAAAAAATCTACGTGAAATAGTATTTACATAAATTAATTGCTCTCTAGAAATAGAATTCCGCAATGGATGTAAATTTTGGAGTCGAGAATATTTCTGTTCATAAATAAAGAACTGAATAATTAAGATAATGAAATTAAAAAAAAATGCTCGTACAGATTTTGAAATTGTCTACATGGGCATTTTTTTATTTTTCTCTATCTACAATTTATTTATTCATTTATTTATTTCTAAAATTCTAATAATTACAAATGTCTCCCAGATTCACACTTATAATTGCGGCTACTCATCAATTGACAACAATTTTTATTTATATCTACACAAGTGTTTGAATTACACGAAACATCTGATAGCGAATTCTAGGAAGGAAAATACCGTGACAAGATGTGACATTTAAATAATGAAAATTATTTCCGATGATTAAAAATGTTTTCTTCATAAAAACAGTGATATCATAAGGAATCAATTATAAATGATAAATTGATAAAAACAGCAATAGAAAAAAAAAATAGTCGTATGAAATAAATTGAAAGAGATCGATGTTGTCAATTCAATAACTATGAAAGAAAAACTTAAATACACAAATGTCGAGTGTTACTAATTACAATGATTAATTAATTAGATAATAATTGCTGCACTCAGAATTATCTTAATTACCAATACACATCATGCGATTTATCATTTGATAAACATATATTATGCAATTCCTGTATGACGACAATTATTTGATACAGTGTTATGACATTAGTTTCCATTAATTTCCGAAGTTGTCCTCTTGCATGTCGCAATATAATTCTTGAGTATACATATACATATCTCTTAACGATGATCGTGTTAAATATATCCCTTGTACATACATTAACATTCACATAAATTAATTATAAATACAAATTACACCATAACAATTGCCATCAAAGTAATATTTTCGTTTATCTAACTTGAAGCATTCTGTCCATATTTCCTTTTTTATGATGACTCATATCGTTAATAGTCTCTTGTTATATTCTCAGATTTACGTGTCATCACAATGTCTTTGTACAAAGAATGACAAATGATTTTCACTTAATATCAGCCACTCGTGTGTGTATGCATACATGTGTGTGAACATTTTTGTGCTTGTTATCTCACGCAATCATCGGTCATCCCAGGGATATAAATGACTTCGTTTCCATCACCACACACCTTTCTATCTCTTCAGTCCTCATTCCAAGTTCTGTATTACTTCTTCGTTCTATGAAGAATGTTTTCTCGGACACTCCTCCAATTGTTAACAATCACATCGTCCCCTATTTGAATCAACAGATTATTATCTAATATTTGTGCACACAATATCTAACAAATTCGTAAATGTATACAAACACAAAAGCATAAAACGATTTATTCACATTCATAATTGTTTTCTATTGCGTTTCACGTCCAATTTTAGTTCCCCATTTTTCCATTATTGTCCTTAAATAATACAATCAACTTTGGATTTGTTGGTTTTACCCCACATAATATTTTTCACAAATAACCACATGAATATAGGAAGAGTTGGAATTAAGGACCCTTGAGCATAAAAGTCGTATACTACTCATTAAGCTGCTAGTAATATAGCTACATCAAAATATATACATATTAATTAATTCAGGTGTACTCTACGTTCATTGTGAACGTTCAACTCATTCATTAAACAGTTTATCCAGCCAACAATTGTGTGCATGCAAAGGTAGAAGTTATTTTTGTACGCATGAGTTTGTGTTTAGTGACGAGTTGAAATCATAATTAATGAAGTATTATACAAAGGATTTTTTTTGACATAAAATTTGGTAGATATATTTGAGAAATGTTTTTTTATTCCTCTTCTACTTGTTCATTTTGACAAATATATATGTGAGCTTTTCATCAGAAACAGTTGGAATTGTTTTAGACTATCATTTTTTATTTTTATTTTTATGTCTACGCTCATTTTGAGTTTCTCGCTCATTATGTTCACTGAGCTCATGGTACATATGAATGTAGTTTTTTTTCCTGTCAGCTTCACGAAAGATATTGCTACTGTGTGAAGTGTGTAATATGCCAAGCCATTCTTCTCTACGAATTGTTTTTTTTTTTTTTTTAGTTTAGTTAATATTAATTAGTTGGCGCGTTAGTCATTTAGTTTGTATGGTGCTAACATCAGCGACAATTTATATTCTCATCGTTACTCTCATTGTGAGTTGTGAATAATTATCAGTTAGCTGAAGTACTTTGTGAATCATAAATATTTACAGATGATTAATATTCAGTAATTTATTTTGTTCTTCATTCTAATTAATTAATATTCACTGCATCAATTTTGGAAAAAATGCTTGAGCATCTGCTGCATTCTGCAGTGATAATTTTTGACTGATGTGAATGAATGTTAAATTTCGGTTTTATAATTTTGTTCTAATCGAACTTCAGTAGATTGAAAATATTGACATTCAGAATTAGCATTGCAAGGGAACGACATTATTGAGATATTTTTTTGTGTAAAGAGGAAAGTTTTTTGAGGGGTTTGAATGAAGAAAAAAATACATCGACATTTTCTGACGAGTTATGTCTGAATATCTTAGTGGAAAAGAAGAAACCAATGGAGAGGACATAGAATAAGAAGAATATTCAATGAATATTATTAATTTCGATACAAATAACAATATATCGATACTGAAACAGTTTCTATCACTGTAATTGTTATATTAAATAAAGGCAATTTTATCTCCCTTAAAGTCGTGTTAGTATAGAAGTGGTGAAAAATTATTGTAAGCCTGATATTTTTCCACATGCAAACGGTAATTATTTATGGCCCCATCCTGGTTTCACTTTACTATCTATTCGGTGTTTATAATTCAGACATTCACATATTATTTACTTCATTCAAGCTCTGGCTTGTCGTGTAGATATGGCACGCACATATGGTGCGTGACATTTATTTATGGCGACGCTGTAACGCCTGGGGTACACTGTAACGATTATTTACCTTCATGAAAATTTTTTATTGCCACTACAAACTAAGGGGAAAAAGTTTAGACGACATTGCGAATTTATCCAAGCGATGCTTCGGCAATTTTTTTCGACATGCATTTGGAATTACAAAAATCTGTGATAATTGTTGAATGATAGTAAGTCCAGCAGTTTCAAGGGTATTAATCTTCCGAAAAATATGTCAATAGAATTGCAGTCATATGAAGTTAGAACGTAGTTCGTTGACAAAAAAAAACCTCTATTTCTTCTCTTTCCAAAAGTTAGTGTAGCAAACAAAAAATGTATGAATGCAAACATAATTTTGACATCTGCACAATTTTCAGAATTTTCAAATCAATCAAATAATCTGATCTAGAAAAAAAAATGTTCAGTATGTTTAAAAATCATTTTATAACGTCTTAAGAAAAATTAATTCAACATTCAGAAGCACACACGAACAGTGTAAAACGATCAAACTGTTGTGGCCACATCTCAAATATTCCATCAAGCTTTTTCTTTAGATTTGGTTGCCATGTCCTCAGAATGATATAACTTCAAAACATGAGCAGAATCGTATTGAGTTCGTCCGAATCTTCATCGAAGTGTTGTCTGTGAAACATAAACTTGGCAGCGTTTGTAGCAGCTGACAAAACTTCAATGTTCACAGCAGAAGATGAAGAGTTTTTATACAATTTTTATACTAAGAATTTTTGGATCATATAGTCTGGAACTCTGAACAAACAAAAACGCAACTTCCCACAGATATTAAATAAAGTGGTTGCCTTCCAACAAACGACGACGTCTATGTTCACGAGAAATTCATATGGAAAGTGGTATATGAGTTTGAGTAACTAAATCGACAGAGCACTCAGCTGGTTGCAAGGTTCTGATGTCGAAATCCCGTTCAACACCATCTATTATTTTTCTCAAATTCCTAGAATAATATCAGTTCCATTCTCTCTAAATTTCAATCTCAGATTTAACGAAAATACAAATAATAAGACACTTCACGTCCCATTTGTTTATTTTTCCTGAAACTATTGAAATGCAGTTACAGTAAAACCTTCTTTTGTTTACGACTTCACGATGTTAAGAATTTTTTCATCTTTACGACCTGTCGTCAGTCCTCATTTTTCTTTCATTCCAAATTGTTTCGGAGACATCATAGGTCAATCAATGATCAAAATCTATGAAAACTTTCATAGATTTTTTTCCATTATTTGAACTGTTAGGTAAGAATAAATAATCATCCAATAAAAAAAATTAAATATGTATTATTTTTTTCTTCCGATTCTCTAATGACCCCTCCTTCACTTTTTCTTTAATTCAACTGAAAGATATATCTTTGTTAATATACAATTGAATAAAATTTAGAATATACTAAATATCTATTGAATCTAATTTCACATTTCGTTAGGACACATTTTCCCTGCTTTCACTAAGCCCTATACACATTCACACAAATAGACCTTTTCGGACGCAAGATACGCCCTGTTTAATATTTTTACTACCCCTCATGATTCTACGTCGGCCCTAAAAATCGTAGCAAGAAGAAGTATTACTGCACTACTCAATAAACGAAAAAGGTGAAAAGTTTCATCTACTTAAGGAATTCAAAGCTTTTGCATTCACACTTGACAGATAATTATTAATATCAATGGAGATTTAATTCGGAATCTGAAAGATCAATATAACTTTAAGCGTTTTTCATCTCTGAACGTGAGTATAATAAATATTGGTTTAATTCAAAACTAGAAAAATCAAAGCTTCGCCAATGTGAATTGTTTCATTGAGTGGTTATCTGCGCATGAATGACGCAAGAGATGGCTCAACATAGAATTAAATGCTAACGAGAAATGATATCGGCGCGATATCTGTTGTCATAAACTTGGGAATGAAATTTTATAATTATTCCTAAATATTCATTCGGCCGAGTTGATCTGGATTTGTTTTGATACAACAAAACGAATTAATCGATTGAAATTAAATTTGTACAATTCAACACAGAGAGTATCAGCTAATGAAATTCATTATTGTCAAACAAATGTTAAAAAACTTTATGAACAAATAATTTCAGTGATGCCAATAGAATTCTTTCATCAATGTATTTTCATTACAATCGATCAGCAATTGAATAGAGAGTCGAACAATGCAGAGTCGAATAAATGTTCAGCCATTTCATGGAGTTAGTAACTATTTCAGTGGAAGATTTTCCACCTAACAAATTCAAGTGCACTCAACAATGTCTCGAAAATTATTTCAACATAAAATATCAACCCACAACGTGCTCATAACAGAATTCAGCATCAATTGAACATAACTTAATTATTTAATAATTATATAGCAGATCATTCACGCGATCCCACTCACAAAATATAACAAATCATTCTCAAATTTCTCCTATGTAATTCCCTCATTATCCAACAAAGATCCTATCAAGTTCCAATTTTATAGCAACAGCTGAAGTATCATTTTCCAAAGAAATAAAAGAAAATCAATACAGGAACTTCGTTAAACATTTTTAGTCATCATTGTTCATTCAAAAGCAACTCAACGAGTGTGTGAAGCATCGATATAATTCACTTCCGATACACAATTATCAGAAGGGATTGCATTTCCTTCCCAGACATCCAATTATTCTCACGCCCTTCAGTTTAGATCAATCCCACGCGTCAACTCTCAACTGAAAAACCCCTGATAAAATCCTCACATTTCTATCGAGCACATAACTTAGAAGAGAAAATAAATAAATAAAACTCTATACAAATTAATAAATAAACAAATCAATCAATTCATTTCTCCCTCACCTCCCTTATGTATCCAATCGATAATCTCATCATGTATCCACTACATATCCATCCCCAAATATATATACATGCGAAAATAAATGCGTTTACTTCGAGGGTAAAATCCTACGTTACCATAAAGGGGAAAAAGTAAGCCGAAAAAGCTGTTTCACTCAATAAACATTCACTCCTTGGCCTTTCCGTTTCCATTTCCAACTCACAAACCTTCCGCTCTTACCAAATATACCGATATAGATAAATTTATGTACAACAATACCGTTCATCACTCTATGACGTCATGATCACAACAATTGAGTTTCGATCTCGAAATCGCGCAATCCCGTATTTTTATTGTACATAAATATACATATATACACTGACACACACACCGTGAGTGTTGTACCAGTTGAGAGAATATATTGCGAAACTCTATACTCCTATCTGATCGACGATATCATTCTAAATGTACTTTACATTGAAATGAATAGCATAGATATACTTATATACAGATATATAGATGGTTGCACAACAGATATAGACAACTAGTGGTAACAGCGTGGCCGCACAGACTATATACGATAACACACCAGCATCCCTTGTGCGCAACCCTAGAACCAACACACTGAGCCATGATAGATTTATGGGTAACTGCACAGGTGAGAATCGTTTGTGGTTTTGGCCAATTCCAAGGACGTGAAGGAGTTGATGGTGCAAAAGAGAATGGATGAGAGTAATGGCGAGAGAGATGGAATATGTATAGAGAGTTTTAGGATAGGGGTTGGTATAGGTTAAAGGCGATGTGGGAATTCTAGAAACTGTGCACGAGTTTAAATTGGTAATACATGAAGAACAAGAGGCAAAGGTAATATAAGTGTATATATATGTAGATGCATTCATGGTGGATTTTGGTGGATTATTGTACACACTTGGAAAAGTTCCACTTGTGATGCTTTTATGTACATCCGAATGTATATTATATATATAGTATATAAACGGATAAGCATATAAACTTTAGTCAACACAACTCAGTTCCCATTTTCACCAATTGCTTCTATCGACTTCGAGCCATCGAGATTGGGATCCAAGTCTATACATTGTTAATTATAACATACCGCTGTCTATATGGAATGATGTGGCTTTCAATGGCATTTACATTGATGGAACATAGTTTCACTGTCTGTGAAAATTTTGTGGTTGTGAGTTTACTGCAAGTTAGAACAGAATGGAGATAATTTACTGATGAAGCCAGTTTGTATGAAGATTCAAATATTCCAGAAGATATTCAATGTGTGAAAAAAAATTTTTCTTACAATTTCTGTATTTTTTTTTCTTTTAATCCTTTGATTTTCTTCAATATTTTGTGATACAAGTGGAGTTATACTTGGTGGGGGAAGAGGAGTTCTGTAATATTTTTTTGATACTCTTTTGTCTTTGATTTGTAAACTTGTATGGGAATTTATATAAATTTAATGATTGGAGTGCATTGACACAATCTCAATCCACAATATGAAGGGATATTGTGATATTAGAGAGTTGTAAATTATGTCGCAAACAGCTTTCAAGCATACGCATATATATATAGATAGGTGGATACACACACGGTGAACATATACTTGGTCACAGCGAGACACGCTTGAGCGCCATCTGAATCTGGCACTGGAGTGTAACATGGTATACAGGGCCTCGTTGAATCCACAATTCCCCTCCTCTCGCTTCCCTTCTCATCAAGAATTAGTATATGATGTACCTGTTTACATATAAGCATGTATAGTTTACCTATTATGTACAGTTGCACATGCCTACATGTAACTATTGGTAACACTCGATCTATAATGACAAAGGGCTTCGAGAATTAATAGTGAATGAAATCAATTGACAAGTTCAAGATGACATGACGAACATATCAAGTTTATATTGACGTTGGAGAAAATTGCTTCTGCTTTCAATGAATAAAATGACGAGTGAAACTTCACCTTTGTAGTTGTACATCAAGGCACACTTGCAATATTGGATAGAGTTTTGGGATGGTTGGACACATCTACAAGCAAAGGGTGTGAATATGTTTGGGAACCCGCACATTTAATTTGGGTCAATCTGCATGGCAAAATGAATGAATTCACTTGCACGATTGTGAAGTTGGTTCAGTTAAATTTGCGGTTTATCATGGAATGTATTTGTGGATATTTATTTATTTCTGTTTGTATGTGAGGTGGTGGTTGTAGTTGAAGAAATATAGAATACGAAATTATGATGCTGTAGGGAGTGAATTGTACGTGCGCATTTAAATCTCTCGCGAATTTTCTTCATCTGTTATAATGTATATGCTTTGTGTTTATACATTTGAAATGGTGACAGTTATACAGGACGTCAAGAATATTTCTCGTACGCTGTATTACATTTCTCATTTATGTATTATGTATATTTGATTCTGTTGTTTTACTAGAATATCAAATCGCATTATGGAATTAGTGAATTGTGCACACGATGCTTTATATGTCATGACAGGAGGAATTATTGTTTAGTGAATATGCAAGAAACTGTGGAGAAATCGAATGTGTAGTTTATATTGTATAATTAATTGAAGGGTGAAGATTTATTTGATAACATTGAGCATTCGTGAAATGAATTCGAAATTATATTTTATGCTACTGTTGAATTTGTGTTTATTTTTCTTCTTCTTTTTTCCTTTTTTATGTCATTATGATAATTCAAATTAATTCTGTGGAAAAACTTCATGTGAAATGTGAGACAGACACAAAAATAAACGTTAAAACTTTTACAATAAGACCGCAATAATTGATAAAATTTCTGATTATAGTTGATGTTGCGATGAAGAGAAATATGAGAAAAATATTGGATATTTTGAGAGTAATTTCACGTTGCATTTAACTTCGTTAAAAAAGAAAAAAATGGAAGTAATAGATGGAAAAATATAAGTACATCATTTCGTCTGATTCATTTTGTTTTATAAACTCGCAAAGAATTGAAAGATATTTATCGATAAGTGACTTTTTCAGGTGACTTCTCGGCCCAGTTCGTTCGAATCCATATAAATTCCAAAGAAATACTGAGACATTTTATTTGTTCAAAAAATCGTTGGGTGATTTCTGCTAGTTTAGAAATGAAACGTTGGATATGAAGCAAGAGAAAAATTATACAAATACAATGGAATGTGATTTTTTTTTAAATGTAAATCCACAAAGAAACTTTGAACAAAGTTGTTACTTTTTTTTGTTCAAGTATATCAATGTCCACTTTTAATCATTAGAATCGTTGATGATCGGAACATTGCACGGAGTTTATTTTCTTTGGATCGAGGATATGAATACTCTCATCTTGAATAAAGAGTTCCAAAGTTGCATATTCCACAATCGTCGATAGTTTCACAGATTGGGGTTCACTTCACGTTGAGTGAAGGAGAGTAAGTTGGACTACCTAAACTCTTATATTCAGGAGAGAACTGTTTGAAGGGTTTTTATAAGTATGCAGTCACTTGAGAATTCACTTTGCTACAATTACCAATTTTCAAGTAGGAGTAAGCATTGTTCAACCTGAATCATCCAGAGAGAGGTTAGTTGAGATGAATAATAGACGTTGCGAATTTACGTTATTTTATCATTGTCACGAATTTTGAAATATGAACTTAACTAGATATTGCCTCTTGAGAGTCAATTTTGGAGATAATGAATACATCAAATCAATTTTAGGTATTCAGAAGTTTGGATTTTTCTATTAAATATTCTTTGATATTCAACTCCAGTTGGTCATTTTGTGTCTTCACTGATTGCAAATGCTAATTTAGAATCCTAAACTTTAACTGTAATACTCGCAATTATATAAATGCAAAGATTTTACTCAATTTTACTCAAGTCCATTAACATCTGCGTCATTACGAATTTTACATCGTTGAATTTAAATTCCGATTCATTCTTTATAAAATCTATCGTGAGGGGAATCAGACATTCTTTTACTGCTGTATTTCATCCTAACGTTGTTCAATTGCATAGCTCTGTGAATTAATTATTGAAACTTCCCAATGATCATAGACAATATGAAGACTTGAATCTATAAAAATAACCAGTTGAACAGTATTGGAATTATTAAAATGAAAATAACAACTACCAAAAGAACTAATCATTGCAACATTTGTGCTGTGAATGATTAATGCCAATTAATAAAATGTTTGGAAGAGTTAATATTTATGCAATAATGTGGGTTGAATAACAAAATTAGAATAACAAAAAACGGATATTTAATGAACGTAAGATGTCAAACAAATTGTAATATCAAATGGATATGACAAGGCATCAAAAATATAAAAGATAGAACGAATAATAAAATTTCGACCAATAGATAAATTCACGAAATGAATTTGAACGAATGCATAAAATATCAAATGCATATCAATTATGTATAGAATAATTCAATCATTAATTCACCAAGCAAAATTAATGATTCTGCACAAAAATGCTTTATTTTTCATACATTTAATTTTCTCCATCCGATATTTCTGTTCACAAAAGTTTGACAGATCCCGACCTTTTATTTATGACCAGTTAAGAAAGTGCGCGCAAACTTCAGAGCAGTCAATTTGAATTGGAAACTAACATACAATTGGATAACTCAATTAGTTGGAGCACTTGGTGCGTAACTAAGGAGTTCTCAGGCTTGAATCCGGGTTCAGTACTATCCATTATTTTTTTTCGTATTACTTGGAAAAAAAAAAAAGGAATGACACGGTGTTTTTATTCCTTCGAGCGTTCTCTCATCACTTAATCCTGAATTTCCAACAAACAAAATTGTCATTGCGATTAATGAAAACTATTGCATTTATGCATGAGTAATGATTTCACGTTATTTAATCCTCCTGCACTGGGTGCAATATAATTAATTCTGGATGAATTGCTCTTGGGAATATTCATCTAGTTCATATTGTTTTCATTATAAATATTAATTTATGTTTATTAGCTCTGCAAAATGGTGGACAAATGTGCAGCTATAATTGTGTACAATTAAATCTTGATGATTGATGAACACAAACACACACATGAGCTCAAAATATTACACAAATTTTATTGATACTTAATTAAATGCGTCAATGGATCAATTATATAATAAACAAATATTTTGATAACTAATTTTCTCCTAATTAATTTCTCCATGGGATAAACAATTATTATACCATCAATTTTGACACATTTGCAAAATCATTTGATTCATATTTTCTTATGAACGGAAAAACGTTATTGGTGAGATTGAATTCATTTTTATGGTTACAACCACAGACTTGATTAAAGAATCTTGCGGAAAATAGTCTCGAAGAAGAAAAAACACAGAAAAAATGACGTAAGGTGCACTCGACAGACCAATTGTCAAGCTTTTAGAAATTCCAAGGACCATTTGCTGCACAAGAATTGTATTTTTATCATTTATTTTGTGAAAATACGTTATTGGAAGCCACCGTTTGGTAAATGTTCTATTCCTTACATCGATTCGTTTCTCCGCACCAGTTTTTTCTTAGTTTATTTTTCTGACTACCTCGATCAATTGCAATACAATTTCATCTATTTACTTTGCAATAAAACATAAACGAACAAATAATCTTCTTATGAAATAACCGAGTCTGAATCAATGACAGAGTGAAAAAATATTTGATTTTCTTTTCATTATATTCTATTCATCTCTCCATTTATATTGATATGAAATTAAATTTAAATTTCATTCGTTAATAATAAATTCACTATTGACAAACTCATACACTTTCATTCCTCTGTATCATCATTTGCATCTATCAATTATGACTGAATAATTATTTGATGAATTCAAAATAACATCAAACAGATATCCATTCTCTTCATTTCAAATTGATAATGTCCTTCATCAAAATCCCCATTAAAATATCATATCCTTTATCTCCTCAAAACACCCAACATCACGTTAAATCCATGTCGAACATTCCACCATAAAAAATTCATAACTTCACCACTCCAATAAACTCCTTTATCAACTGTTACAAAACTTCATTCGCTCCAACTAAATTCTATTACTACTTTCCCCATTTTTTTCTCTTCTTCATCTGCTCATGAACAATCCAAAAATAAAGAAAAACGAACAACGAAGAAAAAAATATGTAAAACGAGCGATTATTGATGGGTTGTATGCGTGCATGAGTGGATTGAAATGACTTGGCAAGAGAATGAGATGAAATGGAGAATACCGGGATTACATAAACATATGTTGAGAGGTTAACGTGAAAGTAATAGTGCGAGCGGAAATACGTATACATACAAAGATATATAGATGTGTGTATGCTAATAAAGCGAAAGTATGAGTAAGTGGGTGAAATTGTGGCAGAGCGAGTGAAATGGAAACACAAAGGAAAGGGTTGAAAGAGAGTGGGTGGCATAATCAGGGTAATGCAAAAGCTAAACTTCACGAGCGACAGCCGCTCGTTAACTATGGCCGTGTATGCGTTCGTTTCATGTATGCGTTGATGTTATTTTTTTTTTTTTTTATATTATCTTTTCTCTGTTTTCTTTTTTTTATTTTCAATGTGCGCGCACATTCTCGTGTCACTTTGTATTACGCTGGTGGTTCGTTGGTTCGCCAATGTATACAATGCACACTGTGTGAGCGAGTTTGATGGTTTGGGAACATTTTATATAGCGATAGACATACTGACGCGCAACAAATACTACCGCCCTCTTCTCTTTATATTTTCTCTGTGTAATAGTGCAACGTGTGGACGTCATGGTTGACGTAATCATACACACAACTGCATACTATGGATAGACGGAAGAGTAATATTATTGCAAAGTCGATTGCTGTTTAAATACACACAACGAGTGGCAAAATAAAAGACTAAAAGAAAAAAAAAATACAGGGGAAAAAAATTACATCACTTAAAGTTGAAATAGAAGAAAATAATAATCATGCAAAAATAACATATGATAATTTTATTTCCTGCTATTCATATTACTGCTTTATTGCATTAGTAAACGTACAAGGATGTATGTGCTGTGACGAATATATATATATATAGATATGCCCATGAATATGTGGCTGTACCATGGAGAAAATGGATGTCAAGTATAAGGGAGGAATGGTTTCGGTCTGAGTGAATAACGAGGTTTATGAATATATATATTTATTCATTTCTGGATTCATATCAATCCCTATTAAAAAAAATGTGACGTGAATTAATGCTTTAAAAATGTTCTTTTAAATGAAAAAAATATGTAAGCGCAAAGAGAAAAAACAAAAAGGACGTTAAAATTTTCGTTTTATATTCATTTCAAATAATTGAATATAAATTTGAATAATTTTATTTCGTCAAGTTTGACATTATCATATTTCCTTTTGTCACCCTGTGGAAATGTTGCACTCACACGTTCTTGACATAATGGTTTTAAACATGTACACGTTTGTATATGTGTGTAGTATATATGTGATACGGTATGCTATTGAGAATGACTATGTGACATGGCAAGACGTGAAATGTCGCAAAATGTATCTCAGAAAGGAGAAAATATATATGCACAGTTATATATTGGGATGGCGTTGGTACTACTGGATGCGGCGAGTGTCATGATGTGATACCCGGGTGCGAGTAATCGCTGCCAACAAAATTGGAAGTCGAGTAGGAGGATGATGATAGTGATGGTGATGTCTGTGAACACTCGTAGACATCAACCATCTCATCTGTGTGTATATGCTTTGGTGCATACTGAATATTACCCATCTTAAAGCACATACTGCATAGTGACTACATCGAATTTGGTGGTTACTCAAGGAATAACACGTACGTATATACATAAGTGTGTTGCAGATGACTTTGTAGTAGTAATCATATGACTGCAAGCATTCGGAATTAATGAGCGTGCTAGTGGGATAGAGGAATCAAATTTGATTATTATCTCGTTTTAACTTACGAAAATGATTGAATTAGAAATTGGAAACATGAGAGGTCTGAATAAATTGTCATCGTTATAGAAATGATTGGAAAGGAAAAAGAGAAACGGATTGTGAAACGACAATTGTTACCTGATTATTCAAATTGAAATAGAAGAAAGAAAGGAAATAATAAGAAAATAATGAATTTCGTGCACAATAGAATTGAAATAGGTTAAAGTATGTTTGTAATAAAATATTGGCGACAGTTTGCGGAGGTCATGAAATATCATGAAATGTTTGAATTGTTTAATTTAATTCTTCTTTCATTCTCTTATTCATTCTTTCTTTTTTGTTTCACATTTCTCTCTGCTATTCTTTTTTATTTACCGATTAGTAAAGTCACAGTGTGACAATGTGATTATTATCTTAATCTACTTTTTTTTTAATTCAATGGCGAAAAAAAAATAAAATAGGATATCATGGTTTATATTTGTAATGTATTCCGCGCCACGTACAATTATCTATATTGAGATAGTTTATGTTTCTATGATAAACCCGAAGCGTTTTGCTACCTCGCGTGCGAGCATGGAATTTTTTTTTTTTGTAATTATGTCACATACAAAAGAGTTTATTTTTCTATTATTGATCTCACTTAACTGTAATATCACATTGCAATTTTAATTGAATACTTAATAGTTAATTCTCGTCACTTCTCTTCTATGTAGATCAGTTTTCCGGATTTGTTATAATTGAAAATTGATTAATAAAAATTAATAGCTTTTGATTTTCATTCATTTATTTTTTTCTCTTGTCATTGATGTAAAATTAATTAAATGAAAACCCAGGTGACACATATTTATTCATGTATATGAATTGTTTTGTTTTATTTTTCTCAGTGTGAAAGCTAATAAGTCTGGCAATTATTTTTGCTGAAGGAAAACGGGAGATGTTGAATTGCTGAAGCAATAATTCTTGACCTTCCTAATAATTGCGATAATAAATGTATACAGTCATATGAGGATTTGTTTTTCCGGTTGTCTATTAATTCCAGTTATATTAGTCGGCAAACTGTTCACAAGGATACGTTGGAATTATTTTCATACACAATAATTTCATTCTCTCTATTATTACAACAGAGTTCACTACTCAAACAAATTCAATTTCGATCGAACGAATATAAATTTGAATTTTATGAATAGAAATAATGCAAATATACTTTTGGAATATTGATTAATCAAGTGCCATTAAAGCAAATACTAATCCATTCGATATTTAATCAAATAAGTGCGTGTAAACATTCATATTGTATGTTTAATGCAAATTTGTATTGTATGTTCATTTAGTGCAAGCAAATTATTCCATTTGCCTGTTTTCATAATCCATATTTGTTGTCTGAATAAATAATTTCTATATCTGCACTGTTTAATCAGATTAATTTACACCGGCTAAGAGAATTGGCAATTGAATATATATGTGGTTCGAAAATTTATTGGAAAATTCAACTGATAATTATATTTATTGCAATGTTTACCTTCACTTTAATGATTCAGTCATCATATCTCAATCATATTTTTTATTCCAAATACGCACAAGTATCAGAACAATAAACATTCAATATCGTTCACCTGATTCATCTGCAATATTTCATAACTCCACTGAGTTTAACAATCCAATTTTTTTTCTCCTGTCACCCATTTCACAAAAGGCTCTCACAAATAACTCAGAATCCAGGCATTGTCCATAGGACCTTTTACTAAATTCAGGTCAAATTTTCAAGCAGGTATAACTTTCCCAAAAAAGAGCACACTAGAAATGGATTTCTACATAAAATCAGTTGCTTCTAGTTCTTCATTGCGTGAAAACACATCGATTTTAGTTGTCCGTCGTTGAAATGCGCCATAATAATTTTCTATCTATGAAGAGACAAATAAAAAAATATTTTAGATATTGTTATTCCATAAAATAAGAAATTATTGTCTAATTTTTATTACAACAATGGATAGGGCATGTACAGGAAATTATTTCCTTGTCTTGATGATGATTCATTTCGCTTCCCAATTCTACTTGACCATAACAATATTTTGAACTCCAACACTTAATTACTATTCGCTAAATCCAAAAACTCCAAAGTTTTCGACAACAACCTACAAATTTGATCATTTTTAAATAAACTAAAATTGAAAAATGTCCAGTTTTGAAAATTATTAGAATGAGAATAAAAGAAAATACGAATAAAGGGATATAAGAATAAAGTTGTCGCTTTAATTGGCAAGTAAAAATAATAAAAGAGTAAAGAACAAAAAGGATAAAATTATCAAGAATGGGCGGAGAATGTCAACTATAACGTCATCACAATTAGCAGCAGATATATATTTTTCTTTTGAAGTTGCGGGCGGAAAAGGTTGTGAGTGAGACAGCAGTAAGTGAGATAGAAAAAGAGAAAAAAAAACACAACAATTCGCACGGTCAATAAATTGGCCACAGCGCATTTTCTCCTCTGTGTTGGCAGATTCGTCGTGACCTTGTGAGTAACGTGCTGTGTGTCATGTACCTCTCGCGCGCACTCTTCTCACTTGGTCCGACCAGTTTCTGCAGCACGTCTCGCTTTGTTCGAAGTTTTTAAATAAATCGGTTGCGAACGCAGGTTGCTCAGTGTCGCGACGCCGACTGACCGTGTCGTATGAGCGGAGTAAAGCTCGCTTGTGGCGAAAAAAAATTTTTTGAAAATACTTAAACTTTTGTTATTGTCTCATTCAGCTTCATTTTTTTCTGCGATATTTACGGAAATAATTTAGTTATTCACGCGCGACTGCCACATTCGAGCGTGAACTCAGGGTGGGAAACAACAAGACATAAAGAGTGATATTATCGGTGTTTGTGTGTGTTACTGGTAGCAGCGGTGCGCTTGGCGCCACTGACTTCGCAAGGTCGTATCGATTTGTTTGATTCGAGTTTGTCTCAACACCTAACTCATTCGAGAAATGCCAGTGCAGTAATTACGGTTTGTTATCCATCATTATCCCAATAATGAATTGAAAAATACTTCGATTTTTTATTAAAACTAAACTTCAAATAATTTTCGTCAATTATTTATTCGCTTTTATCAATAATATCAATGCTTATGTCATTGGACATATTGCGTAAATTTATCGGCAATTGCGTAAACATATGAGCAAATAAATCCGTAAAATATAACTATTAATGCAAATAAATAATTCATTCCACGGATAATACACCATGAAACCAGTATATATTGAAAACATCAACTATCCCCACACTAAAATCCCGATTTGTACAAATATTAATACGAAACATGAAACGTACTCATATACATTTTGAATCACAATAATCATGATGAAAGTCCATTACTGACATCATCATACGATAGATGCAAAAAGCATTTGATATTGATGGACATTTTCATTTAATGTTAATTATTCATTTTCATTAGTATTGAAAAACAAACAAAAGAATATAATTAAACATTTTCTAAGAAAAATACTATTCAATATTATTTCTTATCAATTATTCAACTAATAAAATTCAATTAATTCTTCGTTTGGGATGTCAATGACATCTTCGTTTCGATTTGCACTCTCGTACGTTACCGAACGGGTGATATTTACACTGGTACTTCCTGTCTTCATGCGAATTGCAATTTATAAATACCTTTATATATATATATATATATATATATATAACGAGGTAACGGGATGTTGGAGGTTGGCACCATGGTCGAAGATCGAGGTTCGTCAACAACCGAGCCACCATCTCTAAGGCTTCAAGTCACTACACTTCAGTCATCTATTTATATACTCTGCTCACTTGTTTGTTCAGCTTTTCTCGCGATAGACTTGACTTAGCCAGCTAAAATATAATGTATGAATGATGCAATGGACGTTCTTTCATCTAGTGCACGTGACTGGGCCATTTTGTTCATCGACATAGACAGATTGAGTTTCAAAAAATAACTGAGGGCTCGTACAGTTGAAAGTTTTAATTTTGTAGTGATCATATTTCTTTGTTACAGCATAGTAATTTCTTCTTATTCTTTATGACAGTTTTTATGTTCTTACCTTCCATCATCCAATGTAATAATTGATCTTGAACTCTTGAGTTATTGACAGTAAGGTGCGCGTGTTATGGAGTTTCCTCGTTTTTTTTTTACTTATTGTTAATATCCAATGTTGCATGTGACTAGAAATAAAATCTAAAAAAATGAAGGATTGATGATTCATGACAAGTTTTTTGTTCATTTATGAATCAGAGATAGAAGATTTTTGTAATCGTGATGATTCTAGATGAATTGTCCGTCAATCAGATGGATAACAAGATCGATCATAGAACACAAAAAAAACTGTAGATTTAAATGTGAAATGAAAGGTTTTAATGGTTTTTTCTTTGCTTGTAACAAATGGAAAGAGAATGTATGAAGAACATAATGATGATGAATGTTAAATATGTAAAAAAGTTGATAATAAATATTGGGAATGAGCTTCAAGAGAATGATGGAGAGATTGAAAAATGCTGGATATTCAATCAGTTTTTATTTAATGTTTAGGTAAAGAGTGGAATTGTGATAAATATAATTATTCTAATTGATCGATTGTCGAATTAAAACTAAAAAACATTTTGATGCAGAGAAAAAATAAATAGTGACAATAAGTCACTAGTTTTTACTAATTATAGAATTGCGAAAGAATAATAAATCCTGATCATCCATAATATTTTTTTCAGTATCGAAAATATGAATAGATTATAATTATAATGATTTGAAAAGAATGACAGTCAGATAAAAACCAATGAGTATTGTGAAACAGACGCTCCAGAAAAGAATAATGATGAATATTTTATTGGTTTTCATTTGTGATTATGGAAAAGAAAAAAATATTGATGATCAACAGATTGTTTTTTGTCGAAACCAGGAAAAAATATATACAAAAAAACTTGCATCATATCCATTGTAACTGTCCGATATGATCAATAGTTGAATAATAAACAATAAAAATTATCAACCGTTGCATAAATAAATCGTCTCCATAAATTCAGTGCATGTTTATTATTCGTAAAAATAACAATGGGAAAACAATATCAATCATAAACGAAAATTTATTTCATGAATTTCAAAATATCGATATGTATATTATATTGATGTTGATTTAAAATGGATGGCCAGTGGATAATGACTGATAAATATTGCATAAAAAGCATCAGGAAATGTTGTAAATAAATTTTTAAACAGTTTTGAGTAGCTGTGAAAATACAAATCATTTTTTTTTCGCATATACAGAGACATAAAACGAATGTTTGGTTTGACTATGGATTTTTATTTCTGTTTTAACCGGTGAATCTGCTCTAGTTGGATACTGGTATTAATTTACGAGGACCAGCACACTCGGATATCGGCCATTAGTCTCTGAAACTCAATTGGGATATCTCGTTTATTTCGAGATACTCTCTCAATTCTCCTACCTCCTCATACAGCTCCAAATGCCATCGCTGTTTCTCCGTTACTCTCTCTGGTGGTCAGTAGACATGTGAAAAAGCTCGGAACATAGATAGTGACGCGCAAACGCCAGCATATTCGATTGAATTTAATTTTAAATTTGTTTTCTATCCACTTCTAACCTTCATTCCACTCTCGTACTTTAATATATCACAAAATAAAATCGGCTATTAACCATCGATATGAAATTAAGTATTTTGATTTTTTTCTTTTGCATTCATTATTATTTAATTCATAGTTTTTCTTTTTAATACCGTCGTTGAAATGGTGCTGTAGATGCAATAAAAAAGCTCTCAGGCTTGGTATAAAATTTTTAGTATTCATATAAATTGATTTCGTCTTATTTGAATTTTTTCCCTCAACATGTGTTGTAAGATTTTTATTTTTATTTTGGCTTTCAACATTCGTAATATTGTTTTATTTTTTCATTTTTTTCCACTGACTATTCAACGTGGTGGTGTTAATAACAGAATGTTGTTAGAGTGCTATTATTATTGTTGTTATTAACATTATTATTATCATCATTATCATTCTTTGATAATATAGTTTGTGACAAAGAGGAGACGAACAATGGAAATGTTTCACAGTGCAAACTTCATAACTTGGAACTCATTGAATAACTTTGGTATAATTCACACTTATGAAAACAGTTGATTAACAAGTAAACGGAAAAATAAATTATTATAAACTGATAAAGGGGAAAAAAAAATTGATGACATTTCAGTGAATCTTTCTTGGATTTTATTTCTTGTCGAACCAGTTTTGCAATCAAATATTTTGTCTCGTTGTTTTATATTTTTTATGGCATTTATTTTTTTTTCTTCATAATGTTATGTCGTTCTGTCCTTTTTTCTTCTTCTTTATTTTCGCTATATATTCTCATCATATTCCGGTGTATAATATTGGTTGTGTACTGCCAAGCGCAGACATTGGGATGGTATTTGTCGTCGTCGTTGTCGTTGTCGTTGTCGTTGTCGTTGTCATTGTCGTCGCCGCCGTCGTCGGTGAGAACGAGTTTCGGTGAAACAAGTTGGCGCATGCACAAGACGAAGAAAATGAGCGATAAAGGCCCCAAAGTAATTCCCGCGTTCGGATATTCCCAGTGGGATATATTATCGTCGCATAGTTGTGTTTATATATAGTTAACAGAGGTCGTTGTCAAAATTGTTTGGCCCAACATCATTTGCTATTAACCAAATAACTTTACTTGTCACACGACTTCCTCCGATTTCCCTCTTATTGATATATTTTTTCTTCGTTGCATCACAGTTTTTTTGCATCTTTTAATGTATTTCAAGATAATAATACTATTATTGAAAAAAAATATTGAGAATTAGAAGCACAGCTTAACATATTCTGCTGACTTGGTTGCTTTAAGAATAGGATTTCATTAAAATGTCGGAAAATTTATTAATTTTATTGATTTATGTCCAAGTGAGTGAATTATAAATAGATAAATTAACATGAAAAACTTGTCCATCGCCCAACATAAATTGTTGTCAAATAAACCTCTCATTCTGCATTTATAATTGAAGAATATGGAAAAAAAATGCACACAATTGTTTTGACGATTTTAATATGATCTGTAAGGTAAAATGAATTCATTACAGTTTCCATTTTGTCAAAAGTTATAAATAAACAAAGGAGATTTAGATAGTTCAACACAGACAAAAACATAAATGTGAAAAACATATGTTAAAGTATTAGAAATACACATAATTTCATCTTGAATACACATGTTGGCACGCCCAATTTTTTTGTCATACACATGTTTACCTATTTTTACTGAGAAGCCATTTATTCGAAATGTGAACTAGAATGCACAGAATAAATAGTTGGGAGATATTTGGCATGTATAATATAAATATTTTTGATATATAAGTAAAGGCAAAAATTTGTCTATGCCAACCATTTGCATTTGTATATTTTATTTGTTCAGATTGGTTTGATTTATCTTTGAAATAAATTACTCTTCTGTAGGGGTAGTTACAAATACATTGTAGAACATATGAGTAGAGTATGTTTGTCATCCAGAATTAGGGGAGAGTTAATTTTTTTTCGGCCAGAATTAGATCTGATTAAAGACTTATGTGAGGAACTTCATGTGGCTTGTAATGAGTACTCATGAAGCTTTCCTGTGAAGGGATAATGTGGAATAATGTTACATATTCCTTTATTTAGGGCACCGCAATTATACCTGTAGAGGGCCATCATTGAATCAGGCCGTCTATACAAATCCCAACACGGACGTTGTAACACTTTTCCTTGTTTACTAACTGACTAAGGGATGTTGTATGCAGTGATTTTGATGTTGATAAAAGCTTTTGTTATGGGAAATTCTTTTTATCCATTGATATTGACGAAAATGAACAAAAAGCGTGAGTTAGGTAGATAATATCTGAATAATAGAGTCGAGACATTGGATAAATGGTAAAGTAGAACAAGGATGATGGATAATTATCGATCGCATGTATGGAATCTTTTGGGGGACTATTTCACTGTGGAAAATGTTGAGTTGAAAAATAATTTTACTATACTTAAATTCATTTTATACATAATTGAACAAAATAAAAACTTTGTTAGAATAATTATTCATCTTGTGCTTAATTGAAGTTTATTTTAAGTGTGAAAATTAATAAGTTTAGAAACCTTAATATTAAATATTAATGAATGGAAGAGTGGAATTGGATTATTATGTACCAACACAACTTATATATTTATGTATACAGTGCCATCTACTCTTGAACTATTTAATATATTTAAAAAAAAAAACGTACAATAATTATAAAGAATTACAAATCCAATTTTTATGAAGTTTTTTCGAAATTTAATCTCCTAAAAAGTTATTCTTATTTCATTTACTTAATGACTGTAAGAATTATTCACTTTGTGAACAAAAGTTTAATTTATATTGGATAATATATTCAATAGTTTTCTGTACTTTGTTGAAATTCATCTATTATCTCGTCATCCGAGTTTCACTTTACTATCATTTAGGTATTTTCATCCCAGGTACATATTCTTATGGCAATTACAGAACTTTTTTTTCCCGTGAATAAATTGCCATTCATCAACCTTTGAAGGGTAAAATCAGATCCTTCACAACTTCTCGAAATGTTCTATGAATTGGTTCGTTATCTGGATTTATTTCCAGATTGTCGATTCCAAATTGACCAAATTGTTATCTGTAACTCGAATTTTTACTTCACCGAGTAAATCTCATTCAGCTGCTATTGAATTTGATGAATATCATGAAGGTTTGTCGGTAAACATTCAATCGTGTTTAAAATGCTCACTGCTGATTTTCCATTAAATGTATCCGCTTTCAATAACCCAATTGAACAAGAAAAACTAATGAAGAAGACAAAGAGAAGACAAAATCATTGGAAAGACTAAGCTTGGTACTTCCAACTCTCTCTTTTTTTATCGATTTTCCAAAAACCCTAATCACTACGAGTAGAAATAGGAAATGAATCTCGAAGAGCGAATCTACATTTACGTTACATTGTTAATAAAATGAAAGATAAATTGAAGTTCAAAAATAAAGTCAATTGGAATTTAATGAAGTGAATGAATATGTTCGGAATATTGAATTATAAATATGAATAAAAGCATCTTCATACACTGGTAGAATCAATTCCAGCATTGAAATGGACGTGGAAGAGAATGAAGCGACTGATAAAATCAATTAATATTGATCTAAATAACGTTCTAATCTTATAATTCAAGATTTAATAATTATAAATAATCTTTTATGGGAAAATAGTTAATTTCAGTTAGTTTGTTAATTTTTTTTCACTTAATTCAAGTGAATTTTATCTTTAGAATTTGGTTGAACTTTGTACATCATCAGTTATTCAGATGTGGTGGTGTTAAGGTAATTCTATATCAGAACCTACAGTTTACCAAAACTTAGTCATAACATATTATAGCAACATCAAGCGCATGTCGATGGATGTCAGAGGATAGATTATCAAGTAATTTATAAATGCTATTTAGGATACTAAAAACACAATTGGTATCAAAATTCATGTGAGATATAGTAAGAAAAATAGCAAAAAGGTATTTTCAATTATGCCAATCTCAAATTGATTTTTCTTCGCTATAGGCAAATAAATAAAATCAATTTTCACATCGATCAATTTACGTTTTTGACAATGAAAAATTTGTAAAAAAACTATTAGATTCGTGAATTATTTGAACGTAGCCTCTCGACACTCATGTAAAAATATTGGTTCCTGTTCTTCTTTGATTTTTATTGATACAGAGACTTTCCAAAATATTTACGACAAACTTTATGGTGGACTAAAAAAAAAGGTAGAAATAGCACTTTCGATTCACTATGGTGGAAATATTGAACTGCATGTTTTACAAAATGTCAGATGCTATGAGGGATGACAACCCAATCGGGATGAAGCCACGAAGGGTCATTCAGCATCTCATTACTGGCAGCCCCATGAAGCATCAGATGTATCGAATGCTAGGAAATGTTGTTTTTTCTTATATATTATTCATGCAGCTTTCTGCCGACGTATGTAAACTTTATGAATATACCAAATATACTGAATATATTCTGACAACGGCCGTGCTTGGCATAATTTTTATCTCATTTTACGATAAAGTAATTTCATAAAATTACAAAATTTATTAGTTTGTAGAATTTTTCACAGATTTCATCTTTTCTTTTCTTTTCTGTGATGGTAAATTCGATTTGCTGCTGCGTTTTCAACATTTTTCAGTGAACAATTTTTATTTTGACCATATAGGTTTTGTTATAATAAATTAATTAATATTGGACGGGGTCAATATTAACTTGAACGTTTGGTAACAGTGACGAAATTTGAATTTACTGAACGTCGTACAAAATTAGTGAACAGTTCTTATTGTTGATCTCACGCCATTGATTCCTTGTTCGTGTTTTCACTATTGAGATAACATATATTTATTCCTCAATTCAATATCAAAAGCGACTTTGTAACTGCACGAAGTATTCCTTTCGGTTGCAATCACAGTTCAATTGTTTAGTAGCCAGTATTGAACCTTGTTGGGTTCAAATTAATCCTTTCATTGATGTATTTGATATATATTTTTTGTATTGGTGGTTCAATCAAGTCTATTTGTTCTTTTTTTTTTGTATTTCTTGCCTGTTTTCAGGAATTTCATATTCTATTAAATCCATAATTCCTCATTTATTGTTGCAACACAAATCGAATTATCAATCCAAAATTTCGTTATATTCCATCATCAAAAATTAAGCCAAACAATTTTCATTTGTCATCTAACAATTCTCATAATTTACAATTTCTCTATGAAAATTAAAACAAGAAAATTTGTCAAAACCAAAAAACATTTCACATAATCAACGTAATGTCTTGAGTATTTTCCCAATAAATCACTCTTAATGAATAATCCGAAAAAAATTTCGGATACTCTGAAAATAAAACGAGAAGAACAGTGAAGCATCTTAACGATCGTTAGAAAAATCTCACCACAAAGTTTTGAATAGAGCGACAATCTCGAATAATAACCGCAAAATTTCATAACCATTATATATTCAAAAGTTTTTTGTTCAATGAAACTCGATGATAAATTTTCATCTCGTCCTGTGATATAGCTCTCAGATACTTGTCCTTAATCTATTCTCTTTCGACTGATTCATCGTTAGTTTGCTCTTTCGTAAGGCTTCATAATGAGCATCAGTGATAAAAAAAGCGTCGAGTACTGGACGATCCAGTAATTTAACTCTCAAGGGCGAGCACGAACTTGCTGAACACTGCTCTCGCAACCCACATAAACGAGTGGGAATTGTTCTCTACATAGTTTGAAATACACAAAAATAATAATAACAATAATAATGATAATAATAATAATAATAATAATAAATAATAGAAGATATGTACAGTTAGTAATGAAAAAAAAAAAAAAATTGAAATCGATTCATGTTAGCTTCACTGAAGCTCAATTTTTATTTTTCAAAAAACTTTTCTCTTTTTCTTTCTGGGTTTTTGTACATCGATGAAAAAATGTTTGAAATGATCATTTATGCATGTTTGAATGTCCTCCTTGAGTTAAGAAAAAAAAAACTATTTCTATCCACCACATTACTGTTCTGCCACCTTCATAAAATGTATTTATCGTAATATTTTCAGGGTTATATCTCTCACTCGTTTCTTACTATATCACATTGTAAAGTTCCCTGTCCCATCAAATTTCATAATATATGAGAAGATAATAATACGTATCCAACGACCATCTGGCAATTTAGTTCAGTCGTGACGTTTTTTTTCCCTCTTCTTTTTATTCATTCTATTTTTCTCTGAATAACCAGCGAATCGAAAATGAAATATAAAGAAAAGTAAAAGAAAAAGTGTTCGAGTATATGCAGATCAATTTCTACAATTCGTATGACGAGAATACTTTGCTCACCCTATCATCGCACGTCTATATCATTTATTAATTCAATTCAATTTTCATTTTTATTTGCCATTCTCTCACATTTTTCTCCATCGCCCACACGATACGTCGATCAATTGCTCAATATTATAATTTACAATTCAACAAAGTGATGAGGTTCGATCCTTTCTTTTTTTCATCTTTCATTATCATTCTTTTCTTTTTTTTTTTACGACAACTGTCTTTCAATCACCAACCACTTCTATTCACGTTCGTCCATAACTCCAGTAATAATCGTGAGATTGGTGTGGTAAAAAGCGTCAGCATCTGGTATACTTGTTGAAAAACTCTCGATTATGCAGACGCGCCCTAGAGCATAAAATAAACGAGACGGTGAATGTACTTCGCGTACACCAGACATTTATTTTTTCTTCATATTCTTCTTTTTCTTCGTATTTTTTTTTCTCCTCTTAAGTTCCACAACTTTTTCATGCGAAATTTTCTAGTCTCTTCCCTTATTGCTATCATTTTGCATACATAAACATCATTCATTTGAGCATATCTCACGGAAATGATTCGCACACGCAGACTAAACTTACACGCACATTAAATGCCATTTTCGATATAACGTTATGATACCTACCGATTTGCCATGTAAAATCACACTCAAACTCACGCCATATTATATACAACGCATCCTACACGCAATTTTGGTCAATTAAGTTGTGAAAAAAGATAGGACGTGTGCGTGAACATTATGCAATACAAAAAGCGCGATATCATGGAATATATATATCGCAACATACATCACTTGTTGAGTTATTTTTGTCGCGTGCACGCGTTCGCAAGGCACGTCTGATGCGATTGGAAACATTAGTTAGTTCAAATATCGTGTGAAAAATGTGTGCATTTATTTGGAATAACTATTTATATCCACAAAATTAAAATTAAATTTTATTTGTGATTTAGCTTCAAATTTACTGATACAATAGATGAAAATATTGTGAATTCTAGTCTTCGATCGATACTTATAGTACATTAAGTATTAACAAGGTCTCAAAATTTTCCAAAGATAGTTTTGTTATTTTGTTTGTTTTCGACGAATAAATCACGAAAAAAATCATTACAGCTGTTCATTTGTGTGCTAAAAATATTTTATGTCCTACTTGAAAAACAGTTTCGTTTGCTTCATATTCCAAAACGTGAGGCTATTCTGATATTTCATTTTATTAATCAGAGTTTGTAAATGTTAATAAAATAATAGAAGTTGACGTATGTGAATGACAAATATTTGTGTATGTATCCATTTACAGTGTTATTGTGCGTTCGCATTTTTTTTTTCTCAAGTCATTCAATGTACTCAATGACATTGAGTCGAATATTGGAGTTCTTATCAGCGAAGAACAAAAAAAAAATAGATAAAATGATAGGCCATAGTGCAATCATTTATTTACATAGAAGCAAAAATTGTAGCCATTAAATTTTATTTTCCAACAAGTTGTATTTTTTTTTATTCTTTTTAGAATATGTACAACGATAAGAATAAATATCTCTCCTTATACTCATGTGTATACGTATGTGTATATATATTAACAAGTTGTAGTTGCAACGTATCGACAAGAGGAGAAATGACGTAGCCATTATAGGATGAAGGCAAGGCCGAGCCCCGTTTCCGACTTATACCGTTGATCTGTGCCTCGTATAAAAGTTTTTTCTCTCATAAATGTGAATAGAAAAGAATTGAGAAAAGGAAAAATCGAAGTAGTGAATAAAAAATAGAACAAACTAGTGAATAATACAAAATAAGCCCAGTGTATATAAAACTATTTTTTTTTTCTTCTCCAATTTTCCATTTTTCATTTTTAACAATTCATATTATATTTTCCCTCGTGGCACTGAGGTATTCTTTTGTTCGATATTATATCAAGCGCGAATACTCTGAACCCATTTCATTTAATTATTATTTCATTTCTCTTTAATTCTTCCACATTGAATGAGAGAAAAATATAATTTTTATTGCTTCGAAAAATAAAAAATTGTATCCATGTTGAGTGCAACAGAAAAATGGTGAATATTTTTCATGAATAGGGGTTGAATATGTATATATATATATATCTATGCAAAAATGACAGTAGTGGTGCGGAAGGATAAGTAGAAGACAACTTCGTAATTAATTAAATCGTTCCTCTTCTGAAGCCATAGTGTATAGTATAAAGTGCAGTTGTTTTTTCAAATTAACTTTAGGTGCACCACAGTTTTGTGTTTTGCGTTTAAACTTCACTGATCAATGACCCTTTGGTTGGGAGCATTTATTCACTCGTTCACTATCCTTCAGTTCCTCCACCCTGAACACTCTTAATTAAGCCAACTATGGCTGAAACTACGCGTAATTTTCAAGAGTTTGCTGAAATTGTACAGAGTGGGAATAGAGGTGATGCGTATTTTTAAAATTTGTCCCGATAGGGGTGAATCGAATAAGACAGACAACTCGATAAATAAACATTGTTGATCCGCTCATTGGAATATGGAGGATAAAGTTTAAATGTTTTTGTTTTATGTCGTGGTATGTTTTTTACTGATTCATTGCTGTTTTTAATGACATTCATTATCGGTTAAATTTTATCACTGAAATACTTTTTATTACTTTGGCAATTTTTTTCATGATAAGCTTTTGACAATTTTTCAATGTCTAATACTTTCTATTGTGTAAATGGAATGAAGGTCGGAAAATAGTTCGTTAGATTGAGAGTAATGTTGTTGAATCAACAATAGTTTTCCTACGGGGTGATTTTGTGCGCAGAGCATTCAGTTGAATGATGAGGAACAGCACGAGCAATGCAGCGAAAAGTTGAATTTGTTCCTTGGAATTTCACGTCTAGAATTGTTATGGATAGGAAATCATCAATAAGGACTGAACAGCTTTGTTATTATATATAAGACTTTTCGTAGGATCTTATTATCATACGTTGAAAATTTCGAAAGTTTTGAAGGGTAAATTTTCAATGTGAATTAATTAAAAAAATCGAATCGTCGAATTCAAATTATTAATGAGATACCAAAATGTTTAACGACACATCCAAATTTTGAACTATTTGAACAATGAAAAAAATTGATTCATTGTAGAAGAAACAAAAAATAATCAAACATCTGCACAAATTCCATTTGCATTTTGAAAATGCATTAAAAATACAAAAAAAAAGAGCCACAAATAAATTTAACAATTTGCCAATGATCTTCTTTTCCTTGGTATGTTTATAATTCAATTTATTTATCTTCAAAAGAAAAAAAGACGAACAATATAACAAAATATCTCACGATAAGTAAAAAACATGATGCAACATTTTTTTCAAAAGTTAATTCATCACTTCGTACATTTTGTAATTTCATATCGACAAATAGCTTGTACATGTAATCCACACACATTTCAGTCAAGTCTTACCAGCAACGAAAATATCATACAAGAAGATAACATAAATATTCAACTTCCTCAAAGGGGCCCGTCCCTCTCCTGCATTCTTGTTTTCCTACATATATATATCTCTGTTCATATCATCATTTTATTTTTGCTCGATGTTATTCGGTTATCCCCAGAGTAATCATTCACATGTTCGTTTGCGCGTGCAAAATACGATAATTAATTCCATAAAACGAAATAAAAAAAGAGATAAATAAAAAATGAAAACGGAAACAGAAAAAAAGATTGATGATTCCAACGAAAATAAAATGCAAAATGCAAAATAATAATACAATGACGATGGGTGACAAAATAATTACCAGCGGATACAATTATCATTTTATTATTGTTTCACATCAATTTAAATATGTTAATAATTACCGGATGCTACTGAAATTGTTATCCAATGTACACACACACAGAAATACCCTCAAATGTATCATTTACAAAGAAAAAAAAAAAGCTACTCAATCATTGGAACAAACTATAACACAAAAAAATAAACATAATACTAATTTATTTCCGTTCTAAAAACACTTGTGGAAACTAAAAAACAACTACACATCAAACATATAATTATTCATTAATATTTTATTTTCTTCGTTCTCATTTTCATCTCAACATATAAATATATAAATATAACATAAATACATACATATCATTATCTGTATTTATATAAAGTTGTAAATATGCAGTTTCGCGGCCATCCTCTATCTAAGCACTCGGCCACTCGACTCTCCACTTTTTCTTATCGATTATTCACTTTTATCTCTATACTATACCGTTGGACATTTAACGTTCTCGTTTTAGTTATGTATCGACAGTTGTGAGTCTTCAGTGTTCTCGATACCATCTCCACCAGTTCATATAAATAGCGCGTGTCTATATATTAATTCTCTCATTTAAATCAATTATAAATTAAATATAGGAACATTCAAATGAAAAATAGTCAGTTATTCGTATCGATATCAAATCAACTCGAGTAAAGTCATAAATTCTGATAATTTTATTTAATTTATTATTTCATTTTCGTAATTCTTTAATATTTTATTTCATACATATGTTACGATATAAATACAGTCGATTTCATTGACGACAATCGACTGATGATAATTCGTATTCAGCTGTGCAAAGCAAACATATATATATGTATATGTAGAGAGACAAATGTATGTGGTGTGTGATGTCGCTTGGTGAAACATGTGTAATTGGCATTGGCGAACATGAGGGAGTATACCGCATATGCCTTCGTTGCCTTTTATCGTGCAACCTGCTCGTGACATCAACGTGATAGTTTCTACACGTGGCTCGTAGTGTATGTGTCATTTGGTAAAGCCGGTCGAAGACGTCAACAATTGAACTAGAGAGTGTAGTGAAAGACGTTAGCGCAATCATACATAGAATATATATTTGTGTGTATACATATGTGTGTATTCATCATCGTATACAAATATACATGCTCGAACATAGCTTGAGTTGTCATTGATATCGCACTTGGTACGTCGCACATTTCGTAATATACTTTTATAATATGACACTGTTGACAAGTCTCAATACGTTATGACATTTATTATACTCAGATCTGTATATATCATATGAGTATGAACTCATTTCATTTTGTAATATGTCACTAGAAGAAGATGTGCCTTTGAATATGTTTTTCAATCGATCGTTGATATTTCTGATTTGATCATTGGTAGAGGAATTTTATCGACTATGAAATTGAATAATTATAACATATAATTTGAAAAGTTTTTCGAAATTTGTTGGATGATTGAGAATGTTATAATTTTTTGGGATTGCGCTTTTGTCTCTTTCTTCAAATTTTTTTGGGGAGTTTAAAGCGGGGGGTGGGATGTAGAGGGGATGAATGTTGAGTTGAATGGAATTTATTCTTGGTTTAATTTTACATGAAAATTGTTCGTTTATTTTTTTCTTGTTTTCAATGTTGAGATATGTTTTTTATTTTCTGTCTTCTTGATGATTTGATTAGTTACTCGGGGAGGTTATTATGTTCTTTTGAGATATAAATCGTTTAGATTTATGTTTTTGGTTGATGCACATTGTCATTTGTGTATAAAATGATATTAATTTTTGCGATTGTGGAGGATATTTTGCCGTTGGGCAATGTCGTTGGGTAAAAGGAATTGTGTATGCATGGAGAAAGGCAGTTGAGCGTATAAGGTACATTCGTTAATTAAATTTTGCTAATTATCTGGTGAAACAACAGTTCTCTTAGTCTGTCTCTTTTTGCTTCTGTCGTCGCGTGTATACTGTTTATTTATTTTTTTCTATTAATTCCAAGTGGAAACATCAAAACGACACGAGAAAAGAAAGAAAGCGGAATGGGAAAAACATGCTATTTTTTTTTTATTTTTTACAGTGATTTCAATTTCGTGGAGTAATTTCTGGCAGGATTTTATTTAAGAATAGTTGGAATTATTAAAGTTGTCGTGCAGTGTATATTGGACTGTCGAGGAAATGCAGTTTTTTTATGGAAGAACGATAATTTCCTGAAATTAAACGAAAATAATTTGCGTTTAATGTAGCGGTATTTTTTCAATTTGAATTCTTTGTATGACGGTGACATTTTTGATTACGTAAACAAACTTGAAAAATTTTAGGATTTCTTTGTGAAAATAAAAACTTTACGTCTAACGATGGATCCAAAATAGCAAGATCGAAATGTCATTCATTCACAAAAAAAAATGAGGTTAGAATTTATCATGCGTGACAAAAGTTAGGATGTTTTTTTCATGCGTTCGTAAATATTTTGGTTTTAATTGAAAAAAAAGGCCAATGTCTGAAACGAAAGTCTGTTTATTATTTATGAAACATCTGCGTGAGTTATCATCATTTTCGATACAAGAATATTTATTTTTCTGCATTTCAGTTTTATTTTTAATTGAAGTTTCCAACATAACAATGAAAAAATATTATCGCAGCACAGTAATTGGCACAAATAATTCACGAAAGAGATCGAAACCAACTCTGTGTTGATACCCAACCGTATAAAATTGAACAAATTGACAAGTTCAGTGACGCTCATAATCGAATATTATGAACATAATATTAATTAATGTTATGAACTCTAAATTCATTTGCAAGCAAACAATTTCGTGTAGATAATTGAATAACCAATAATTATTAGCTAATTATTTATTAATTCAAAAGTTTCAATTTTCTGAAATTATAACACTCCAACTTTATGAAACAAGGAAACGTCATCAGTAATGTTACTCTCATGGAAATTCCAACTAAACATTCATGACACTATCGTCATCATTTCACGTATAATTCAATGTAGTTGATGAATTTCCCCAACAAAGTAGTAAAAAAAAACCATATCGTGCCCCAGTGAGAATAATTTTCTAATATAATTTCTACAAAATCAATCGTAACGTCACCAACTTCATAACTTTTATATATCAATAAACTTATCTTGGATATAAAATATCAAAAAATTTATGTCTACTAAAGTTCAGAAGCTGCTCGGAGGTGCAGCTGATTTTCAATTATCACAATTCTAGTCTGACATTTCAATCCCACTCCAAATATTCAACCTAATGCTAAAACAGAAGAAAAAAACTAATATTCAAACATTGCATTCAATTTTTCCAACATCTTTACCTATTTCGTGCTTCAAAATGATTTCGAGATAATGTTCAATGCTGGTTTGCGTGTGCCCTCTTTATAACCTTTTCCCTTCTATTTCTACTTACTGCTCCTTTACGATGCGACAATAATCGTTTGCAGTGTATTCATATAGTTTCATGCTGGAGTTGCGCCAAGTCTCATCAGTTATTTGTGCTACTAAACACAAAAGTACGTGCTGTACTCATCGAACCAAATCGACATAGAACCTTTTTTTTTCCTTATCACTGTCTGCAGCGGTAACCTCACCGTTAATCCATCTTTTTCCATTCCTTCTTGTACTTTTATGACATTTTCTACGGGGAAAATTCAAACTTCTCCAAAGCTGTTATTAATTTTTGCTTCAATATCAATGTTTGCTTGATTCAAGAATAAGCTGTAGAGCATTGCGTCTTACGAGCCAGACAAAATCAACATTGAATACAAATGCAGCTGCGATAATCAAACATTTTTCTACATGAATAATTATGTAGCAATGATTATTAAATTTTTCTTATCATTTTCAATAACAAATTATCAATAATTTTCAATTGAAATCATGCATTGACAGGTCATGTTTCAATGATAATTATAATTTTGAAATTTGGTAAATGTCTGGAATGATGGAAGTTATACATGCGATAATAAAACGCTTGTGTGAGGAATTAAGTTGATTGTAAAAACATGAATGACAAATCAAATATCACTTCAGGCTTATGATATTACAAGTATTTAATATGATAATGATAATTACTAGAGCATTAGTGGCGTGCTGTCAACGTGGATCTCGTTAAATATTAACAGAGTGATTCGTTTTTGGCGCCCCTCAAGCCGCATACTCAAACTCACATTTACTCAAATGTTTATGTAGTTGTGGAAAATTTCCATGGCTTTAATCATAAAATTATGTTCAAAAACGAAAAAAAAAAGATAAAAACAAGCGGCAAATATTTCATAATACACATCGAGCTGGTGAAAAAATAATAAAATCCCTCGGGGACAATTATCTATCGCTATGAATATTTACTTTTTGTGTCATTGAAAGTTCAATTTTCTTCAAAAATATTTGGACAGTTGATCTATTAAAGCTGAATAGACAATGAAATTTGTCGTATATAAGGTGTGCCACGAGAATTTAGTTGCAATAAAAGAGACAACTATGTACGATTAAAAAGTTTTTTCTTCGGTTAATCGTTAAGGTTACCTGAAACTGTAAGACGTTTTTCCTCTATCCAACTCCGGTTGCTTTTACGTCGTAGTTTTACTCTTACCACAACGGTCTTCACTCCATATACTCGTGAACACTCTTGCGTTACGCCCAACTACACACATATATATATATATATATATATTTGCAATGCCTTCGAGAAACTTCCAGCAATTCCAAGTCACGAGGATGCGCGACCCAGCCAATCTCATTCCCGCGCACTCATTGAGCTTATTACGGATAATAAACTGTTACTTCTGCCAGAAATTAATTGCATCATTGATAGCAAATTTATTGGATCCAGATTTATTTTCACCAAGGCGACATCATTAATTCTACTCCATATATGACATTTATGATACATACAAACCTAATTGATATTTATTTACTTGATAATATTTAATCACCATTTTTGTTAATGAACTTCAAACAGTGGAAACATTTTGTCATTTGAAATTATGAAAAAAATTTACTTCAGTTATCAATCGTTTATTTTTTCAAAGATTAACAATATTTTGATAATTATCAACGACAAACAAATGTCATCGAGCAAATAATTTAGTTTGAAATTAAAAATACTAAAAACGAAAATAAAAAAAACACACGAAAAATTTATAAAATGATTATCCGATGCACTTTATCATTAACTCAAATTCGAACATTATACGTAGATATATATCGTTACTTCCGAATGGATTATTGATTAAATGACACCATCCTGAATTATTTACGCTCAATCGCCCTTGACGCCACATAATAATTGAATCTACCACATAAATATCGTATATAAAGTACACCATGGAACAATTTCATCTCATCGTCGAAATTCAATTTCCGATGAGAATGACATTGAAAAAAAAAAAGAATAAATAAACACCTATAGACATGCATGTGCTATATATTTAACAACCAGAGTACATCGAATATTTCACCCAGTCACCTTTCAATACCATTAATTAATTGAATTACACTTCCTACCCTTTCGTTCAAGGTAATATTTACCAAGGGCATTCGTGAGACGTTGACATTCAGCTCAATGAAAAGAAAATAAAAATGAATAAATGCATGAATATAATGGAATGAATAACACTAATGTGATAAAAGTGGAGCCAAATTGAATGAATAAAGGGTGAGGCTGAACAAAAGTAAAGAAGAAAATGTGAAAATGGAAAAAAACAAAACATGGCGAAATACCACACCTGATATTTTCATTCGTTGCCATTATTAATGCTATCTTTATAATACTTATTGCAGCGTCTGCTTTCCCTCTCCCTTCCTTGATTTATTATGCTTTGATAACCATGTGATACAGCACGTGAGTTTTGAAAACAAGTAAATATACTGTTCATACATAAGGATTCATTAATATTGAGAATGTCACGTGCGTTAATGAGTTTATTGCATGATGATGGTTTGAATCCGTCGACCCATTAAAATTGCGAGTCAACATATTTATCGAGTCAAAAGGATGTGAAAGGGAGAAAAGTTGGCGAATATCAATGAACGAGGTTGATAGGAAGGAAGAGTAAAGGTGTCATCGTATATACACTTGCGCACACATATTTATACGACCTCTGGTTACCCCATCGACGTTTTTACCCGATCAATCCCGGAAATTTTCAATTAAACTTTTAAATTTATACATTTTCAAATGGCAATTAATTCACATCACAATTGATTGTCTTCGCTTTCAATTTAGCACACTGTATATATTTGTGTGTGAACTTTTTATTCAATTAAAGATTTTCGAATGGATTCGTTTGCTCAACAAATATTAAATGCATTCACGTGCTTTATTCAATTGAATTGGAACAATTATTTTACTCAAGTTAAATAGAATCTGCACAGTACACATCGTTTTATCAGTTCATACTTTCCATCATATTTATCTTCTCTCAGATATTTTCTTAACCATCAAGATGTTTGTTCTCTTTTTTTTTCTTATATGTGTGTAAGTATATGTTAAGCAGTTTAAAGTAGTCATTGAACTTGGACGGCGAATGTGAACGCGTGCACGCATTGAATGCGTCATTGCGCTTCAATTCACACGAGCAATTGCTCAACCATTTGAATTGGGATTGCCATCACGCTTCACCAATCCTCCCGCGCGATAGGTCGTGGTAGTTCGTAGATTTAGCAAAATTGCTGTGAAACGAAAGGAGAAAAAAAACCTATACGTTGGATAAACAAAAAATTGCGAGGAACAATAAATATGGATAAAAAATATTGACATGTATGCCTTAATAGCTAATATGAATAAAAGAAAAAAAAAACGCACAGATACAAGTAGTGCAAAAAAATGGGATTGAACTCCAATCTACAGTTGATTAAACGCACACGAATCACTTCATCCTCTAAATTATTCAATATTCACGAAAAAAAAAAAGAGAAACATATTGACGTAACTTTCACATAAATAGCGAAAATATCAACATATTTCATGTTTATTCACAATGCGATTTGGTTTAAATTGTGATTTATCACATTTTATTTCGTTTTTTGTTATTTATTTTTCTTATTATGAGAGAGTGTGAAAAAAATTAGGTCATGATAGAAGTTTTTTCGAGAATTTCGCTTCAACACGACAAGAAATTATTATTGTTGTCTGTTTTAAATTGCTATAACTTGCAGTCTCATGAAATGAAGAGAAGGAAAAAAAATCGAAAAAAAAAAGGGAAAGAAAGAAATAATAATTCAATCTCCCACTATTGTCATCAACTAAATAACAAAACACTCGTCAGTGGTAGAGTTTGAATATAACGAGTCACGAGACTTAATTTATCACTCATAAAAAATCGAAAAGAAGAAATGAAGAAGAGAAAAAAAGCGAAATAAATATGTCACACACGAGTTGGTAACGTGACGGAAGAAAATATTAGGGAGAAAGAGGGAGAGTGTGTATAGAGAAGGGGAAAAACACATGATGACGATTGTCACAACTGACGAATCAACGTCTATAGTCTCCTTCTTTTCAACTCCCTCCTCTCTATCTTTCTTGCTTACGCTCATACTAGTTGATGATAAACAATGTGACCATAGATAAGCGGCTTCTGATGGTATTTAGCATAATAATATCAAGCGCGCGATCGCGTTATAGTCAGTTAGTTCCAACATTTCGATCTTGTTACCACGATCATCGTTAATAATATCAAATAAATACCAATCGATTTTAGTTACGACGCTTAACACGTGTTATCTGCCAACAACACTTCATAAATCAATATAAATCGAAGACAAACGTAATAATTTATAAAGATATATATTGTTCTATAATATTCAAAAAAAGGAATAAGAGATTTTTGTTTGTAAATTATTTTCATTAAATATTTATTGTTTATTCATTCATTTGTTACAATTTGCTTTGTTAGTTTTTCTATTGTTATATTTATAATTTTTCATTTTCATTTGACAGAAGAAGACACATACTAAATCAACAATGGTTATGGAAACGACTTCAATGGTAGTGGACTATTTTGTCTTTGTTGCGGCGATTCTTGCGTCATTCATCATACCACTGTGGGGAAAATTTCGTGCAAAGAAAAAAGAGACAAAGGCGAGCTATGTGTTCGCTACAGGCAGTGTATCAATGGGAGCAATGATGCTGTCAATAGCGCGTGGCACACTTGGCGTCAGATCATTTCTTGGTTATCCTTCTGAATTGTATTATCGTGGTAGTGCCATGTGGGAAACGTTGTATGGTATGTTATTGGCGTATCCCATTGTCTGCTTTATTTTCGTTCCTGTTTACTACAATCTTGGCATCACATCAGTCTATCAGTATTTGGATATGAGGTAATTGAATATTCAATGTTTTTCTCATTCAAAGAAAGAAGAAATAATTAATTAGATATGATACAAATAAAAGTAGCAATGAATATTCTTTGTTAAAGGATATTTTTTATTTTGGAATGAGTGAGACTTTTTGTTTCATCAATTCACTCGTAAATTGTGATTTTGATTAAAACTGAAATATTTATAAATAAAATCATTCGTTGACATTGTTTGTTGTACATGAAATATTTTACTGCAATGTTAATTGTTTATAACTGAGAGGGGACAATCAATGAAATAATGAAAGAAGTGAAATTGTATTATCACAATGGCAAAAGAGTTTAAGAATATTCTATTGACATTTTGAGACTAATTAATTTCATGAGAGAAAAATTTCTGCGTTTGAAACTTTTACGTTAATGAATCATTTTGTTGCTGTAATTGAGTTGAATAATTGCACGTGAATAAGTAGCCGATGAAACGAATATTGTTTTAGAATACACATAACAACTTCATTGACTTATCAATCAACAGAGTATGAATATTACATTTCGCTATAAAACAAAATCAAACAAATAAATATCATGTGCAAAAGTATGATAATAAATTCCAAAGAGGCCATACTGTTGGTTAATTAATCTATCATAATTGCTCCAGAATTCCATTGAAATTCTTGAACGCTAAAAACATAATGGATAAAAGATTCCTTCTAAGAACTTCGTCACGCGCCTTACACTTGAAGCGAAAAAATTCATCAAAGATTAAGAAACATTACCTTTGTGATAATAATTATTCCAGATAAAAGAATAGTTTCATTGCTTCTTTATTTCAAAAACAATTTACAACTCGAACAATATAAATGATTTATTTATTTTCTTGTTCAGATTTAAATCCAAACTCGTCCGATGTCTCGCAAGTTTCTCTTATGTACTACGAAGTCTCTTGAATTTAGCTGTTGTTGTGTTTACACCTTGTGTTGCATTGAAGACAGTAATTGGATTGCCATACTGGGCGAGTATTGTTGGAATGACAACAATATCAGTAATATTTTCATCACTGGTTCGTGACAAAAATTGAAAAACTTTCAATCAATATATTCTGACAATAATGAACCTTATCATTTGTTTTACCTACTTTATTTTATTTTCAGGGTGGTTTAAAAGCCGCCATTCTCTCAGATGTTATTCAAGGAGTTACGATGATTGGCGTATCTATCATTATCATTGTGCAGGGAGTTATCGACGTGGGCGGACCCGCAACTGTTCTCAATGTGACTCATTCTCGTGGACGTCTCGATTTCTTCGAGTTAGTATTTGATGAGATTGTTGTTTTATAATACCATAAATAAACATAGTGTCAGAGTACGTGAGGAAACGAAAGAAAAAAAAATAAATAAATATCGTTATGACTCATTTTATGATAATGAAATTCTTATCTTCATTCATATCAGCTTCAACATGGATCCAACCATTCGTGTGACAACAATATCCGCTACTCTAGGTCAATTATTCATGAGTCTATCAATATTTGGATGTCAACAAAATTTTGTGCAGCGCTATTGCAGTATGAGTAGCCGAAACAAAGTTGTAAAGTAAGTAAAAAATAAATTAATCAACATATTAACAAAACGAACATTCTAATCGGCAATCAGATTTTTATATTCATTCATTCCTTTATTCATTTGATTGTTTCAGAACGATGATGGCAAATATGCCAATTATCACAATACTCTTCTCACTATCGTGGGTAGTTGGAATGGTTATCTTTGCAACTTATGCAGATTGTGATCCACGTGCAATGGGTTACATCACAAAATTCGATGAAATTGTTCCATTTTATGTTGAAGACAAATTAACATATTTACCAGGATTATTGGGACTTGTGATGGCGTCATTATTCAATGGTGCATTGACAATAGCTGTATCAAATTTGAATTCATTAGCAACTGTGACATTTGAAGATTTTTTGAGTCAAATTCCAGCATTAAGCAATCTCAAAGATCGCCAACAATTACAATTGATTAAATTAATTGGTGTTGTTTATGGTATAATAATAGTTGGAGCAAGTTTTCTCGTTGGTATGCTATCAGGTGTTATTGAATCGTCGATGTTAATGACATCAGCTACTTCTGGTCCATTACTTGGTGTGTTTGTACTTGCAATGCTTGTACCGTGTGCAAATTGGAAGGGTGCAACTGTTGGAATGATTAGCAGTCATTTATTTTCACTGTGGTTGACATTTGGTCATTTAACAGTAACAGATGAGTCTGACGCATTACCAGTGTCAATAGACGGCTGTCAAAATGACACATTTTCATCGCATTTAATGAAACCATTATCACCATCATTTTCATTAAATACAACGCAAAGTACAATGATTATAGATACAACTCCCAAAGGACCATTGGAGTACATTTACAGTATTACATATATGTATTATGCACTGGTTGCAAGTGTTATAACAATTACTATCGGTATAATAGTGAGTTTGATAACAGCAAATGAAGAAGAAGATGCATATGAAGCGCATCTACTTCATCCAATTGCATTGAATATATCAAAGTGGTTTCCGGGTAAATCAAGATTATATTCCGAGTCAAGAAGATTGTCGAATGATAACGACGGTATGAATCCAGCATTCAGTGCTTCAATGACATCAGTGATGAATGGTGATACGAAAATTAATCCTCATACCGAAGTTGATCCAGAAATGAATGGTAAAACGCAAACAAATAGTATAGCTTACGTAAGAAAACTCAATGCTCTCAAGGAAGCATCGTTGGAAGTTACTAATGAGGTTGGCAAGGGTACAAGACTGTGAAAGATATTATTTAAGTGACACTTTTTCTTGTGACGCTCGGTGGGATAATGTTAATTGCAGTGCACGCGCGAATGTATGTGTGTGTTTGCTTGAGTGTGAATGTGTGAAAATGTCTTTGTGTGTTTAATAAAATATAGAAGAGACTGAAATAATCTCGGTGAGAAACTGGTGAAGTAAAAAGAGACGAAAAAAAGTTTGTGATAACTTTCATTCATACATTAATTTCAGACTTTTTATTTCAATTGAGCTTTTAATTAAGTTTTCGCTCGAACATTTATGTATACATATATATTAAGAATAATTAATGAGTTGAGTTTCTCTTTCAATTTTTTTTTTAATTTGTAAATAATAATTTAGATAAAGTCTTTTAGTTTGTATGCTAATATTATTTGAAAGTAGAAATTGTTTTAATTGAGATAGTATGAAATATAGATAGGGAAGAGGAGGAGTGTTTGAATGTTTGAATGCCTTTGGCGCTCCGCAAGGAATTTTTTTAACCACCAATAATTTTTTGTGTAATGTTTAATATCGAACCAACCGGCAGTTCACATTGAACCGAATTTCCGCTGGTATTATTGACGATCAATTGTAATTGCGAAATAGCGATAAAAGTTCGTAATTCAAAGTTGAAAATAATTGAGCAGGCTCTGTTTTTTTAGTTAGAATAATATAAACATACAACTGTATTTTTGTATTGTTATATGCAAGAAAAAAAAATGTTTATGGTGCTATTATTGTAGAGCAATTAATCGTTAACATGAAAATTGAAGGAGAGACGTTGTGACTTTTCGACATGTACAGTGATAGAAAGACAAAAAAATGAATTGAGTGGAATTGAAAAACAGCATGAATTCAATTTTGGTATAAACAATTTGTGTGTATATTTGCGTCCGAATTATTGTCATATAGGATAACAAATAAATGATGAAGATTAAAATATTAATCGATAGTGAATATTAATAACGAGTATGCGTATATGCATATGATCTATTTACCCATTCGTATCGAATTTATTGAATCGTGCGCACTGATAATTTCTTTTCGTATTGATAGTCCATGCGATTGAAATAAATGTTACACGTGAAAAGAATTTCATCTCGGTTTACATTCAGCGCGATATTTTCAAACATGAATGAACAATCTTATTGTAATTATATAATTAATGTTTTTAATTAATATCGTTAAACTTTTGGATTATCTCTTCGTCATATTTCGTTTTGCCTAATTTGTAATTGTTATTCTCACTTTCTCATTCGTATCAGAGTTTTGTTAGTGCCCATACACGGATGAAATAACCGTTTGTGTATGTTGGATGAATGAGGGAGAAAGACAATGGGAAAACTAGAGAGATGTTAATACGGATAATATTCCCGAGGGGTGATGAAACAAGCGGAATGTTCAGCCGAGAAGCGAATGAGGGAAAGAGGGCGAGAAGTGTGTGTTGATATTATTTGCGACTGGACGAGACGTCACAACATTTTGTTGTCCACTTCAACGCGAATTATTGCGGTTGACATGCCAAAATACTCGTATATATATATGTATATATATAAATATATATATGCGAGTGTGTACGTGTACTCGTATGAATAGCCGTGTAGTATTTTTTTCTCCGTTCAATGTTTTACACACAGTGGACTCATGATGAAAACAGAAATAGTAATAATTAATAAACTTATTTTAAATATACACCCTTAACGGACAATATACGAATTAAATATTGATTATTTATATGCTGCGACCAGATTATATAGTGATGACAATAATTCATAGTTTTTAAATTAAATTCGATTTGGTTTAATTTGAATCATGTATGACATTTTTATTATGAAAGATGTTTTATAGATAAAAGCTTAGTAATCAATAAATAACACAACTATTTATTATTCAATTCATGTTCATATTTTTTTTGGGTTTCATACCAATTTCACCTACTAAATATATTTATGTACACGATTCTGCTGAATTTTTGATATGTTTCATTATTTGTTTAGAATAATTATTGTCGAAGTGAATTTAACTTTTCTATTTTTTGTTTCAATCCTTTTCAGTGATCAACAAGGTGGAATTATTAAAGCGTTTGTTATAATGAATTTGTAAAATATGGTGGAGACTATACTTTCTTACATTGAAGATGTGACATATTCGCAGATGTACCGAATAATCGATTAGAAACACTACTGAAATTTTTCGTCGTTATTATTGGGGTCTGTTTTTCGATGTCACCAAAGTAATTCGAATATAATCAACCGTCTGAAATATTTCGGTTGACCTAACCCAGAATTAATATTATCTACAGGAGAATAATTCTCAGCTTCCCCCTCATCGTTTCGTTCAATTTCACAGTGTCTAAAGAAATTTTTAAATAAACTGAACATAATTTTGGAATTTTTGGGTCTGGTGTCATCATGGTCTAACCATTTTTTCAATTTGATTTCAATTTTTAAACTTTCGATAATTTTTGTTATTTTTCATCAAAGTCGCTGTGCAGAATGTTGTTGAATCTCCATCAATTTCTGTGTAAATTGAGACGGTAAATATTTACACAGCAAAATGCCATACCAAATACGTATCGTATGATTGAACGTTCATCATCAACAGTCACGAGTGTGTCAGCACAAAGTTTGATGAAAAGTCAGAAATTAGTTTATTTTTCTATGGTGAGTAAGAAAAAGCCCCAAAAACATAATAAATAAATGTAAAAATTATAGAAATGTGAAACACAAGAATGAAAAAAAAAGACAAGAATCGTTAGCCTAAGTGAGTCAAATTTAAGAATTTTTAAACTTCCATCCAAATCGACCGAATTTTCCAAAAAGTTACAGACAATCAAAAAAATATAATAAATTTTCTAAAAATCTCATTTCAGAGACAATTGGCAAAGAAAATATTCTCCAAATTAAGGAAGTATAGTTAGATAACTATTAAAACATGAAATTCCAGCGAAATCGCACATGCAAATCCATTTTTTAGGTAAATTTGATTTAATATGCATCATTTATAAAGTTTACTTCATTCAAATTAGATGACATAATGTTGTTTTTTCAAATCATCCACATTGATTAAAGTGGGACTGTAATATAGACAGGAAAACTCAACTGCATCAAGTAAAATGACGGTGGTTTTATGGACGGAAATTCATGATGCTCTTAAGACTAAGTTCCTAAGAACAAAAAGATTATAATCAGCGTAAGTAGTTAATTTCCATTTTCCCTGAATCACACAGAGTAGAAAAATAAAACAATAATCATAGAAATAATATGAGTAATATTACAAATAATATTGATAGAAATAAGAATAAAATCAGCAAGAATAATACTATCAATAACAATAATACTTCACGAAAAATAAATAGCAGAAAATGGAGAAAGCCCAACACAGAATGTTCTCGGTTAGTTGAACGAAAGGCGACTGGCAGGACGATGGCCCAGCAATGACGACGAGAGGAGAGGGAGGTTTTGCACTATTGCTGGCTGCTTATCGTTACTGGTGGGTACTGACGACACCAAGATTAGGGGAGGGACCGCTATCTTCGTCGTTGAGTTTGCTCTGGTTAACGATCCAAGCTGAGATGGTGTTGCTTGCTCCTTCATGGTACTTTTCCAAGCGTAAGGTGACTCCTATAGTATCACTTGGTGCGATTCAACGTAGTAGTGTGGAGATTAGTAATTTTTTTTTATCATCCCCACTGGAAATGAAATTGAATTAAAATTGATCATAAAGTAATTGAAATTGGAAAAATGATTGAGTTAAATTTTTAATTGAATTGGAAATAAGAAATGAGTGAGAGAAACCATGAAATTATTTCAATTTTAATCTATACTTTTTTGTTGTATTGGTTTGAAATTCTGGCAGCATAAAATGACAATAAAATAAGAATTTGAACATGTGTATATATATATGTACAGAGTATAGAAATGAAATTTGGGGAGAAAAATAGAAAAGTTAAACAAGTGCGGGAAAAAGGATTGAGAAAAAAGGAATGAGTAGAGTGAAAGAGTTGAAAGAAGAATAGATCTTCTTTGGAACAAGTCCAACTTTCAGTCTTCTTGAAACACTCGCAACCAGCCAAATCGAATCTTCCTTCATTATTTAAATGAAATTCCTGGAAAATTGCCGGACCTTTTTGGTCTTGAGGAGAGTAGTTGATTCGCTTTTGCCGTTGAGTAAGTATTGAACTGATAAGACCGGTAGTAGTCGCGAATAATAAATGCAATAAAAAATGAAGCAAAGCGAAAGGAAGGAATAATGAAAGAAGGCCAGAGAAATAAAATCAAGAAATAGAGATAGTACAAAAAAGAATCTCCATTTTCAAACAAATGCAAATAACATTATGTAACATTTTCCTTTGGCATATAAACGAGAAATTTTTCATTCATCTTAGCAAGAACAAAAATGTTGTAAAAGTAGAAAAATCCTAAACACAATCAGACATTGAAAAATTCATAAAATCTAAAAATTAATTCCCAGTAAAATTGCAATAAAATCGGATGAATAATGTCAATATTCCAAACAAAATTCCTCATTCAACAGTAAAATTTTATTATTATTTTTCTCATTCCCTCTCTCCTATCATCTATTACAGAACCCATCTGTAAGAACATCCCTGTCAATCAGTTGTCTTGGTAACGACAATTAATAAATAACGTGACCCTGACGACAACACGCCATTCCATCACAGTCTAACCAACTTTTTTCATACACAAGTGGTAAAAAAAAGAAAAAGAACGAGTTAGAGGGAGGTGTGAGTGTGAGACTGTGAGATAAAGCTCTCAAGGCAACTTGAGGGCAGAATAGCGTCTCCTCATCCACGTCACCAAAATGTCTGTGGATCCAAGGTGAGTATCATATTGAAAGAAAAAAAAGCAAAACAAAAGTTGAATCGATAATCACGTGATGGCCATGGCGTATTCGCTAGGGCTAAACTTTCCTCCCATTGCCCTGCTCGTCTTTTTTCCCATCATCGGAAAACGAGAAAAAAAAAACAGATTCGTGTATATACATAGATATACATATATACACATAACGAAAAAAAAAGCGGAAAATGGAAAAGTGCTAGAGGCGAATCTCTGGCTTTTGCTTCTGACACAACGAGCGTGCGTTTCAACTCAGACTTGAGACGTAAACACGGACAACGACCTCTGTTTCTCTCCCCTTCCTCTGTCTCGCTGACTCTGGTGGGCTTACCTATTGATCGTTAGTCCTGACTACAATATATATATATATATATATGTATGTATATCCACATGTGATATGCATACATGTGCAGTGTTTATAGATACAGCCAGGAACTAATATCGAATTCGTATACAATAAAAATCAATTTTTATGTCAATCCCAATGTGTTAAATGATAACGTCACATGTTACGGGTGTGTAAAATGATAAATCCCGTATGCCCCTAGTTTACATTTGTCTGTTGATTTCTATTTGATGAGAATGCACTGACAAGGAGAAAAAATTAAAGGGGAGATTGGAAAAAAAAAACAATGGAATAAAATAGATGGAAAACCAGGACAAGTATTTTTTTATTACTGACAAAAATAAAAAAGATTCAAATGCTAATTGAATTCTCTCTGAATAATTTTATTCCATTATTCGTCACTTTCCTCGCCCGCATTATTTTATTTTATATTCGTATAGCCCTCATTTTTTTCATTCACATTCACTCACATAGGCACACATACACACGTACACAAATTTTTATTTTCTCATTAGCACTGTACATGAAATGTATGATTTTTTTTTATGCGTTAGCAATCTATGTCCAGACTGTGAAAATTATTTTGTCACATGTGGCGATAGTGGATGTAACCAAAAAATAAGCGTACAGGGGGAAAATAAAAAAAGAAAATTGAATGAAAAAAATTACAAGGGATAAAAATTCCATTTGAAACTACAATTGTGCATACATAAATGGGATAAAAAGTGCGAACGAGATTTGACGATAGTGGACATGTGAGTGATCGATTGCATCATGAATGATACCCACATATGAGTTTGAAAGATGTTGAATTCATCAATCACTAAAATATACACATTTTTGACATATAATCGATGTTTATTAATTAATTTCAGATGGATACCATGTGATGTAAAGATAGAAACAAACATTTGTACATCGGAATATGATGGAATAATTCTTGTGTCGAGTTGTCCACCAGGAACAAACGAACCTGAACCCTTCAAGACAGTGCTTTATTCTGCAATGGAAATTGATGCTGCTCTTACTGACTCTGTTGCTGTATTACCAATTAATTTACCAGCTCGTCGACTCATCTACAGTTCGACAGGACCCCTCAATATAGATTATGATGATGTACGCAGTTTCAGTGAAGCTGCTAACAGAGGAGTACGCAGGTAATCATGTTTAGATCAATTCCCTGAAGGGAATCTTTAGTTTCAGAATGGCTACATAGATAGGATATATTTACTTTGTGGATACAGATGGAAGGAAAAGAAAAAAACACAAGAAAGTATAACTAAAAAAAAAAATGCAATTTACTCAGGCTTATCTCTTCGAGACAGTCACTTTGTCTTGGATTTTTTTTTCTCGTTTATTTACCCCTAAAAAATCACCGCGTGTTTCATGAAAACGTCATTGTTCGTAAATATATATATATATATATTTACAGTGGCTATGGGAATGTATGAACGTATATGTGCATATTTGTTGGAAAGTTTGGTGAGAAATATTTCTAATTTTACATTCGTTGTCTCGAATTATCTTTATCTTCCGCAGTTATCGTGTTGAATTTCCATTGTTTCGGTACTTCATTTTTTTTGTAGCACGTTAAATATATATGTCTATATATATACATGTTTCTCTTTTTTTTTCTCATATTTTTTTTCCTTCTTTCTTTTTCTACGAGTAATCGCGCGACCCATTTCTCCGCAAGAGTGCTATAGGCTGCTTGTCTCTTGTGGACGTTGCCGCACGCGCAAACATCGCCAGAGGCGTTGGTAATCACCGAAAGCTTTTTGCCTGTCGACAAAAGTGTGATTTACCAAAAAGCATACCAGTAATAGTTGTTGCTCACAGTGAGATTCATTCTTTCGCGTAATCTTTTTTTTCCCACTTTTTTCCCTTTTTTTTTTGTCTCTATTTTGATTTGTTACTTTTACGTCGGTTTCCAATTGCTATTTGATTTTATTATAGCACTTGAATAAATATATTTAGCTTCGATCTTTTCTTTTTTTTCTCATTCATTTGTTCTTTTAATTCCTATTGGCAATTTTTTTTGTTTTGTAAACGCATAATTACCATCGTTACACATACGATTATTTCATGAATAAGGTTTTTACATTCTCAAAAATTATTTCACAACTAAACTGCGGCTATTTTGTGCACGTGGTACCGAAGATAATAGAAAGAGTACGCGAATGCGAAGGTGACAAAGAGAATTTCAGAAGAGAATGAGCAGAAAAGACAGCTAAAGCACCTTGCGCTTTCTCATTCAATTATAGAAATTGTTTTCTCAATCCCCAACGCACCACACCAGCAATGTATTTCCTATGGGGATTATTCACAAACGGTTATCTCTATCGCTTTATATAGAAGACAACGTGAAATAAAAAAGAAACAAAAATAGATAAGGAAAATAAAATTAAAACATTCATTTTTTTTCTGTTGCAAATTTTTTATATTTTTCTGTCTCTAAACTCCATTTAATTTCAATAGATGAAGGAAATTGGATCAAATAATACCGAAAAATAAAAACAAACACAAATTTTTATTTTGCTCTTTGCTAAGATAAAATCCAATTTGTTATTTTTTTTCTTCTATTTGTTTTCTTCTCATTTATAATTATCATGATTGAATTCATTGTTCGAATGGAATATTTCTCTGTTTACAATAATTGAAAGAAACCAATCAAACGATATATGGAGATATTTATCGACTCAGTGCAGTAATTAATTAAAATTGTTGCTGTTTCCATCTATTTATAATTCTCACCTGCATGAAATGTTGATTTCCGTTTGTTCGTGATAAATTATTTCATCCAATCGGTAATTGATGAAACTTGATGAAATAAAATATGGCTCTTTGTTCTGGCTGTTTTCAAAAATACGATGCACCTTCCCCTCACCATATTTCTTTTTTATATTAATTATAGATTTCTCCATTGCTTCCCACCCTTAGAGTGATAAAATTTACCCCTCCATTTTATTTCGATTATTACAATTTTTATCATATTAATCGCCATTATTTCTTTTTTTTTTTTTCCATTATACAATTGAACTTTTCCAATTATCGAAGCAATCATAATCGAATCATCCACTAAAATATAAATATCTTCGCAAAGTTGAAAGCGTTTTTTTCCCCCATCCTCAACATTCATTATTTATCTTTACATATATTTGAGCTTTCATTTCATATTATTTTCCGCAAGCATTCAAAGAAATACAATAAGACAATAAATGCAAAAATATTTTTCCACTCTAACCAGAAATACCAATAAATTTTTATATTCGCTCATGCATTTATATGTTTCATCGTTATAAAATTTTTATTTCACTCTGTATTGAATAGAATATTATACATTAAAATGAATAATGATTGTACGACAACAGAGCTATAGAAGCGGGTGTCAGATGTCCCATGATAGTTCTACTACCTGACTTGCGTTTCGAGAATGCTGAGCTGGTCACTCTACTTGGAGCCCTGGAGGCGCTTTACGTTGTGAGTACCTTCATATACATTTTATATACTCAGTATAAACAGTCTTTCCTCGTGTTTTTTTTTCTTTATTCTCTACTTCACAACCTACTTGTGTATACACATTATGCTCGCATTTTCAATTGCAATACTATGACTTGGGATTTACTGAATCGTCTGACCCATTAATCATCAATTCGATTCAATTTCCTTTTGTTATACTCAGGTGCACAATTTTAGTTCCACCCTTAGCTCCCTAACACTTTCATTATCTCTCGTTTAATCTTATTGATCTTTTTTTTTTGTTTTCATCCAACAATCAAATGCATTACATGTATGTATCGCAAAATAAATCAATATCGATAGTTTATCTTTAAATCAACCGCAACTATTGATTACTTTGAGATGAGGGATAAATTATTCAAGACTTTGAGTTTATTTGAGATGAAAAAAATTACTCATACAATTTATAATTATTGAATAATTAACATTAGACTATCAATATTTTCTCAATGTTAATATTAACGAGAATAATTCTGTTGGTGAAAGACACAAGTTCGATGCATCGATGTCGAAATTTGTGTATCAACATCGGCGAACAGGAAATTTAATTTAATAAAATCATCAATTTCCAATCGCATTCAGTAAACAAATGAATAGAGATTCAAGATCCCCAATAAACATTGCATTTCACCATTCATCCTTTAAGGTAGTTCTATCACGTAGGATCACGTGTTTCATGAATGTGTAAACAGAATCCAATTTAATTAGATGAGAAAATATTTGATTATTCGAAACTTGTTAATTACAAACAATGATATGGTGTCAACAGATTGAATAAATTTAGAATTTTGCCATATTTTTAAGATGGTTAATTAACAATTACCACAATGACAATCGCCAGAGGGGTGAATTGGTGGTTGAATTCGTTGATAATATTTTTGAAATTGTACAGATTACCATTTTGCAGGACGTGAATCATCGAATTATTTGTTCTGAAACTCATCGATATTAAACAGCATATTTTCTATTCGATAACAGTAAATGAAAAGATTTTGTATTGATAATTGATGTGTGTGTGAATATGGCAGACATTTGGCAATTTCTAGAATTGTGAAATAAACAAACAAATTGTAGATAGAAGAAAAATAATAAAACGCTCGAGTAAAGAATTTTCAAAATCTGTAAGAACCTTTTTCTTTCAAATTTCATCATTTTAATTATTCAGTTCTCCATTCATGAACAAAAATATCTCATACCTGCTAAATTTACACTTGAGATCACTTCAATTCATTCGCATTTTTTGGAAGAATCAAGGATTTGTATTTATGGTTTTTAGGTCAAAATTCAAGGAAGTTCTGTAATGAGAACAAATAAGAACAGAATTATTTGCTAACCTGTTTACATGGGAACAATTTATATCTAGCTCTTGAAGCGCACTTTGGTTGCAGAATATTAGAAAGTAAACTGTTTAAATAGTTCTCAGCCAAAACAATGCTTCTAGTATTGACTGGATTTGTAATTTAGAGTTAAAACATAACTATATGCTCTCCACTTGACACTCCAATTGAAACAATTGTTACATTGCCTGAAAATTAAGTTATAAGCATTGGAAAAAATCACGAAGTTAAAAAAATGTGAGATACTTCTATCATCACATGAAGAGTCACGATTCTTCTGATTTTCAATAGTTATAGCAGAAATTTTGACTTAATACTCTCATAGTTTCACAATTTAAATTGAGAAATAATTTGATAGTGTTTGTCATGAAACCATAATTTATCTTTGCTATTAATTTATAACACCAAAATAAAATTCGAAAAGAAAACAATTGAAAAAAAAAAGGCTAGAAAATAGATGATCCATCAGCGTTTACTTCAACCTTTCATTAGCACCAAACTCTTTCTCAAGCATTACACCCATCCTTTCACCCCGCGTCTGCATAACCTCGGTGGTAATTCAATCTTGATATTCTTTGTACCGTCAAGTACAAATTCATCTCCTACTTTTATTTTTCCTATTACCTCACCATTTTACTCACCCTCACTTACTCTCATATTCAACCTCTATATCCCCAAAGCATCATCCCTTTTGTGTCTTGCATGCAAACAGCTTTTTCCACCGCTTCCCGCAGGCTGTAATGGCGTTGCGCATCGTTCTCTTATACGCTTCGTGTTGTGCATATACTCTGCATACTGTGAATATACATAGAGGGAAAGAGAGTTGAACATGATGGTAGTGAGAAAGTAAGAGAGAGCGAGAGAGAGTTTAAAGAGTATATGCAACAACGTCTGTGCTGTACAAGTAACTTTAGTTTCCTACACGTTAACTTTTGGCCCTGGAGGCCAAACCACGACTGCCAAGTGGAAGTAACGGCCATAGTGTATATACGCACATGAGCATGGTGAGGTGGGACGACGAAACGATACTGTGTAGACGAAGATAGTTGCCTCAATATCCATTCAGCGCCATCTAACGATGGCGTCACTAACGAATACCTTGCGTTCCTCAATTCATGTGGTTAGTGAGGGCGACCTAATTAGCCAAATGCTCTATCCGTTATCGGGCTTCTTTTATTGCTGACGAGTTGCAGAATGGCAAGGTATTGCGAGAGAATGTAAATGCTCCAGCATTATTTAGCAAATAGCGTTCACCCAAGAATGCTGAGCCTCCAACATGTGTATCAACATTCGTGGAAGTTTCAAAATTTTTCATGTGTATTTGCAAGAAATGAAATTGCATGAAAGGAATATTTGCTTTCAAATTTACTGGAGTTCTATGCATGAAGAGATCACGAGCATAATGTGAATTTCTCGTTGATAACTTAACATGAATATGATTGGGTTGGATGTTTGCGGCAGAGGAAGAATTTTTATCAGTTCAATTGTTCTAAATTTGAATTAGTGCTGATGGATCTTAAGAATTTCGACTTTAGATAAAACGATGCTGTTTTTTTGAAGACGTTGTTGGTTAAGAAGGAATTTTTATAAAATGAGTGAAGGTAAATCAAACTTAATGTAAACATTGGAATTGAAAATCTTGAACAAACTGAAATTTGTTCGTTCTCAGTGACATAAAAATGATGTACTTCATCTATTCTTCCATCGAAAGAAGATTATATTCCAGGGTTCATATGAAGGCTGCAAAACTGACAGTCTTGTCGCATTTATGATGCATCGGGTTTCTATATGTCATCATCTGTCACCCACATTTTCCGTGCCGATTGATTAATCACTCTCGTTCACTCGGGTTTTAAAAGCATCAATAATTCGTATTCATAAGAAGTATTGGATTGTAAAATTGTTTCTAAGATGAGACAACGCTTAACACCGATGACATCTTAAGAAACGAGTTTTACTTTTTGAATTATAAAAAGAGTTAATTCACAAGTATTCTTCAATTCCTTCAAATAACCATTCCATCAAAAGTATTCTGAATGCAGTCAATCATGATTTTCATTGATTCCCACCACGCTCTTCGATAAAAAATTTGACACAGGGATATGTTTTCTCAAGCTGTTACAGCAACATTGTCACTCAAGTAAAAAATTGATGGTTTAATTCAATTACTGGTGCAAATGTTACAGATGTTATTGTAAAGTTTGTTATTGGATTGTTTGAACATTTGTATTCGTTATTTATATTTGTTTTTCTCTTGCCTTTTTTTTTATTTAGATTTTTATTTCAGCCACTCGAAGTGAGGGAGATCAGTGCGGATCGTTGCTATAAGGCATGTCAACTTGGTGTTTGGAGTCCCATCTGTGGCAAAAAGCTTCAGGGTATCGTGAAACTTGCGACGATACTTGAGAGCGGAAGATTCGTTGCAAGAGATATCGGTGAGTCTTCGAGTGTGCTAAAATAAGAACTTTTAGGGAAAGAAGAAAATGAGAAAAGAGGGAAGCAGAAGTGTGTGAGTGAGTGAGAGGGAGGGAGAAAAAGAAGGAGAAAGATGATCATTTTTCTCTGGATCCGCGTCCCTCTGCTTCTATATCGAGGGTATTTGTGCGATAAAGTTTTTTGAGTACACGATATATATGTAGGGAGAAAAACTGTGAAAGTGTAATATGGCGGAAGAGTAGAAGAGGTGGATGAATGAGTGCCTAGTTCGAATGGGGAAAACGAATAAAGGGCGAATGAGGAGGAAGGCTAAACGACTGAGTTTCGTCTCGTCATCGTATGAGAGAGAACGAGTACGACGAGGACGAGGTCGAGGCGCACGACGAAAAATGGCTCGAGGCTTCAATGTCGAGTGGTGATAGGAAGACAGGCGGAAGCAAAAACTCCCTCTGGCTTTTCGCCCTAATTGAGAATGGAACTGGTAAAATTATATAACTCTCTCTCACTCCTTCACTATGTATTCCTCTCTGTCATTTCCTCTCTCAAAAACTTTTCTTCAACATGCCTTGTCATCTATCGGCATTCCACTGCTTCACAAAATTCTCGAATTGTACGAGTGACGAAAATAAAGTGGGAAGAATAAAATTAATTAAATGAATCCGAAGATATTTTTTTTGTTCGATACCAATTTTTTTCCTATCATTTACACCAGGTGATGCTGACCCTGAACGAATGTCTCCATCTCGAACGGAGGAGTACGTTTGTGAACTTTTTCATAATACCTGTGTAACAGTTCAAGTTGTTAGTGATGAGAGTACTCTGTTGCAAGAGTATCCTCTGTTTGCTACGGTTAATCGTGCAGCTTCTGTTATACCGCGACACCGTGGTCGTATCATATTCCTCACTTACGAACCGCAGAATTCCGCTTGCGTTTCGGAGACGCTACTTCTTGTAGGCAAAGGGGTGACTTATGACACCGGTGGCGTAGACGTGAAAGCTGTGGAGGGAATGATTGGAGAATCCAGACACAAGAGTGGTGCTGGTGCTTGCGTTGGATTTCTCCAGGTATGATAATGAATTCAATTACATTATATTCAACATTCATAGGTTCGATGATATTTTGTCTTAAAATAGGCCTTGTAGAACTATGTTCAAAGAATACATTGAGAAAAAAACCTTACCTTGAATTCCAATCCGTTGATAATTAAGATGTGTGCAAGAATTCATTCTTAATTTTATATTAAGATTAATTGTGTAGTTGTTAGTCAACGCAAATATGTAGAATTCATTTTATCCAAGTGAATTGCACCCTTCCACTCTACTAACAAAGAACATCCTCAACTAATCATCAATTTCATTCGAGGTAATTTTTAGGGGAATATAATATTAGAGCACTTGAGAAGTTTTCAAGTTTTTCGTTAAGTGTTTGAACCGTCTTGAAGGACTTGATCCGAAAATATATAAATTCCCAAGTTGAAAATTTATATATCCAGCAAAACAATTTTATCTTCTTTTTTTGTGAACGCAGACCACATTATCGGTATCAAAAATTTCGCAAATTCCTCTTATATATTACGAAATCTATAGAATATCTATTGTCAACATTCTTTTATAAGAATTCCCAAATTATCAATGAAATTCCTCGCAAAATATTTGATTGTGAAACATCGTCAATTATCAAATTTATCTCTTGCACAAGTTATTTCTATGATCGATAGGTAGTGAATTTGCTTCAACCACCAACAGTGAAAGTTGTAGCGGCCCTTTGTGTTGTACGTAACAGTCTTGGGGAAAATAGTTTCGTGGCGGACGAAGTTATTACTGCAAAATCTGGACAAAGAGTTCGTATCGTCGACACCGACATTGAGGGCAGATTGTCCATAGCAGACGCCCTCTTTCACATCAAAGAAATGGCGTTGTGCTCAGTGAATCCACATATTTTTACAATCGCCACTGTTATGACTGGCGCAAAATTTGCTGTTGGCTCCGAATACTCTGTAAGTATTTCATTTTATTTATTATTTACTTCATTTCTATTGTATTTTTTTCATTTGCTTTCGTTGTTGTATTTCATACTTTTCTTTATTATTCCATCCAACCGCACAATTGAAACTGGGTAAAATTGAAATAAACTCTACATGAACAACATTGCACTCTGTACTGCATTCCATGGTTTTTTATTTTCGTTTATTCTTCACCGACTATTAAATGTTTACTAGTTTCAAATGTTCATTGTTACATTTTTAAACACGAGCAATGCGATTGCAGACAGAGCTATAATACAACTTTTTATTTCTTAACATTACTCTCGTGGAATTTTCGCATCCAACATTGTAGAATTCATTAAGGTATATAAACAACATATATTTATATCTATATGTAACAGACGTCGTCTTTCGTCTCAGTTCCATTTCACATCTTGGCCTCGTAACTCAGTCGTACATTCGTCAGAAAGTACGTGCAATTTATCCACCATACACTATATATCCTTCTTATCTTTCTTCTTTTTCATCTCGCGACTGCCACCATATACTTTCTACTGTTTACAAATAATTAATATAATACAAAGAAGAAAAATACGACAAATCCACTCAAAGAATTTATTTCAAATTAAAAAATGACAATCCAACATAATTCAATACCTGAGATTTTTTATTCTCATCTGGCAATGTCTGTCAGATAGTGATGGATAATTCGATCTCACGCAACTCAAATAATGCGGAGAAGCTTCAAATGTCCGGCGAATTGATGGGTGATCCATTTGAAATATCGAGACTACGTCGTGAAGATTTTGAAGCGTATCGCGGCGGCGTTGAGGGCGATGACGTACGACAAGGACTAACTGCACATGCAAAACGTGAGCGTGGCGCACAAGGTCCTGCTGCTTTTCTTCTCATGGCTTCCGGCTTGGACAAGGTAAACAAACATAATGATATTATACAACATAATGATAGTTGGAACTTTACGGCCCGTATGTTACGATCACTCAAAAGTATCATTTTAACGTAATTTCGTACCACATACACCTGTACATGGTAAACAGTTTGTACGTGTTTTGACTGTACGAACTTTAGAACCATTTTCCAGTGTCATTAAACTTTGACTCAATGGCTGTATAAGTTACATTTCGAACTATTTCAATTTAGCATTATGCAAATTTTCGTTACCGAGAAACACAATTATTCTAGTTTGGTTGAAACCTTCTGGAAATATCTCTTAATTGCGGATCAGTTTTGAGATGATTATCTCTGATGTTGGAGTATATTCGTCTGTTTTATACAGAGATGTATGAAGAATTGACAGGTCAGGTACGTTTTGCAAGTTAGTTTGATAAAAAATCGGCTGCTGGTATTACAATTCAATGATTTTTGATGAATCTGACAGGTTTAGTCATAGTTTGCAACATTTGCGACTTCGAAATTGATCTGGAAACAATAAAATAGATTTAGAGAAATAAAGATTATATACACAGCTGTTTTTCTGATATTTTTTTTTAAACTAACCACTCTTGACACTTTAATAAAGACTGTATTGAATGTTCAAGAATTTCCACAACTGAAATAGTGAGTTAAGTCGAATTAAATGAATAAAAAAAGCGAAGATTGAAAGTATATATGAGAACATACAGTTTCAACAGATTTTTATTGATCAATACAACTCAAATGTTATTTCAACTACTTTCAACTTTATTGGAAACTGTGTACAGAGGAATAACAATACAGTGCAGTTACCACAGCCGAGATAGAGAAAGTTGGGTCAATAATTCAAACTGATCGCTATAACGACAATCCGGATTAGTCCTGTAACTGTGTAGATTTATATTATAACCATTTGTAACAAGCTTTGTATGCGTATCTTTACATTGTACTAGAATCGAGAGATTTACGTAGATGATTTGGATGAATTGGAATGAATATTCATCTGCATCAGTTGGTCAGTGAAGTAGAGTGAAGATATTATTTTTGAGAAAAATAGAAAGCTTAATAGTTCCAATACTGCGGAAGATTAAAAACAATTTCTCTGAATTTTTCAGACTTTTGCAAATGTAATCACTGAATTAGTTTGTCAAAAATTCAAATGTGATTGCCGATCATTATTAAACCTAAAGAATTCATGAAACTTGAAATATCTTTCTATGCAGAAAATTTTGCTTTGCTGTTATAATTCCGGATGACAAAATGTGTAAGCGGATAAGAAATATTCCACTTCAATCGAATTTTGAGAACTAAGTGAACGAAGATGAGAAAAGGTGAAATAATTTGGGTGTTAGGTTGAGACTAAAATGGCTGAAATGAAAAATTCCGCTGAAAAGTACAAAGGACTCATCAAAAATTTTCATTCTATTGTATTAAATTGCAGCAGTTTTCATAATAGTCATATTATAAATATTTCATCTTTTGAATATTCTGTCCTTTCATTTCAGAAAATAATATTAGAGTCGCAATTTTCCGTCAACAGTTTGTATTGTTCCTCACATAATTGTGTTCCTCACTAGACCATGTCTCTCGTCTATGTGTATTCGGCATTTCTAATTAAATTTGATGAATATTCATTACCCTTATTGCATTTACTTTATTTTTGTTCTCATTTTCATATTCTCAGAATTATAACAATACGAATCTCTATTTAACTATCTCGTTAAGATTCTCATTCTCACGCGGTTTAATTACCCGAATTGTCCTTGCATGAATTAAACTTGTTTAGATTCAGCAAAGTCGTAAATTTAGTTAAATACACAGTTACACACACACACAAACCTTTGGGACACATCTCGCTTACAGGCGCCTCCAGGCCGACGTTACGAAACTTCACGTTTGTTGGTTGAAACACAAGTGTCAGGGAAATTGCATTTGTGTGTGTGTATACACATCAAGGACCGAACATATAAGAAGAGAAAAGAAAGAGAAATGAAGCCGGTGAACAGGCATGAAAATATCCGTCGTGGATTACGGTCATTCATCCCCTTATTTTCCGCTATACATTTCTATTATATACATATAAACATGGCACAAACCGGACAGTTATTCTCAGATGGATCACTTTTCAAATATCTTCTATATAAATTTCAATTTTATAGACTCAAAATGGTTACATTCAACATGAATATTTATGCTCATATGATTTTTATTGCGCCAACATTGATAGTGAAATAAATAATCTTTTATCACCACATCCTATGAAATTATATTGAATTTCATAAGATGCACTCCAATGTATAAATTAGATAGATATAAATGGTGCTGTCTTAAGATGAATTTGAAATGATATATTTCGTGATATCAATTATTATTGCAGCACGGGATGGAAAGCACTTCACCCCTAAAATATACATTTGTCGGTATAACCTCTTACCTATCAGCGGATCGAGATCTTGCCAAGCTTTACCATGGAAATCCCATACTCGCAATGTCATACTGCTACTTGATCCAAGGCAAGTGTTTGACGATACGAAATGATCCACCTGCAGAGATGCAATACGTTTGTGAGGTTGACTGTAAACCCGGTGGTGGCATCACGTCCTCCCATCCACCAGGGATTATTGGGGATTCCACGAAAAATCCTTGCATCAACCCCTACATCCAACCGCCAGTGGAAAATCCCTGTCGTTGTACGTCAGAGCGCGGTGCGACCGTTCAAATGACTCCGGAACACATGGCGACTCAATCTCCCTGTCTACCAAATGTCAAACGTAATGGATTGAAATCTACTGCTTGATGTGTACACAAACAATTAAGTTAAATTATGGGGATTACTAAATTTGATTGTCGTATGAGGGTAATATTTATAATGTATATATACATGAAATTGTAGTCAACTGAAATTGAGTCTTAAATATTAGCTCTGATATTTTCTCATCAACTTTTCTTCAATAATCCAATCGAAATTCTGATACTTTCTTTTATTTTATGCATTTTCGTTATTTTCTCTTTCTTTTCAGACATGGTATTATAATTTTGAGTTTTTGTTGTGGTTTTGGGATCCATCATGCATTTTGCGTCAGGATTTACTATGGCTATGCACGAAAATTGGTAAATTTGGTCTGGAGAGAAGCACGATGGAAATTCAGTCTGTTCTAGCCCATGTCGGACGTTTTTTTTGGAAAAAAACATGCAATTTCCGGTGTGCGACCTCATCAAATACGGTTGCCCGCTAACATAATATCACAATTGAAAATTTCCGACTGTGCTATTTGATTAGTTACCGTGCTCTACCAAAATCAATTGGGCAGAGTTTCACGTTATTTGATTGGGTTTTCAAATATTCGCGATTCAAATTACAAAAGTCGATTCGAATTGTATGTTCGATCTCATACAAATCTGTGAATAACAAGGAATTATTCGTGTGAATATTTTTCTCATGGAATATTGTGATAATTAATGAGAGGGTTAAACTGTCAATCGTGGCCATTTTATCCAGAGCCTCTAAAAAAAGTATTCACTTTCTGTATTAACATGAAACATTTCGAATGAAAGAATAATCTATTAATGGGCTTTTGACAAATTTTAATGAAAGAGTATCGCTCTCCTGCGTTTATATCTCTGCATCCACCAAAAAACTCTTCCTCAATCAATAAAGTGGAAACTCTTTCCACTGGGCCACGTACAGTGCAGCCTTCTCTTTTATGACCACACGATGTTACAAAATTTTCTATTTCTACAACCTGACTTGAATTCTCAATCCAAAAAAAAAGGGTTTGGACTACCTGAAGCTTTTTCTTTTTGGCTTCCCGAATTTGTAGTGAACGTATTCAGCTGTACGTGATAATTATTCTTCTTCATCTGACATGAATCTTTAATAAACAATCTCTGAACATTTTTATAGATTTTGATCATTGATTGACCTATAATATCTCTGAATCGATTTAAAATAGAAAAGTGAAAAAGTTGTCTTGAGGTAATCGGAAGAGGAAAAAAATGCATATTTATTTTTATTGATTGGATGATCATTCATTCTGATTCAACTGTTTGAATAATTTATAAAAATCTATGGAAAATAATTTATTATAATCATTAATCTATCATTTTTTCATCCGTTTCAAAACCAATCCATATTAATAGCAGATTACGATGTAAGGAACTTAAGAAGCTGATTATTGAACATTGTGATGTTAACTTCACAAAGTTCAATGATCGGCAACTTACGTTCCTCACATCGTAAATTTTGTTTTTGTAAGAGTTCGTTCGAGAATAATAAATATCTCTCAAATCCCCAATCTGTCAACATACTAAAGAATATAAGCAATAATATACTGAATATCTAATGAATTAAATTCGAAATTCCGTCTTGACCCGTTTCCTCTGCATCTACTAATACCTACATACACTCACACCAAAAGACCCTTACAGACCCAAAAGACCTATTCAATATTTCCACTACCCCTCTCAATTTTACGTTGGTCCCGATCGTCGTAAAAGAAAGAGGTTCCACTGCACTTCCAATTTTCCATGCAAACTTTCCTCTTTTTCCTTCTATCTCAAATATTCCTTTCATGAATATCTTAGATTCTAATCATTTATAAATCCAATCAGTTTTTGCAACTCATCTACAATTTTTACTAGAAAAAAATTCATGTCCGATGTCTTTTATTTTTACCGTTCCACTAAACATAAAAATTCTATTCATTCAACAATTCTCTTTTCGCTGCTATTTAAATACTTTCGTTCGAATAACAAATATAAATCAATGATAAAACTTGTCGTGTTTCACGAGGCACTAGCTGCATTTGATTACCCCTGTGTATTAAAAGCAGGTGTCGTTGTACAGAGTTACAAAAAAATACCTGAACCCTGCACACACATTTTGACTAGTTGCCCTTTTGCAACTATTATCCTCAGTCAGTCAATACAGCATAGAAATCTTTCGTATCGACTTGAGGTTTGTTGATGCGTGGGATCGTTCAACTGCGCATAGAAAAACGAATCAGTGACGACTTTCACTCTGAATAGTGGCGGTGAAGTGGCCAAGCTATTCACACACTCGAGATTTTACCGACTGTGATAATTTGACATTTGTTGCGAATAAAGTATTTCTCTTCAATAAATCAACGCATAGAATCATTTACAAGATGTCATGAGTCATCGGATGATGAAGAACAGCAATGAAAAAGGGAAACACTGTGAAAGAAATGACAAATAAAAAACGTGATCAAATTCGCCAAGACAGCAAGTGTTGTATTTCACGACCATGGAATAGTGAGTAAATTTTTTTCTTATACAGCTATTCATACCAGTACATGTCTCCAGGGATTGTCCATCAAATCAACCCTCTCACCGGATGAATTGCTAGTGAGGGACGGAAGAAAAACCGCACGTACAAAAGAAGTGTTGTAAAATTTTATGATGCACAGTATGACAAGTAATCTCACTTTTGCTGACCAGCACTGCGTTGGGAAAGGGTTTTCGGTGAATTTCCAAGCAACGAGATACAAGCACTTGAAATTTTTGCAGCATCCAATTTTAGTTGGATATACATACACTATATATATATATATATACTATATGGCTGCATGAAAATTCATATAATCCTTTTATTTTTTTGACTTTTATTTTCTTCCATTTCCTCAACCCTTCTTCGCATTTATACGACCATAAAATTATCATCATTTTTGATAGAATTTGTCAGTACAGAATTTTACAATTCCAAAATAAAGTCATAAATGGGGGGAAAAAAAATCCTATGTAGAAAGAAGAACAAAAGTGTATTTAATTATGGATAGTAAAATTGCTAGAGGGGATGTTGAGGAAAAAAGATTAATGCGTAAATGTATATTTATCGAACATGTAAAAATGATATTGGAATTCATTGCTATTTTATACTTATTAAAAATTGTAATAAATGCCACGTATACAATTACACATGGACTGCAATCTATGAAGATTAATTCCTCTTTGGTTACACATGAAATGTTATATGCGAATACTATAAATGATTTTGAAAGTCGACATGAACGTGATGACGTGTGTCACCGAGTGAATTATTGACATCAATAAGGTCAAGTGATGCGCGTGCGTGTTCAACGGCTACTATTCAATTTATATATTATAATATAATATTATATTTATATACATATATATGTGATCGAATGATAAAAATGTAAGTGGCTTGTCAATGCGTTCGTAAACATGACAGAATATATCTTTCTCGCGAGTAAAATGCCACATAAATTTTATACTGATGCCTTCTTCACTTCCGCAAAACGATCATGGAAATGAGCCTTGAAAGAGCAAAAAGGAAAATATAGATAAACAGAGGAAGAGAGTTGAATGAAAAATCTAGTCGAAGATATTTCTTTATTCACTTCAATAATTATTCAAGCTCATTTTTTATTTTTAAACGCCAGTTGTGACTGTTGATTTTTTCTTTTGCTATGATAATTGTTACACTACATATTTAAGTGTATTCCATTGTACTCACTTCTCAAGCACTTGAAACGTTTCACATGTTAATCGCTCGTTGAAAGAATAAAATGTTAGTGGGTGTTTAAAAAATAAGGACAATGGCAACAATGTTGGAGATAGGGAACAACATGTTTTAAAAACATTTGGATTTGCAGTGTATTGTCCTCTATCTAATGTCAATGATAGTTTTCTTCATGTTATATTCAAAAAAAATTTCATAGAAAGATTCAACATAGAAACGTTATTGACTACTAAAATATTCAAGATATTATTTCTACTTGTTAAATTTTACGATGCGCATATTCATATTTTTTTAGATGATATATCAAATTTTGTTGTCATATTAAAGATTAATTTAGGCATAATGTTCACTAGGGATATTATATTTTGGTGGGTATCAAATGTTCACACACTTACACTTTCATAATAATAATTTTACATCTGAAAATCCACCCCAGTAAACTCGAAATAAATCATCCTAAAATAGAATGACATAATTCCCAAAGTTCCATAAATAAAAATGAAAATATTCTCGTACTAGAAATGATTCAATTCTCAACACTACATCTACAAATTGATAATAAAATAATTCAATTCTTTAATTTAAACATGAAAATGAAATGTGATATTCTACATTTGTCAATGTTGATCGTAATTGTTTATGATTTGGATTCGTATCCCAAATTAAATAATAAAATCAATGATGAGAATAAAGATTTCAGTCATTGTCTTCATTTCAAATGAACCTTCACATTTAAAATATTTTATTCATGTACAATATCTCAATTTGAATTTGAATTAACATTAAAATCAATTCTTATCTGATATGTAAGAATAATTTATGATAAAATAATTTTTTCCAGTTCATCATTGACGGACAATTCGAGGCAAACGATTGAAATAGAAATGATGAAAGAAAAATATGGATAAAAAATATTGCACATGTAATTGTACGGTCACACAAGGCCGGGGTGGAATTTTTTCAATTAAATATCGCGTCGTCGTCTCCGTTGTGAGATAAAGAGGGAGAGGAAAGATTCATCGATATAATACTATACATTGGCATCAGCGTATAGTTTACGTATATATCTATGTATGGACCGTTCGTGCAGGATGCGTAACTTCCTGCATTTCAGGGTTGCCTTTGCGCGCGCGGGCGCGCAACCGACGATTGCGCTTGGCCAACGTGAAAAACCGGCCGTATGTACACAAACTCATATGTATGCACATGAACACAAACATTTATTATGTATACGCCATGTATATATATTGATTTCTATCTTGATCTCATTTACTCTTTCGTTTTCTCTTTTCATTTCTCCATCTCGCGCTCGTCTCTATTCATTCCTCTTTTGCCATTTGCTTGTATAATCGATCACAAGCTGCACAATATTTTTCTTTTTTTTTTCATACTGAATAAAACACATACACATACAAAGCAGACACATTTATAGATGGTAAAAAAATCTTTACGTATTTTTGGGAATATAAAGAACAGCTCTATTATGCCAAGCGGGTGGAGTTTGTGGTGATGGATGAAAAAAAAAGGAGGAAAAAAAGAAACAATAGAGGGGAAAATATATGTGTACAAAAATGGGATGGAAAAATGGACATCCTGGGGTGAAGCACAGTTACCCTTATTGTACAAGAAAACCTCTACGGGATATGGCTGAAATAAATCCGAAAAAAAAAATTGTCAAATGACGAAAAGAAATAGGGTATTGTTTTATTATGTACTTCTGTTTTTTTCCTTTCAATTAGCAATGAAACTAACTGAATTTTATTCTTATTTATGTCTTATGCCACGACTATCAGGATTTTTTAAACGTATCCGCGTAATTCTTGATCAGAATTAATGAAATTGTGAATTTTGATTGTTGAATTATATTAAATGAATCGATATGGAAATTATTTTCGAAAAACAAAATTGGTTTATACGGCAAATTTTTCAACCCTTAATTTGTTGCTTTTATTACATCTCTCTTCTTCTGCCACTTTGAAGTCAATTTCCTTTCTTCTAACTTTTTTTTTTGGTCCTACCCTTCCTTAAAAATTCATGTGATGACATAATCGGTTTTTATTTCTTGTTGTTGATTGGGAATTTGTCAAGAACTGAGATAATGTTTTTATGTTTATTTAAAAGTGATATATTGTTGCCAAATATTTCAAGAAAGACGACGAATGACCTGAAAAATATTTGTTTACATAAAAATTTGACAACAGCTCTGAAAATATTCATTCAAATATACAAAGTCTCAGTTATAAAATTTTATTTGATAATAATTATCTTCAGGTAGCGATGAAATTACGTCAAATTTCTTCATACCATATTGAACAATGGTTTTCATCATGATAGTAAGAAGCTATCGATGAAAGTAACAAATACTTTTAACCACAATCTCATATGAAAATCCGATCATTCAAGTATTATGTTTCACTTCCTCCAATTACAGAATATGTGAATCATTTTTTTTTCCGTCCATTGAAGCCTCAACAAAATTACTATGTAACGTCCGTAAAATCCTCTTCGTATATGCTACTTTTTTTCGTATCATTATGTCAACTTCCGTCACAAAGTCGATATAATCTCCTATACATACTAATATAAGTTCATTGTTATTTTTAGATATGAAACTTTCTCCATATATATTGAACACAATGTCCTTACAAGTCATCAACGAACAGTTGAACTCATAATATTAAAACCTTGAAATTTGGAATAAATCATTTCTCAATAAGTTCAGACAATTATTCTAAGAGCAATTTTTAAAATTCTATTTTTCAGCGACTTCATAAAATTCAATAAACAATACAAAGAAAAAAAAACGTGTTGATACTTTCCATTGTTAATATTATCCCAACAAAAAGTTTCTTGCAAAACCACAATTGAAAAAAAGGTCTTTAATTCATTTGACAGAACGAAAAAAAAAAAGTAATTAGGAGAAGAGAGAATTTTTTTTTTCTATTCATGACAGTGAAATTTTAAATAAAATGTGACATCATTCTTCATATGATTTCGGATGTTTTAAATCCGCATCTCATCATATGACTGTCATTGACATTGACCTCAAATAAAATTCAATTTATCGCTGATTTAATTCTTAATTTCCATAGTTGCCAATAATCATAAGTTCCTATATAAAAGCAACTTTGTTTACCAGTTGCACCGCTCACCATATTAAATATTCACACTCCAGTTAGCTAATATATACATTCAATATAATACATTTGAATATTTCTACATATAAAAACCAGATTCCTGTTCAAACATTGTTGGATATAATAAAAAAGTATTACATAATTCCTTGCAGAATTTTTTCGCAAACCCATAATCATATCTTGAAAAATAGCAAATAGCAAACATTATTATAAAAATAAATATCAATTCTCACAATCACATTCATCAACATAATCAACAAATTTATTTTTCCTCCACTCAATACACTTTCGTTTTATAAATCTATATAAATGTCTCAGATCCAATTTACGTTTACAACTGCATCATTGATCAACAGCAAACACTTCAAATATCTCTTCGAAACAATGTTCATTCACTCACAATCATTCGCATCAGTCATCCCACCAAATTGAGCACAACTAAACAGTTTAACCTTCATTCCCCCTTTATCCAATAAATAGCCCAACAGCCATAACCCAAACAAAGCCAAGATCAACGTCATAGACCAATAATCCCACAAGGTACCAGAATGTCTCTGACAGATTTCGTCGATAAATTTATTTTCCAAAGAAAAAAGTAAAAATCAATAAATAAAACGACTACGTGTCATGAAATTTGATGTAGGGGTTGCTCTCATCTTCCATCGACTTACATTTACGAAAATTATTGTCATAAAAACGTGAAAGAACGCAAAGAGGATTAAAAACATTTCTCCGAAAGTGGTCAACCAGTCCCAGCTGAGAGGTATCATGATGGTGTATCTATGCGACAATCTTGCTGGTGCCATCTTGCTCGCAAACGAATGCGGAACGGGTGCTACACTCATTGTTCGCTTATGTATTTACCCATGTAATATATATGTATACATAATATATATATATATATGTACCACTGATTCTTTCGCCCTTTTCTTCGTCCTGAATTTTTTTCTCTTCCTTTTTTCTCTTTCGCGACGTGAGGGACCGATTCCTATCGAGACCTGTCGTTAGGTGTGCGGCATAAATCTGTTTGTCCATCGATGTATATGTATATATGACAATCGTATGAGTTCAAGGCCAATCCAAATTGAACCAAAAGACCTAGCAAAAGTCGTAAGAAAAAATGAGAGAAAAGAAGACAAAAGAAAAAAGTTTAGGGGAAAGGTAGAATAACTTTATGGTATATTTCGTTGGACGAAAGCTGTAGAGATATATTTGCTGCGCTACCTTTTTTGAATATTTGTGAATAAAAATTCTGAATTCTGTCTGAAGGTCGCAGCAATATTGACAATGAAAAAAAAAGGAAATTGTTTGACATTTAATTATTACCAGAATTATTTGCTCTTCTCAATATGGTTGAACCTTTTCTTATCTATTGTGCAGATTTACTGCTCATCTTTTCTGCTGTTGATGAGGTTCGTTTAGAGATTGGTTTTTTCGCTTTTTCCTGAGTTTTTGTAGATTTTTATTTGGGTTTTCTTCAATTGTACGAAGAATTTTCGTCATTGTTTGATATTGATTGGACGATGCAGCACTGATATTATATTAGTTCATGTTACTCTAGATTGATCTAAATTCTACTGCTGAACGAGATACTGAAAAAGTGGTGGATTGGAAAATTGTTACACTAGCAACACAGAGCGAGTATTTCAAATGCAAATTAATATTATAGTAATACAATATCGATATAGAATATTATTAACACAACAAAATGGCCGCATGAGTGTTAAAACAACCAGTTTGACCAGTCACAATTGTAACGACTTATTCTGATTGTGATATAATTGTCGTTAAGAATTGAAAATATTCATGTTCATAAATTTTTTTGGAACGTCTTGAGATAAATTTTGGTATTTGCTTGAGGTAATTAAATAATTCTTTGAATGTAAACTTGATCAAAATGAGTGAGAATTAATTAAATTTTTCTGAGAACTTTTAGATTATTGTCAACTCAAAAGTTTAATTGCAAACAATTTAGATAATTTCACTGGGGTAAAAATTAACTGCGACCGCAACGATTGAAGTATCGAAATTGAACAACAAAATAGTTTTGATATTTTTATTATCCAAAAAGAAAAATTTGTAAAATAAATTATCACTGAAACTACAAAAATAGAAGTGAAGTTTGTATACAATTCTTTCAACTCTTATGTACAAAAAATTGTACACGTTGAATTGAAGGGTTAGTATCAGCATTGATAAATAAATAAATGTGTGTGAGTGTAAATTGTAATAAATGTCTAGACATATAGGCGACGTGGTCGATTTATATTAATTAAAATTAACCTCCTCCAGTTCAGTCAATAATCAATGGCTTGGGTGTTTCCAACATATTCAAGAAATCAGATAGTCAGTGGAGCCACAATTTAATAAGACCACACAATGTGCATATCAATTTATTTAATTATTAGCAATAATTCAAATATTAATTTTAAAATATGTACTTTGTTGCTCCCTCGAAGAATTTCATGGGTATTTATAGAACTTGATTCTTCACCTTATTTTTTCCAACCCTTCATACCTGAATGCACCTGAAATAAAATTAAATGAGGTTCAGATTATCTATATAAAATATGTGAATTAAGAAAATTAATTCGAAGAAAGTGAAGAAAATTGATTGAATGTAGACAAAAGCGATGACACTCTCAATCTGCTGATTCCCTTCATATCGATACAGATAATAAAAAATTGCAAAGAAATATTCAACAAACCCCTGAAGAACATTAAGAAATTATTAAGCTCTGAAAAATCATATCACACTCATTCCACATTTTTCTTTTACAAGTGAACATTTTTACTAATATAATTTGATCATCCAAAGACAGGAAGCTGTGATGGTAAAAACAGCCGGTAAAATTTTCAGACACCTGGAAGAGATGAAATCCACACACAATACACAACAACTCCATTCAACCCCAAAATCATATAAACCACTCAAGATTAAGAGGATGCATTCAGGAAAATACATTCTCTCCCTCAAGAAAGAGCACATCAAGTTATTCAGAAAATAAAGCGTTCCAAAAATAATTCAGGTTTATTTATATATTTGAAAAGAAAATTAAGATGTTAAGTGCGTGTTGTCAACGTTATGTCCAGAGTTGAACAAGACTTTGCTCATTTTATTTTCCTCCTATTTTTTTTGTTCTTTAGCCCTCGATATTTCTTTTTTTTTTAATTCACCATGATACACCGGGCGGTTACGGTGCACACCGTTAGGTAATAATACACACGAATTTTTTCTTTTCATCGTTTCTTCTTCCATCTGTCCTGCTCTTGTGTACATCGAAGACATTGTGGTACGGAACATATGTTTAAAAAATTATTTTTGGTCCACATGTCGTGTAACTTCCGCATTTTCGGCATCATGTGATAGTGATAGGGGTAAAAATTCTCTTATAAAATTTCTCATGTCTGTCTGATGTATTCAAGTAACTATATAAGTATGAGTGTATACGTACATGAATTGTGTATTTGTATACAAGGTGAAGAGGCAGGATTGAGTAAGGGCGGGCAGAGGAGAGATGTGGTGGTTATGTGAGAGCATACAGTCTTGAATAGGCCACATTACGCCACCATTATGTAGCATATTATGTGGCAGTTATAATGGCAATGCTGTCAGGAAAAAACCCGCGTGCGCGAGTCGCATCTGTTGCTCGTTGATTCGTTTGTCTCCTGCTTTTTTTCTTCATTTTTTCCTTCGCTTTTTTTCTTTTTAATTATCCTTTTCGGTGCTGTCATTTATGTATTCGTTCATTATTCTCATTGTCTTCTTTATAAATATACCTTTTAATTGTTTTCATGTCTTAAATTTCGGTGTACAATTAAATTTATTTCGTCAATATTTAATTTTTTGTATAGAAATTTAATTAATTCAGACTTTTTCCAATGTTTTGCAGAATTTTTCGTTGATATAATTCTTTGTTGATTTTTTCATTATAGACAAGAGCATGTTTTGAGAATGAAGAATAAAGAAAATAAATAAATAATAAAAATGTAGGATATTTAGGTGATGAATAATGAATGTGACAAGGTCAAGTACCAAAATTTTTTCTGCTGGAATATTTTTGACCTCTTTTTGTTGACGAATAATATTTATTTTGCAATTCAGCCACTCATTTCATCTTGATTCGACTTGGTTAGAGCGATTCTTCCGTAATCAGACAGGTAATGGATTCATGAGAAAAAAAAAATTTGTCTCTCTATTTTTGGTTGTATATTTATGTTCGTTTTTTTTTTATCTACATTACTGCCATATAAAGGCAGTGGCAACAAAAATTCTGTTAATAAAATACGATATGACTCAATGTATGAAGATGCGAAACGATATTAAATATAAATAAACAAACATAGATACACATCGGTGTAATATGAATGCAAATATTTAAAGTGTGTTTTATATATTTGTGTGTGTTCGTCAATATGTATATAACAAAAATGGCGAATTAAAGTTCACGGTGAGCGAGTGGAGCATATATAACACACCACCATTGGTGTGTTTATAATCACTGTGGCAACATCGCAGTCTAGATGACCTCGAATCTGATTCTATGCCATACCGTATGGTATATTAACTTTAGTCCTCCATTCCCACAACGACCAAACAAATAAGGAGTTTTAAAATATATTTATGTGTGATATATGTTCATTTTTAGCGAATATGGTTGGTCTGCACCTCAACCTTTTATTTCTTTTTATTACTCAACAAATATTAGGTGATGAGGATTCACTCTTGAACATATTCACTATTTATGTATATCGATTGTCATCAATTTAAACGCTAATTTGAAGGCTATATAATTAATGATAAAATGAAAAAAAAATATATACATCAATTATTTACAAATAATAATTATTTATCAATTATGAAATAGGTAGATGTAAAAATTCATTCAGTGGAAAAGAATAGAGGAGAATACTAAAAAAAAATACTATAAGAATGCAGGAAAATTTTTTCTTGGCATCGTTTGCTTATCGATAATCAATTGATTTGGCCGTGGGCGAAAAAAAAGATAAATAACATGAACATAATTCATTTTTATTTTTACTGTTTATTATGTAAAATAAATGAAATCATCTGGTACAACTACAATTCCATGATGCATTTTTACGTGAACAAAAAAAAATAAGTAGGAGAGAAAAAAAGGTAATTATTTGAAACTACACCGTTGGCCTTCGTCGGGGTAACGTTCAGATACGCAATTAATTATAACACCGTAAAAAAAGAAAACGTCCCGTGAAAACAATGTGACTAACAATTCACGATAATCCAAACGTAAACTCAAGTAATTGATAAAGAAAAAACAATATCATATGAATGAAAAAAATAAAATAGCTGGTATTATTACAATATTTAGAATCACGTCATTGTGAAATTATTTATTAAATTTCTTTCATAAAAGAGTTCCAATCAATTCTCAGTTATAAATGGTATACAAAAATATATATCTCGCATATTACTTTGTTGACAGATAGTACAAACAATATATTACAAGTTATACATTTGTTATATGTATATATATATAAATATTTGCAGTTGAATTCGCAACAACAAAATACATCCTGTTATATTAACATCAGGGTAACAATGTTGACATTTTAGCGTTGAATTAAAAAAAAAATCAGTTTGATGATACGAACAAAAATAAAACAAATTTAATTATGTTGAAATTATTGACATTTATTCAGGAAAATTTGCAACACAAAAGACGAAATAGTATTAATAATAATGAAAGTAATGATATTCATAATAAAACTATTGATAATAGTAATTGTAATGAAGTTAGGGAGAAAAAAAAAAGGCAGAAATATTCGACTCTGGTAACTCGTACACTTGCAGGCACGCTTTAACTCGCGCACCCCCAAAAAATTATGCGGTTGCGCTGAAAAAGCATCACGTTTGTTGAACAACTATCCGATCGCCGATTGGCAAACGTGACGGTGATTGAGAAAAATAAGTAAAACGAACAAAAAAAAAATAATAATTAATGTGTAATTAATAATCACAATATTATAATAAATAATAATGTATTTAAGATTTGTTGAATAGCCACGATAGATCGCATAGTGCAAATATCTTGGAATGAAAAAAGGAAAAATACGAACAAAAAACGATAAAAAATTGCGTTAATAATTCGTAAGCAATTTGAGCAAGTCTTGTACAGCTCTCGTGTTAAATATCGTCATTTTGTATTTATATTGTAAATATTGTGAAAAAAACAGGAAGCAAATTTTATTTTTTTTTCATTAATAAACCGCCAAAAATTTGAAGACTGTGTTGTAGCAAATAAAATTCAGAGAAAAAAAAAGGGAATAAAAACAGAAATAATAAATAATGAAGAAGAAGAAAAGAAGAAGAAAAGACGGAGGAAGTATTAGAATATATTTATTTTAACACTTTGTAATTTTATCGCGATCAAGGCAGTCATTTTTTCATTTTTGTGTTTTTCTTTTTTTTTCTAATATTTTTAGATCATTCTTTTTCATTTCCTATTGAGGACAAAATTAAACAGAAAAAGATAATTCTTTTTTCTCTCAGTTCTTTGTATTAATTCATATCATATCATAGAATATAATTATCCCCAGACTTTCATGGCAGTGATTAAATTCCAATTGTTATTCTTATTTTTATATTGTTCAATCTTCTTCCTCATCTCTTGTTGAATTGTTACTCAGGCAGGCAACAAGAAGAAAAAAATTCTGGACGTATATGGGATAAGTTACGTCATTTTCCAAAGTCTATGCTTCTCGCGTTGGCAGTGATGTTTTTGCTGTTAGAAGTCTGTAATCAAAAAAACAAAGAACAAAAAATAAATAATCAATTAATTATTCATAATCGAATTCAGTGAGCAAATTGAAACAAACAAATATAATTCTTCATCCGGTATATAATTGATACTCAAAAAATGTAGATTAGCAGGCACGAAAAAAAATAAACAAAAAAATAAATGAATAAGCTCGACATATTGCTTTGAGAATTTGTGCAGAGGCCAACAGTCGGACGCGCGCGGGCGCGGCAATATCCTGATCTTGGTGAAGGCCGCCTGGTGCATTCTAGCTGGGCAAAAACTTCACTAGGAAACCACGCCCTGGTCGCTGCGCTCTCGCCAATGTCCTCGGGGCAACATTTCACTCCTTTACTCATACACATATATATTTAATTTTATACTGACATATCTCGAGCACTTTTAGATGGGATTATGTCATCGATATATCAACCTCTTTCATTCACCACAATTTAATGCATTCAAATTGACAAAACCCCAAAGAATAAAAAACTTTAAGCTATTCATAAATCATTTATGATGATAAAATTTATTTTTTAATGTAACAAACTAAATTCTTCAATTTTATAAATTCAATTCGATTGTCATATCAAAAAGGGATAATTAATGATTGGCTACGTTATCTTCATATGTTCAACGTAACATGCACACATAATAAATAACTTTGTGTAATTATCGATAGGTCTGACGGTGGCCTTCGTTACAGATTCGTAGCGCGAGGTCGAATGATAATTTTTGTTTCCATTCTGATTTCCTTTTATATATTAATTTTTTTTAAGCGTCAACAAATAAATCATAACATGTCAAACAACCCTGTTCTATAATATGATCACAGTAACTAAACTTCCTTTCGTTTTCTCTTAGCTCGAACACCATCAAAAAAAATTTGTTTCTACTAAAGAAAAAGGTCACAATAAAAAAATAATACATCAAGAACAAACATATCACACTCTCACTCCCCAACGTGTCATCATGCACGAACCAAGTGAACTTTGACAAAAAAAAAGAGAAAAAAATCTACAACAAAATATTCTCACACAATTTTTTTCTTTTTTACTACTCTTCCGGACACGTGTCTAAGGACCTTTTCATACATAAATACCCTCTGGTGGTATCGCGGGGCACGTGCGCAATGAGAAGGGGAGAAAGGTAAGAGAGGTAAAAAAAAAAGGAAAAAAAAAAGGGCGAGAATCAAAACAGAAGAGTTTGGAAAAAATAAAAAAGAGACATAACCTGAGGCATCGGACCAGGTGGAGAATATTTTGTTTACGTGCGTTGTATACATCCGAAACATCGAGAAAGTAGAGGAAAGCAGTGAAGGGCAATGAGTGGGAAGAAGAGAACGAGCAATACACAGAAAGAGTGGGAGGATTATAGTGATGGTAGTGATGTTTGTGTATGTGTGTGGTAAAGGCGAAACGAATGAACTGCAGTTGTCCGTCCTTGTCGTTCTCGGGGAATTAAAACCAAGCGTATATAATGCCGAACCGTTAGAGCATGCTCTTTTGACGTGGTTCCTTATTCCAAGACCTAACTCAATCCACCTAACATCCTTGTGGTGGTAGTAGTATTATGCCCGCTACCTTGATGCAGGCCTGCCCCTGAACTTGACTTCCCTCTTTCATTCAATCTTTTTCTTTCTCTTTCCCCCTATCTCTCGCCCTTCCAATCTCTTTTGCTCTTTCTTTATCTTTCTATCCCCTTTCTGTTCTCACTCGTCGACACACATTTCAACTTTTCTCCCCATGATCGATTTCTTTTTCTCTTCCTCTTGTCATCATATGTCTAACGATACCGTAATTTATTCTGTTATTTTTAATTCTATTCGCTGCTCCTAAAGCTTCTGACCACCGCAATATTACAGGTGTTCATTGTTTTCATGTAAAATTATTGACCATTTTTTATTTTTGAGGATTATGAGAAATGTCTGGCAACAAAAATGTTTGGATTAGAACTATTGGTGGAAAATTGTTTAATCAATTTTTATTATTGCTGTGATAAAATAATTTGATCTTATCAATATTCGTTTGATTATTTTTACACGATTTTTGAATAATTGAATATGTATGAAATAGAAAAAAATTGATTCAATAGAAAAAAAAAGCGAACGAAAAGAAAATTGTGCAAATTCTTAATATTGAAATTCAATCTTTCATAATTTAGTTGTTGACATGAACATATAAAAACTCTTCCAAAATCAATGGCAAAATTTAATTGAAATGTAACAAATCTGATCATTTTGATATTTCAAAAGAATATTCAAAAGAATTGAAAAGAAAATTTTTGTCACAGAGGAACCAACTCTGTCTAATGCCAAATTTATTTCTCATTTTGCCAACTACTCAAGGAAGAGTTTGATCAAACTGTTCGAATAAAATCATCCTCGAAATAGTTACAAATAAGAACAATCTATTTATTGCAATCTGTTACATTAAAATATACAAAGATCACTAAATTGATCGTGAGAAGTTGGTAGTGTATTAAATTTACATGAGACAAGTTCCTATTCACATCAACATGTCCATACATTAATTTTCTCCCACTTGTTTAAAATCACTTTCGTTCTTTCATTGAAATTATCTCATTATTCCCATGATTTTCATCATTCATCAACATTTCCAATTCCATTCTTCACTTTCGTCATTAATCATCTCAATATTCATAATCCTTTTTTAATTTTTTTATTTGATCATCAAACCGTGACCTGAATATGTTGGATTTTTTTCTATATTACAATTTTTCATTTCTTCAAGTGAGAAGATGATACTTTAAGCGTTGGAGTGAATTTACTTGTTGGATCATGTCCTGTTCATTATAAAAATGTGAATTTCTAAATATATTGATGTGTGTGTGTGTGTTTGTGTTTGTATGCATTTGTTAGACGTCGTGTTGACCTCCGTCATACTCATTGGATTAAACTCGATGCAAGTAATGTACAGCGGTTTGTACGTGGGGATAATTATTAGTTTATATAACGTGTCATTTGCCGCAATCACGTGATTTCACCCGTCCAAGGCGATCCGCTCACCACCGCGCCGCGACGTCGACGCGCGCCACCATTAGAATTATTATTATAACTATTATTATTAATGCAATAATATTTTTTTCTCTCAATCATTTTTTTTTTCAATCACGTCAGTCACATCGTGTAAGCATTAATAGAAAATAATGCAACAAAGTCTATGCATTTAAATCGTGTCAATGGCAAATGGGATATTAATTTAGCTATGCGTAATGATTAGATTTGTAATTGTTAAATTTAATATTTCCATTATTAACGAGGTTGCATATAACAAATTGTATAATCAATAATATTAATCGAGGACATGATTTATAATCTAAGATCAATAAATTCTCAACGACAAGATAAGAATCAAAAATTTATTACTTTATCTATTATCCAAATTTTTTTACGACGTCCAACGGATTTGATTAAATTTCCAATTACGCATTCGATATCTCGACTAGAAATTCTGTGTTAAAAAATAAAAAATCATAAATGAAAAAAATGATTTGGCATTAATTGATTTGAAGTAAAAACTTTCAACTTCATTGTAATGAGATAATTTATACTTCTTTGAATATGGGAATAATTAATGAAGATTATTATCATTGTATACGGCTTCACTTGGATGTCTCGTGTGCACGCAGGTCGCGTATGGTGTCTAGCGCGCGACGTTTTAGTTCGTGTGTTGTATGGAGTGCGAGTATAGAGGCAAAGGTGGTCCCGCACGCCAGTAAATGCCACTGGTTGGCATTATAGCTGCAAACGTACAGCACAGTATTGCCGTTGCTGTACGAGACCTTCGATGCATCTAGACATATACATACATATCTACATACATATAATATTTAAACATATATACATATATTACTATAGTCACAGTCGTTCTATTGCCACGCGGCAACTTATTTCTCTATTATTAGCCATGTTCATATTTTCTCTCTTGAAATATTATATGTTCGCTTATTTATTTTTTTTTTCACCTATCTCTATTATTTATTTTTATTTGATGTACATTCCCGAACATTTGTAATTGACAACGTGCGGGGTTAATCGCTCGTTGAATAACTGTTGACAATGTGTTGACATTCTGAATCACTGACTGAAGTTTATTTATTTATGTAATAATCATGTTAAAGATGATAATTTTTTTTCTTCATCTTTTGTCAGTATATATTTTCAGTCAACGGGACTGGATATTAAAGAGACAATGTGTTGCGATGCTACCCGCGGCTACACAACATATGCTAATTTTACTTTCATAATGACAAAGTAATAAGAACATCTGTAAATGTGATTTTAATTTACAATTATAAATATCAGTATGACTCATTTATCTTCTTTCATTCTTCCTATTCAATCTGACTTCATATCCACTTCTTGTTTTTTTTTCTACACAATATTGACTGTTAATTTCATTTATTCGAATATTTTGAGCACGAATGAAGAAAAAAAGGGCGATAAATTTCGATCTAAAAATATAAAAAAACGAAGAAGAAAAAGGCTCTTTATAAGAATTTTATTTCCACGGGAGGATAAAAATGGTCTGTGATAAAGTGGAAAACTGAGAATGCACGGAATGTTGAATTGAGGAAGTTAAAGCGCTGTACGTATACTCAATTCAAGATGATATAATGATCAAAGAAGAAGAAAAAAAAAACGAGAAATATAATAATGATAATAAATTTCTCGGTTTATTTTTTTTTAATCCGAGTGTTAATATTTTTATTTATTCAATCTTTATCGTTATTGATAACGTAATATTTGCTAACGTGCGATTTCCTATTATTTATTCAACATGATTTCAAGATCAAATACTCATCTTCACTAAATTGTTTGTTACACGATATAAATCTCCTGATGGACTCAATGATCTTGAATAGGACCGACGACCGTCTAGACTTCTCACGTCGTCGGTGGCCGACCGGCTGAGTCCGCCCCGGTCCCCTCTTTCGGATGAGCCAGCGGTGCGGGCTTTCATATAGACGAGCAAACGAGTAAGAGAGACAGAGAGGAACAGAGGGAATAAGAGAAAGAGAGAGAGTGAGTGAGTGAGAGAGAATGAGGTGAATGAACCTCGAACTGACTCTGCACAGCTCCGGCCACCGGGGAAAAAAGGGGAAGCGCCAAAAAAAGAATATGCGCGCCTCGGTCTATACCGGTGTAAAAAAAGAATGAAAGAAAAAATTGGATGCTTCAGCAACAAAAAGACGCTCTTCTATAATATAATAGTGTTGGACATGTACACATTCGATCGACTTCAGATCGAAGAGACACAAAGAAAAAAAAAATTTGCAAACAAAAATGAATACGAAAATGTGAAGAAAAAAATTACTATAAAAATAAATGAATTCAGGTGTATAAATAATTAATTATGTATTTGTAAGAATATTGAACCGAAAAATTAACCACCTGATTAACAATATAAATTTTATCGGCGCTATTGAATTATTCATACAACTTCGGTTTTGTTTTTTTTTTTTTCAGTTTCTTCGTTTTTTTTTCAGTTTTTTTTCGTGTTTATGTATCAATTACTTGAGATGTTCAATAAATGATTCGTTTATTGAAAGGAATGACCGTGAAAGAGCGATGGATATGATTTACTTTCACCGCACCGACTCAAAGATTCTTTCATCCATGTAAACATATATAACCTTTTCATTCAAATTTTTTTTTTTCCTCCTCGTTTTCCTTTCTCACTTTCTTTTTCGTCCTCATTATAAAACATGTATACATTTGTCCGGATTAATTCCTGATATTTTATTCCACTTGGTATATTTAAATAAACTTGACAGAGTGAGAATAAAAGAAAAAGTCAAAAGAATAAAAGGGGAAACAAAAATGTAAAATATAAAATGCGAAATTATTCTGCAGATAATGCTAAACAAAATTGTGATTCAACACTTCCCCGATCAATTTATCAATATGACATAAGTCACTATAAATATTCGTCTTTCTTCTCTTCTTTATTTATTTATATATTTATTATTTATTTCTTTTTTTTCTTCACATGACTAAATTGATTCCAACATGGACATACATATTGCAATATATAGTAATACAGTGGCTAAATTCAAGAGACACAACGCCGAATTCAAATTTTCAAGCAGCCGATTGGTATGCGCGATAACACACTCGCGAGATCCAAACCTGTCGGTCGATAGCACTACGAAAACGTGCTCTATAAGCCATATACATACATACATACACATACCATACACAGAAGAAAAAAAAAACACATCAAGACATTTTGAGATCGTTAACAGAGAATTAAAAAGACATCAATTTATATATTTTATAAACTCAAAAAAAAACTTGGTCAATTTGAAAGTGAAAAAAAAAAACAGAAATAAACATGATAATTCTGCATTGTGAAAAAAAAAATTCTTTCCCAAAATTTTAATGGAAATAAAATTTAAATTTAGCATTTGCAATACAAAGTATTTTGCACAAATATTTGGATAAAATATATTTGAAATAATTTATAAGTAGCGTTGGTTGGATGAAAGAGAGTTGAAGAAAAGAAGAAAGAAAGACGATTGGCATGCAGGTCGCACAGCATGTTGTCCTAGGTCACGCGTGATCCTCTCTCTTCGTCTCTCACTCTCTTTCGTCTCTATATATATATACATATATATTTATATAGATACCTGGCTCTTTCTCTCGCGCACCGTCGCTCATTCTATCCATTTCATTTCTCTTTCCCGCTCTTTCACTTCTCGTTTCTCACTCTCTCAAGATAGAGAATCTTAAACTCAGCTTTATACCATGCGCTCGAGTTGACGCAATTTTCTTACGTGATGCAACAAGAATCTTCTCGTATGGGGTAACTGATCCACGGCCTTTACATTTATCTCCACATGTATATAAATTTATAAATATATAAACATCCATATATATTCATGTGTGAACGTTGGAACGGAAATAATTTCGAAATAATAAAATGTTTTTTTTTTAATGCCATTTCCTCCTACTTCCGGATCATTTAAAATTTTGCCAACAGACACATGTGCGTGTTTGACACCTGCATTGATTCACAATCAATACATTACCATAATTGAAATTAAAATTTTCTCAACATGAAAATAATTATCAAAATAAAAATTTCATTACCCACGTGTTATGCAATTTGCAACCTTGAATAAATAAAAATGCAAATTTTATTTTTCAACATGGAAAAAACTGACGAGAAGAAGAAAAAACGAAAAAGAAAAAGCAAAAATAAAGAAAATAAATGTGAACGAAATTTTTTAATTTAAAAAATACATCGACAAATAGTGTTTGTAATGATGAGCGAACTGAGCTGTCGGTGGTTGGATGAGTCGCGTGCGCGCTCACGAAGCGAAGATCACTTGGAGGTGAAGAAGCGAAAAAAAAAGAAGAAATAAATAAGAAAGAAATAAAAAAAGTAACACAAAAAAAAAAGAGAAAACCCAAAAAAAAAAGATGAACATGAGAGTGAGATCGGTAGAAAGAAGTTGAGAGAGTCAAAGAGAGTAAAGTGAAAAAGAGGAAGAGAGAGTAAAACGCGCGCGGGCGCACGTTCGCGCGAGCGTTGCGATGGTCGAGCAATCGGCAGCGAAACGAAGAACGAGCGATCCAAAGTTCATTCGGGCGCAAGCGAGATAGGACCAATGCCCAAAACTCCTCAGGTTTGGTGTCAATGAACCCAACCATGTGAGGAGTCGTGGCAGGCTCACGGCGCGGCCGCGCTGCCACCGCTATACCCCACTATATCGGGGTCTTGTCTTTCCCATGGTATAGCGAGACTTTAATTCCGTGCCTTTACGAGAGCGCAAACGACGAGAACGATGAGAGAACCAAGATCGTATGACGATCATCGTGTATATACAATCGTGATTGCGCACCATCAATCAATAATATATATATACACTTATATACTATATATATATATATACATGAATATATGTACATCAATATACACAACCGAGTGTATATACTTAATTCCTCATTGGAATTTTTTCCAATGCCATAATCAATATAAAACAAAAAATAAAGAATCAAACTGTCAAATACATCAATTAATTCTCCAATTGCTCAAAATAAATAGAAACAAACAAAACTGTGACACAATATTTAAATAAAAACAAAAAAGATTGTCAAAGATATTTTTCGCTACATAACTTATTTATATCTGCATATAAAAATACAACATGAATATTATTGTATTTGGGTATTCTGTCGCGATTACCGAAGGCGCCGGTGAGTTTATCGCGTGACTGCCATATGCAAGAGTAAGACACAATGAGGAAGACGCAACCAGAGAGACTCGTTGGAATACTCGTTCTCCAATGTGTGTGTATACATACAAGGAACATATTCACACACATTTAAACAAGATTAAATAAAAGCAACCGCGCAAAGTTTTACATATGCGTATGTATATCTACATGACGTAATTCCAAACAAACCAATTATTTTCACTCTCGATTTAATTTTTTCATTTCTATGTATTAAATCATGACGATTTTTTTTTTCTTTGGTTTCATTAATTAATATTGATAAATTGAATGATTGTTGTATTTGTATTTTATGTTGACAATGGTTGATGATTGATTGGAGTTAATAGAAAAAAATTGATTGAATTATATTGACTCACCTGATGCACAATCAGTGATAGAACGTTCATTGACATAAACACAATTAAATGATGTGTCTGCCTTTGCGAATGTGAATGCTCCATGACCATCTTCTCAAGTTCGATGATGAAGTCTCTTCTCGTCCTCTCACATGTTTCGCCATTGCGTTCCGGGGAGGGCTGGGGGACAACAGTCTTGTTGCACCTGCCACACGGAAACTCCTTGCTCCTACTTCTCTTCCTCTTCTTCTTCTCCTTCTTCTCTTTCTTTTCTTATACTTCTTATGTTGACCAACGTCGCATCTTCTCCTCAGTACTGACCAGTGGGATCCAACACCGTAGCCATGTCGCGACCTTGACGCAGCCTCACTTCCGCAATGCCACACAGCGCAATTTCACTTTTGCGCTAAACGTCCTTCAATATTGGCCAGTTGGGTCGAGTTTATCGCCAGACATTTTGACGTGTGGGTGGTTTTTCTTTTATATTGATGATTTAATAATGTTTACTTGGTATTAGGATTGAATTTCATAAGAAATTCTCTCTTGTTTTATTGATTTTTAATTTTGTTTATTGTTTTTATGAGCTTTTTATGATTCGTTGATGTTAATAGAGCCCAGTTGGATCGAGAACACTGGCCATGATGATACGAATTACACTGCACAATTATTAATCGATTTGTAATATTTGATAATTTTATTGATATGTATTTTTCTTGACATTCAATACAATCCCGTTGGATCCAATTTACTCAGCATTTTAAAAATTGGTAAATCAATAATGAATAAATGGTTGGTTAAAAATAAAATTTATTCAATTGATTTTTTTCTTTTCATTTGCGATTCAAACACGAATATTAATATTGTGATTGATTGAAATTTGATAGGTTTTAGATTAATTCTGTCACGCAAATTCAACAAATTTATTAAATAGTGAAGATAAATAAATAAATATATATTAAATGTATGAATACGGATGATACTGAATAGTGCTCGCGTGACCGTGCCCCACAGAGCTCTGACAGCTCACGGCGAGTGGCCTCGCTTTAAGTCTCTCGATACGACCCCCACCTGGTCGCGCGCGCGCAACAATTCTATTGGATGAAGCGACCGGCTACACCGGAATCATCGCTTGGCAGCGTGGCGACGGGAGCTTTCGGAAAATTGTCTCTCCCTCCCTTGCATCACCAACACACAAATGTATGTGTTTCACTCTTTTCAACTCTCGCTACTATCCTTGTTGGACACTTGGGTCATGATCATGAGGAGCCACCCCAACGGGTCAGCGGGTTTTACCAGGTGAACGTGACACGTCAGGGTGAAGTACACTTTTTTTTGGTCGACAGATGAAATATTAAAAATGAATGTCATTGTTCAAGTATTGTGGTGAGTTATACTTTTTCAATTATTGCTTCAGTGACTAAGCGATTAACATCAGAGTACTTTTAGGATTGTGAAAAAGTGACGAAGAAAATTAGCAATGTTGGTGAAATTTTTGGTGTTTTTATAATTGAACAAAAGAATTGACAATGAATTTCAACTTTTGAAGCAATAATTTATGACAATGGATATTTACTGAGGAATGGAAAGTTAGTGGTACATTTTATCAACTTTAATTGTTTGTAGTTGAATGAATTATGTGATGTAGAATCATAATAGAAAGGATCATAAAACAATTCAAGAGCTGTTATTATTCAAACTATAATAGTTTTATTGAATAAATAAATGAAAGAAAGTGATTTATATCTAAAAAGGTTGAAAATTTCACTAATGAATTTATAAAGTGCAGTTACATTTTGCTCATGATTAATTAATTAACAGGAGAATAATTATCAGATTATTTCGATTTTTCTACACTCACCAGACTGACATTAATCATGAACAATGTTATTTTTTTGTTTCTCACACATACAAAATAAGAATCTTCAGAATTCTTTCGAATGTCTTGGTCATGAACTTTTCTTTCCAACACAAATTTAAATGGATCGTTTTTGTATATATTTTTTCATTTTCGTTCTATAACGTTGTGATGTTTAGCCTCATCTGTGTAATTAATTTTTTTGTTTTATTATTATCATTATTATAATTGTTGTTATTCAGGATTTATATTTACGATGTAAATGTGGTGTGTCTTGTTAGAAGTAATTATCAATGAGAAAGTTGCAAACTTTCATCGCCATCGACACGATTTTTTATATTAAAATCCAGGTGAATAGTTACGTTCTTTTTCTATTATTATTATTTATCAATATTTTTGTGTTTTTTTTTATTTGAAATGTGTTTTTGCAATTCAATTTTAGTACAATGTACATTCACTTCCTCGAAAGTTTACGAAAGATGTTTATTATTTATTTATGTATATTGTTCATTGATTCTCTTATAATACAACGCATCACTCACAGAATAGAAAAAGAAAAAAAAATATATGAATACATGCATAAGTACCGCAATATATAAAATGAATTATATGATAATTGAGCGCAAAAATCTGTTTCACACAAAGTGGAAAGAATAAATTGTTTTATGATTATATGGTCGTTTATGCGACAGACCTGTGTATATTTATATATTTTTTATAGACTTTGAGGTCTCAGGTAATTTGCACATTTCTCCAAAGAAGTTTCTAGACCTGGAGTAAAAATTGAAATCGTCAACTCAATAGTCTACAATAAACCATGATGAAAAATATGTTTACTGTTTACTCAAAGTATATGAAATATAAATAATAAAACGACAACATAAAAAAATTTCTTTTTTTGCAGCAGCAGTGGCTTTTTTTTGTGTTTTCCTATTTTCCATCGCCTTATTGTCCTCCTCTCACATTGACCGAGTGAAAGTCCTATTTTTTTTTTTTCATTTTTCCTTTTTTTTTTCTTCTGTGGCATAAACCATTTTACTGGATGGTCAATACAGTTCCCCACATTTTACACATACCTTCACCCCAATTTTCACCGACATTTTTGTGTAGGAACAATTTTTCTTCCAATTCAAATGGCAAATAAGAATTAATGAAATAAAGATAAAAATGACTTTGAACATGGATTTAAATCCTTCAAAAAATCATATAATCCCTTGACAATATTCTAAAATAAATTGTTTATCAGGACGAAAGAAAATTGATCATTAATAATTTTACACAGCTGAATATTTCATATAAACATATAATATATATATTTATCGTTTGACGATAAGAGAGCACAAGCTCATTAGCTAATCATCACGGCCTCGTTTGAACGGTGGTATCGTTACTTGGCTTTATATGTTACGTAATAAGACGCAACATTCCATAGAAATGCAGGAAAAATCGGTTAACCATAACATATATACATGTGTGTAATCCATCTACAATCGTGATGGTAAATGAAGATTTTTTTCAAAATTCCATCCATAATATAATCTATAAATGTGTATAACAAAATGAAAGAATTTATTTAATGTTACCGCAACTCTCCCTCGATAATTTTGAAACAAAGAATTCTGTTCTAAATTCGCTTCTATATCTTTATATATATATATATATATACATTCTTTTTTTTGTAAAGAGAGAAAAAAGAGAAAAAAAAATTATACCCGCGTCAAAATGTTCACCTCAAGTCTATTCTTGACCCGTCTAAACTTGCGAAACTATCGAGTTCCCTACGCCCGGTGAATGAACCTTGGATTAAAAATCGACCTTGAAAAATCCTTGCGGAACGAATTTTTGTTTGATAATTTATGTCTATTAAAAATCAAATATAATATTTTTTTTCATTATTTATGTACTTATAATAGGTCATAAACCTATATGACATTTATTTCTATATCTAATACTTCCTCTCTTATAAATTTCTTCATCTTCATCTTGTTCTTTTTCTTCTTATTCTTTACTTTGCGCGCGGCCTTTATCTTCTTCAATTCACTCCGCAACTATACCTTGTCCGAGGAAAGGAGACACGCCGGCTCCAACCTCGCGTACAAATACAAATAAAGCACACACGATACTCTACACCGACGAGCTTCCTCGTTTGCGCGCAAGGCGTGCGTGTGCCCAACGACCATGCACAGTATGTAGTTTGTCGTTCCTTGTCCTTTTTATATCTATACTATTGCTCATGAGCGTGCGTGCGTGCGCTCACGCGGGAGACTACGATGACGACGACGACGACGACGACGTCGACGCCGTGTTACTGGGATAAAAGGTGAACGGACTCAAGTTGATACTCCAGCGCCGCGGGCTATGATGCGCCCTACCATTCTACCTTGATCTCGCCAATCCATCTCGCTTCAACACTATAATCTAAGATTTTTCAAACGTTAGCGATAATTGAATTTCGAATTTGCACACCGGCATTTATAATTTCTTTTGTTCAAGCGGAATATTTGTATGAATTAAATGGAGGCCAATGATATTTTAATTTTTGCATTAGTTAACACTTACATTAATTGTTATTATTCACATATTTTTTCTTTTTTTCACTGTATGTACCAAAATAATCCTCTTGTGATATTCTGATATTCTTCAAATGCGAGCGATTGTTATTTCGCCGTTGGGAGCTATGAAAAATTTTGTTTGAAGAAAATTCACTGCTATTAAATTATTCAGTGGAGTTCTGTTCAAATATAAAATATGAATGCAAACACATTTTCACGATCACACTTCTTTTTCAACGCCGATCGATATTTCATACGTATTTTGATTTATTTTTACTGCTGTAATTGATCAATGTGAATTATGTTTATTTATATTCTATAGTAAAATACGTTTTTCGTAACAAGGTTTTGATTTTAATACTTTTTTTATCTATCTAAAAAAAAGGTAAATGACTATTACAATGATAAAAATCTATTAATATTTCAATCGAGAGCGATAGTGAATTCAAAATTTGTACAAGTATAGAATTAATTTTTCAACTATATTATACATCGTGTTTAAATCACTACATAATATATCCAAATACAGTAGCGCTAGCTCACAAACGTTACGAAATCTACATTTCTGAATTAAATTTGCATAATAAATTACCTATCTTATTTCATTTCTACTCTTGTATTGTTGTTGAACAATTAAATGTTATATTATCAATACATTTACCATTTGACGCAAATTCCACCAGCAGAATTAATTCAAATATAATTTTTATTGCTACAGAAAAATAGAAAAAAAAAACACCAAATGATTGAACCTCAAAATAATTCATGAATTACAAAATCTCATTTTTAGTATAAAACATTTTCAATGACATCGATATTGAATTAGAAATTTGCAAAGTTACAAAATTAATCCTCCAACGACATTGAATACTATCAATTAATTCACTGTGTGATGACACGAGCAAATATATTGTATTTTCTATTGACTATATTTTCAAACGACATCAATAATAAATCAAAAATTTGCAAAACCCCAAAATTAATCCCCCAACAATATATACCATAATTAATTCACTCTTCGATGACATCTTCAAACAAATTTGTTCTTTTTATTTTTCAACTACAACTTCTCTATGTCACATCGTTCTTTTTCATTTCTTTTTTTTTTCTTCGCCATAATTCTTTTTCTTTTATTACAATCATAAAAAACTATTTATGTGACAGTATTGTGGATAGAAATCATGAGCACTCTGAATGTTAAAAAAAAAAAAATAGTAGACATTTTTTTGTGTCGGTCATTTTGGTAGAAGTGAAGCGAATAGACGATGGTGCAAGACACATGCTGAGAGAGTACCTATTCCTATATAAACCCATCTGGTTTACGCAACAGGCCGTCTCTATAGTCGGGCCACGATGGCAAGAGGCTCCCGGTACATTAAATATACATATACATATACACCTATGTAATACATATTTTCAGAGTCCCCATTTGCCCACAACATCGTCCGCTTCACGTAACAATTCCCTATGTAATCCAATATACACAAAACTGACTGCATGAAAAGAAAGGTGAATAAAAAAAAAATACCGTCGATAGTTACTTTACACTGAACATTATCCACCTTTTCTACGCAATCCAGTATTTAAATAATTACGAATTGATTTACAGGTGAAAGATAATCAAACCGCATACCAATTAATAAATATTCAATGCGAAAAAAATTTAAATTACTCTTTACACATAACAATACAATTATTCTTCCTTTCTTTTTTTTTCTATTATCTATAATGAACATACGAATATTCATTAACCAAATTCGAAAGAGAAAAAATCAATTTCATTTATTACCTATAATTATAATGAATATCAACAAATCAACACATTCATATTATTCATAATAAACGATTAAATGGAGGTCACACATCACTGAAAAATTATTGCCTTACGTCTGCATATAAAATGACGTCACACAAACACATGCACAAATCCGCCAGTTCAGATCCTCATAAAGAAAATAAATTCTCAATTCTTCCCCTTCTTTTTAACCCTCTCATTTTTATTTGTTTCTTTTTTTCCATTTTGCCAATGCATTGTGATGAAGTGCGAGACGAAAATGATAAGGCGCAAAAGGAATATGCGACAAGGAGGAATATAATAAAGCGATGAGAAAGACGAATATAATACAAGTGAGAAGTGTATAAATGTAAAGAAGAAGAATGAGAAGGCGGAAAGAGGATGAGTAGTCGCGCCGACATAGCTTATATAGAAAAGGTGAGGCAAAATGTAAGGAATAAACGAGTGTGCAAAAAGGACAAAACTAGATGACAAAGAAAATGAATAGAAGAAGAGGAGGAAGAAGGCGCAATTGTGCCTGATATGCGTGGCAAAGTTTTGCATCATCGTCATATACCCTGACCTAACCACTCTTCTATATATTATAACATACATATATACACATAGATATATAGATATTATACATATACAAATGTGAACATGTATTTCCCCGCCTCTCGCGTGATTTAACGCGAGACTCGGTAAATTAAATCGCTCGTCAGTCAATTAAAAAATCACAACCAGTAGCATGTTGTCTATACTCATATATATATATGTACATCTCATTGCGGATATTACATTGTAATTTATGGTAAATTACTGTCATTTCTGCACCTTCAATGTTTGTTTTTTATTTCATATTATTCTCCTCCATTTACAATAATTTATTTGTATTTTTTCTTCATTTTCTGGTTTCACTTTTCTGTTCTTATTTTTTTCCACTCGATAATTATAGACTTTTTTTTGTGTTTATATTTTTATTATACTTTTTATTTGTTCACGTTCGTTTAACGTTAGCCAATAATTGGTACGTTAATCATGCTGGTGAATTAATTGAAGTCATTGGATAAAAAAAAGAGAGACAGGGTAAGCCAAGTGAGAGAAATAGTGAACTGGTATAAACATTTATTTACATATATATATAAACATGTATATGTATCTGTATACATGACGATTGCGATAGGTCGGCTACAAATCTATCTCTGAAAATATATTCCCATGCATATATAGATATATATATATATGATTAATATTCAAGGATTGCCTCCTTGCGATACACAAAGTTGTAGGATGTGTCAACATTTCAGTAAATTTTTTTTTTCAATTTTGTACAATTTACTTTTTTTTCTTTCTTCAATTTTTTTTGTCCATTCACGTGTGTGTATATAATTAATGTACCATTTTTCGCATCTATCAGCAATATGTGGGTGTAACACCGACAGTCAGGCGTCAAAATGTTACGTGAAAATACTGTCAAGTAATACGAAAAAAAGGCAACAAAAAAAAGTGTTAAAAATGAAGAGAAAAAAAAAAGTTACATCTCATATTTCATCATTGAATAATGATTATCAAATTACTATATACAACTTTTGCTACTGATTTTTTTTTCCACTCTTGCATTGGTGATACAATTGAAAATACAATGAATCAATTTAACTTCAATATCCATACACATATATACATGTATACAAATATATATACACAAATATATATCTATATGTACATAAATACAAACGTAATATTGCTTGGAGCAGGATATTACCAACGAGAGCATGCCTCTAGGTCGGCCGTTCACCCCTGTCGACAATTCCATATATATCGCCACTCGAGAAGTGCGCGAGGGCGTAGGTACACACATACACACAAACACATATAAATATATATATATATATACACTTACATATATCATGAAGTCACAAACGATGGGCTGAACGACCGCACGAATATTTCGGCGTGACTTACATACATCAAGACAGTTCAACGTAACTCATGTACACATATATAAATATCAAATACATAGCGCCAAAAAAAAAAGAAAAAAAAATCATTATTGAATTGCCAAACATACACACACACACAAACACACTCGCATATATTTATTTAACACCACATATGATTCATAAATAATCTAGCAACGAATGTGGAAAAAATATGCGAAGAAGGTGAAGAAAAAAGAGAAAAAAATGACATGTCAATAGTAAATTTTAATATAATAGCAAATGGGACAAACGATATAAGTGCGAGTAATGTGTACGCGCGCGCGCACGCGGCACCTTGAAGCGTCGGTGAATAAGCGGCGATAAGTAGGTAGGTGGGTAGGTAGGTAGGTAGGCAGATAGATAGGTTGGTTCACTATCTATATATATATGCATATATATTTATATGTATGTACATATGTATACAGTGTATATAATATGTATGTGTATGGTGACTTCGACCCGAGCAAGAACGTCGCGTTTGTTAGATGACTATATAAGTGCGTTGACCCGGCGCAATGTTGAGGAACGTTGGAGAGTCGTTGTGAGTATATGGGCCCATAAACGAGAGAGAGAGAGAGAGAGAGAGAGAGGGAGGAAGAGAGAGGGGACGATAAGAATAGAGAAGTGAGAGTGAGAGAGGCAAACGAATACACGCAAATATTTTCAGCGAAATTGAAAGACAAAAGTGTATTTTTTTTTCTGTGGATAAAACCTTTTTTTTTTATGTTCTTTTTGTCTTTTGTTATTATAGGGAATTTCCTATTTGTTTGTATGTATTTATTTGTATTCATTTTGTGGTAATCTGTAGATTTAATTCAGTTACTTTAGGTGAATAATTGAAATTGAAATTTTCACTTCCGTTGGTGATAAATTGTGTCAATCTAAGTGTAGAAATCTACAATATTATAAATATATGAATTATTGTTTTGTTTAAGAGTGAGAAAGTGAATATTGAATGTACCTTGGATGTGAGTAGGACAAATTGTGAATCAAGGCTGGGTATCCTGTTTACTTCAAAGTCGCATCAATGACTTTCTCGCAATTAGTAATTGTATATTTAACTGACACTCACAATCCACAAGAAACGATTTGTACTAAAGATAGTAATGGTATATTTATAAATAAACATTAAGATTTTTTACATTTTTTCAATTAGTAAGATGTGGTAATGTGTATGTGTGTTGTATATAAATGCTAGAGAAACTCTGCAGAATTAAATAAGTATGGAGAGACCGGATTAATCAAACGTGAGATGACCAATCAGGAATATAATCACGTGATATCTGGATATTTAACTTTCCCCATTACAAACCCATTGAAAAACCATAGGCTGCATCTATCGTAGATGTGTGTATCACAGTAATTGAGAAATGGATAGAAATAAAGAGGGGGAGAAAAGGAATATAAAGGGGGAAAAAAATTGTGGAGAGAAACGAAGCAGCTACAAGATGGGTCCGACGGCATCGTTGGGGAAAGTGAAATCGGCGCACGTGTATTTATTTATATATATACATATGTATTAAACGCCCATTTGATACACTGCGCTTAAGTTCAAATGCAACTGATGTCATTGACTAGATGTATATCTATATAAATATATACGTCATGCACTTTCGTCTCTTTTATAATTTTTCTTTTTCCTTTCTCTTTTATGATTCCTCATTAAAAAATAGAAATGAAAAATCACCATGTATTAAAATTAATATTGAAGTGAATTTTTATTCAAAGATTAATCGTCGACGTGTCTGTATATAAATCTACAAAAATTTTGGAGATTTTTTTTTTTTAATTAACAGTGAGGAGTGACTAAAAATTATTCCAATGTTTTCTCCATGTTATTTCTATCTATCTCTACTTGTTTCATATGATTTGAAATCAACCAGTGATTTTATTTTATTTCTTTAATTCAAGTTTCGTTACAAACTTCAAATAAATTACAAACAACGAGGCGTTTAGATAACGATCCCAATTAATAGTCAGGAATTTCTAAACATAAAAAATAGAAATGAAAAAAAATTGTTCGAATGAACATTTTTAGTTCTCATCTTCTCATCTATCTATTTATCGATAAATATCACACATGCACGTAATCGAATTAAACGATTTCGCGAGAGTGAAAAGCGAAGGAAAGTTTTTTTCTGTTGAGTAAAAGTGACCTCGGTATTGGCATCGAGATTGCGCGAATGAACGAGTCAGTAGTGCGAGCGAAAGAAGATGGAAAAACAGAGAAACTAAATAGAATGAAAAGGGAAGATTGAATGCAAAAAAAAATTACATACTATGTGGAAGAAGAGAAAGAGAGAATTGTAGAGGGTCGAGGGCGTGTTGGAGCCTAGACTAAACTGGCACAATGTCAAGGTGACCCCTTGCTCGTGTCCTCCCGAGCGTTCACGGACTGTAAGACCTCTCACACTCGCCAATATATATCCACGTGTGCAAACTAAACCGGTTACTTTCACGGCTTTCTTCTTCACTTTTCTATTCGTTCTTTCTATTTCTTTCTTTCCATTATTTTTATTTCTTCCATCTTTTCTTTCTACTTCTTATTCTTCTTAGTCTTCTTCATCTTCCTACGCAATTCATTCTTATTCTTTGTGTTTTATGTTTCTTTTTTTTTGTTTCATTGCATATTCCTTAACTATTTCGTGTTGGAACATGTAACAACTCGTATAGTCACCATAAATGGTAATATATATTAAAATGTCGCCGACTTTGTCACATGGATAAATGGTCCCTCCCCTTATGATGATATTGTCAAAGTTGTTAAACAACTTTGTGCACATGTATGTATATGTTTATCCGGAGTGAAAGGCAGGAAGGAGGTTGGAAAAAAAAACTCGGTGATTTTCTAACTTGACGACAGACTCTAGATATACAGGTATTATAGTTGGATAGTAGTTGAGGCTCGTCAGGAAATCCGTGATTGACTTTTACGAGCGTTATATACCTCAGTTTTTTTTATATATATACACGTATTTTTGCTGTTTTACTCCTTGAGTATACAATATAAGATACTTTTGTTAGAAAATTATTCCTTCTGTCGAATTGAGCTGAAAAGAAAAATTGCAAGTCTATTTAATTCAGGTATTGTTATTTTTTTCCTGGGTAATAATTTCTGGTTAGACTATTTATAGTATTTTTTATGGTGTTTTTATTTTATGCAGATATGAAGGTCTGTTTATTTATGGATGTGGTAGCAATTGGAGATATTTTTAGGACTGAATTTATATTGTGTTTGGTTGGTGTATTCTATGCATGAAATTGAGTAGATGACAGGCAAGGCTGAGAGTTGGAGATCTGCAGAGTTGGAGTTTTTTTTCTTGACACAATTTTGGGGATGTTTGAATTGCATAATTCTTTGGATTGTTGCTTATTTACTTTGGTATGGATTCTTGATATGGGAATTATAGAATAGTGATCAGTTCAATGATAATCAAATCAAGGATTGAATTTTCTTCATGAACAAAAACTTTTTGGATATTTTCATGAGGAATGTAAATAAATATTCGATGTCATTTGCTATTTGCTCTTGAAAAATCCTGTGTAATGTTGATATAAAACATTTAATTTGAATGAATTTTTTTTAACTTTAAGACGAAGGAGAGTCAAGTAGAGGAATTATCCTCAAATAAATACTTTTGGCAACTGAATACATTGTTTTGTGAATGTGCCACAAATTATTCGCTAATGCAGTATGCATGAAGATTGAAAATGAAAAAAGAAAAAAGAAACAATGCGAGAGAGTGGAGAGTTGAAGAAGTATCGATGTCAAGCGCAGGGGACCATTAAAGCGACAAGTACGTAGACTGGATACTTTCAAAAAGTCGACATATCCACGTGGATGCCCCCGATGCCTACTCGTGTTGTAATGCTCCATGTGCTTCTCAACGGGACGCATGTTTAGAATATATGTTTAATGCACCGACGCACGCCTTTCTTTTTCCACTTCTACTTCTTCTTCATATAGATTTTCTTCTTCCACTTGTTCTTATTATTGTTATACTGATTACTACACTCACTAAATGCTTAAGCGTACATTTTTTTCTTTCTTTGCGCAAGAGATTTTGTGTGAAACGGTATTTGAGATGAGAGAAAAAAAAATATATATTACATTATACATAGAGAAATATTTAACAGTAAAATTTTTTTATTACTTTTTTTTTCGTCAGTGAATAATTTTATGTATTGGAAAATAATCAATATGAAATAGTCTTGAAGTGATGACTGTCAGAATGAATAGCAACGCATGTGTCCATATTTTGTATATATATATATGAATTTATAGCATAATGTCAAAAATTTCTATGCAAGTATTCGGAATATTTGAAATGTGAATTACTTTTCGTAATGATAAATGAATTTTTGTGGCTAATTTTATATGTTTGAATTATTTCGAATTTTCCAAAATTTCTCCATCTATTTCTCAATTGTGACATAATCTTTGTTCAAAAAGATTTCGAGTTTTTTTCTTTAAATATTTATCTTTGAACTAATCAATAACAAAAAATTCAGAAGAATTTTGATTGATTAATACATTCAAATCAATGTTTTTTGTCCATATTTATTTTTGGAAGAATAATTTTAAATTCAGTTACACCTGAAAATTATTACAAAAAGAAACAAACACTAATTGATACTTTCTAAATATCCAGCAACAAATCCCCCTTCTAATCTAAAATAATATTTTATCTAATGACTTTTCATGCATACAGTTGATAAAAAAAAAAAGAAATTCTCTTAACTGTCCATCAACCTGTTAGACAAAGTTTTCAATTGCGTATTGAATGAATGTTTATGAAGACTTTTGACAGGTGAAATGATAATACTAAATAAATTCAAATATTACCAATACATAAAAGATAGAAGGATTCTTATACGTTTCCGGGTACATATCCTCTGTATTCAATGTTCACCACGTCACATACAAATATAACATGACTCACATATGACGACATGAATTCACACACATATACATATCCAGTTCTCAATACATTCAACGTCGTTGAGGACTTCCCTAACCTTGAATATGCCAACCTATTTGATTTTGCGATATGCATATCATACATATTTTTTTTCATTTATATAGTCATATACCTTTCTCATACATATATATACATATACCATTGAGAAATTTATTTTTAAACCTACCCATATTCATACAAACACATACAAATATTAAATAAATCGGCTTATCCATAGATATACGACAATATTAATGTCAGTGTATAAATACAAGCAAATTACTGTTTGCAAATTGATGAAGAATTCGAATAATAAAATTTTTTTGCCATCCATAAATTAACAATATAAATAAAATAAACTACGAATAATAAATTCACATAATATAATAAAATAAACAATTTTAGAGCATTAAATAATCCACACGATAAATTTATAATTTCATTTCTAAAAATAATCATTTTTTCTTGCCATTGTCTCAAGACATGAAATAAATAAACTACCACACACACACGCACCATTACACAATGGCATCAATAGCATATTATCAACCATCCATCCAATTCTCTCCCTATGTATCACCTTCAGGCAATTTTCAATACCACGAAAGGATTTCTTTCTTCTCTTTCTTCTTCTTCTTTTCTTTATTCATAATTTTTTTCTCTTTTTTATTCTACGTTTGCTTCGGCGAACACGTAGGCTCGTTCGACGGTCACGGCTAACTGTATTTTGACTTTGTGGCCTGAATTGCGGTAACACGGTAACTGGCTCTGCGACACCCCGAGTAACGGTCCTGAGCATACGGATATCTTGAGGGGGAGGCGAACACTTACAAGAACCAACTCTGCTCTTTACAACATACATCCATCCATACGTACATACATCCATATGTTTAAGGTACTCTTCAGTCGACCTATACGGCATTTTTTTATTCTTCTGTACGATCATGATGATGTGCGTTTGTAAATAACGTTATATACCCTATCGTCATGTACATTCTATCGTGAACGTGTTTGTACACATCTTTAACTCTGCCTCTTCCTTGTTTCTTTATCTCACTTGCATTCTGTAGATGATGTTAGTATACGTATTTATATATACATCTACGTTTATATGTATGTGTATACCAAAGTATGGGCACACCAGTGGCCTATATAGACGCGCGTAAAGGTACACGCGAAGCGCTACGGCGGTTAATGTGCGCGTCCGTCCAGCGGCGGTTGCAGAAACGAGTGTATAGGTACTGTTAGGTAATGTGCCCACTGTGAGCGAGTCTGTAGGTCGTAGGGATAGGGAGAATAAGAGTGTATGAGACAGTGGAAGAGCGAGGGGAATGGCAAAAGAATAAGACAAATACGATGAACACGAAAGAAGAGAAGACGATGAAAACGAAGAAGTCATTGTAGCTTTATATATGTATAAATAAATGGATGACTATATATTATCCTTTTCTCGCGCTAATATCATTCAACTCCTCGGAATCTAACCCACTCTCATTCATCATTTCCTCTTCCGCATTCTCTATTAACATTTTTCATATAATCATATAACTGAATTTATTTAATGACAAAGAATTGTCGTAAATAATCCATCAAATTTCACTGTTTGACATCATTTTTTTTATGGATCCAATTTTATTTGTGCTTGTGTATGGGTGTGTTGGTGTGTGTTAGGGATCGAAGCATCTCTCTCGTGGGCAATCGCAGGCACAGGCACACGCGCTACGGCACGCGACACGTGACTCTGGATGATTCACCCGGTCTTTACAACGTCACGGTAAAGAAATCAGAGGAAGCTACGGCTTACGTTGCTTCCATCCGCCTCTTCTCTTCATCTTTTTCATCATTATCGTCTTTATTGTGATTATTATTATTATTATTATTATTATTATTAGTGAACGTTTATATCTAGATGTAAGAAAGGGATTACTCGTTGATGCACAACACTAACCCCTTCCGTTTTATAGCATTCGCTTTATATTCTTTTTTTTTTTTCACCACCCACTTGATCAAATCTTTGAAGAATCGTCGGTGGATTCTTTTTCTTTCATGGATACACAGTAAGGAACTGTGACGTAACCACTATTTTATTTTTCGTTTCTTCATTCACCTTCACCGCCTCTTCCTGCAGCTGTGTGCAACCCTTTTTTCCACTCTGCACGCGCACAATTATTATTTTTTCTGTTGTTGTTGTTGGTATTGTTATTATTATACTTCTTACTCTACTCTAAGTCTTTTCGTCAGTTTGATATAAAATTCCTTTGATCGATTGTGTATTTGTATGAATTTCCGGAAAATTATTCAATAAAGAAAAGGAGCGTCAGCGTGTTACGACACATCTGCAGAATTTTCGAGTGAAATCGAGGATATTTTTTTTCCCGACCCGTTTTTTTCTTGAATTATTTAAGTTTGGATTTTTTTTTGGCAAAGTCCATCGATGGCATGCGTCCGGCACTCGTGTCCTTTTTATTATGTATACTTCCTGCCACTGTATTGACGCCCATGTGCTTCTGATGGATTTCATGTGCGCGACGTCTGCTACAGGGCGAAAAAACTTTTTTTTTTAATTGAAAAAAACTTGTTTTTTTTATTGTACATCAATATATATTTTTTTTGTCAATGTCTAATAGAGTATCGATTTCTTCTATAGATCTTGGAGAATAATTCAGTCTTGTCTGTATGTATTTGCTCTTGATGTAACCCCGGAAGTCCTTGAGGTTAATATGAAAAAATATAGTAGAAAATGTATTTGTATGTACAAGTAAATAATACGCATACGCAGATGCGATAGACATTATGTAAGGATATTTTTTGTTAGTCGAGCGAGTAATCCAGATTCGATTTCAATCGTTTGGATGATCACGCGGCACATGCCAATATGTCATCAAAGCGACTATATACATATTCAATATATATCGGCTGTGTGTGCTCACGTGCCATAATTTAAACGTGAAAGAAAAAAAACCTCCTTTTTTTTCCATTCTCAACCCTTCGGGTCACACCCTCTTTATATATTTTGTAGTGCCGCCTGTCTCTCCACAACTATTGGACTGTACATAAAGACGCGGCAGTAAAGAGGGATCGTGTGACGTCGCCGGTGTTCCGTGTACGTCTTTTGTTAATCGTTTGTATACATCGACTGGACAGTAGACTGAACGCGTGTGTATTCGTCTGTGCAATTGAAAGGTGGGTCCAGTGATTTTGAAGAAAAAAGAAAAAAAAGGAGATGGAAAGAAGAGAAAAAAAAATTGCAGATGTCCAGATTTCCAAGTGGACATCACTAAAAGGGTTGTGGTCCGCTTAGTGAATGAAAGAATACCGACGATTCAATACAATGAATTATTTTGTTGTATTTTTCTGTCCAAGCATTTTGGGTTTGGAAAATTTTCTACGAGAAAAATGTGTTTTTAATTGGCAATTAGTTGCACGAATCAAACATTCAGCTGTCAGATACACACACACATCAGGCGTGTGTCCATTCATTTTTCACTACCACGCTTTGGAATTTATCGTATTGTTAATAGATGTGTATTAAAGTATATGAAAGAGAAAAAAAAAATGTGGAGGCTGCATCGCGACCACTGTCCAGTCTGCTCATCTGCATGGTAATCCTCTTGACTGGACATGTATTCTATTGATGTGAATAACAATGGACGGTGTGAACAGGAGGTAGATACATTTACAGACATGCACGAGTGTCAAGACAAGATGAAAAATACTAGAATGGAAAGACGAATGAATATTTAAATCATCATGAAATGGTGGCTTATAACTGATCACTAATTTTGATTTTGATTTCATTTTAAAAGTGATTTTATTCAAAATTCATCATCACGAGTTTGATTATTACAGAGTTGATTTAGAGACAAACTTCAGTATGGGATGAATTGCTTTTTTTACATAATTACTTGGCTTTGTGGTTAATTTTTTTTCAGCTAGGTATTCTAGAGAAAAAAAAATTGAAGGTAATGTGCAGTTGTAACATTTTTTAGATTATTCCAATTTTAGATAGATAGAAAAAAGATATTTATTTATAAATATTGAAATATTTAGTAATTCAAATGGTAATTGTAAGTCAGGGGATTCAGACCTTTTATAGATTCTTTTTTTTTCAATTTAAAAATACTCACAAAGGTTCATAAACGGTTATTTTCAAAGTAATTTTGGAGTGATGAACATTCAGTTTGATTGAACAGGAACAAAACAAGGTAACGAACAAATTCAAGAAATTGAAATTACATTTACCAAAGCAATTTATTTATTTCTTTTTTCTAATTCTGTATAGATGCGAGCAACTAATAAACAGTAAAGTAATAAACTGCAACTTCAATAGAAGACGATTTAAGAATATGATGAATTCTCAATTGATGCGAACGTATTATTCGTATAGTTGGCATTCTCACTAGATTGTGTTTGATCATTTTGGATGAGGATCATCAAGTAAGTTATGACAGTACTAAGAATCTAAACGTAAAGGAATTATTTTTAATAAATTACAATATGAATCCTGTGAATCATTCAGAAATAAATCAATCAACACTCACAGACACCAAGAAGCTATTGTCGAGTGGATACAATCCAAAAGCAGTAAATGATACTTTCCGATGAAATAATTCCAAAGAGAATTGTTCCAACTAACGAGAAAAAAAAATCATAAATGATGAATTACTTCAGGCGTTTAATATTGAAATTATGTAAGAAACACCATTGAAAATTTTTAAAGGAATTCATTTCGTCTTTCATTTTGTATTCCCCCCCCTCAAACTTTTTTATATACTTCCTAATAAAAGTTGGTGGAAAATCTTCATTGTAATTAGCTTCATGTGTCCGTCCTCTTTTTCCAAACATACCCACAGCATTCAGCATAAATAATCGTAAAGAACTAGACTTCTTTTTTATAAATAGAATGCAGTGGCATTCCTCTTTAAAAATAAATTTTCGGAATGTTCCTTCTAATTACCTCAAATCGTATTGGCGTGTGTAATCTCTGTGAGGCCATTAATTGATGCACAATTATACTTGTCCCTTGTGTCTGAAGAAAAAAAAAAATGCATCAGCTTACAATTATTTTTCCCATTGCCAAAATACTGCATAAATGATGGAATAACATCATGAACGTTTACTAACTTCTGAAATCATTCCAGTGACAGTTAAACTTAAAATGATGATTGGAAAAATGTGACTTGCTGATACGATAGCTGTATCAATTATCACAAGTGAAGGAAATGGAAGAAATAATGATAGAACTATTTTATACGCGTCATAAATTAAAGCACTGCAGAAAAAAGCATCAACAATTAATATTTGTATCGAATAAAAACTTGCAAGCTGTTGACAACTGTCATGTAGCAATCGGTGAGCTCTTGCAATCAGAGATATATTTCGAATTAGTCTTTCTTCATGTTGTATCGTAGAAATAATTATCAAATTATATCGTATCGTAGAATCCGCATTTCCCAACAAACGAAAAGATTCATTTAGGCTGAAAAGTATTTTTCGTAGGAAACTAATCAGAAGAGCATATTGAATTATGACTGATTTGAGAACAAATCCTGGCAGAAGTTCTAACAAAACATGTATTTCATGGGGCTCCGCCCATAGACTATCAACAATAATTATTAAAACAGAAAATATGATATGAATTGCAAATGGGATTATTAGCCACCATTTTCCTCTATTTATCTGTTCAAAATTAGCTAACTTCTGATCAAGTTCCATTTCCAAACGGAAAATCTGGTTGATCATTTTCATTATGCATTTGTGATTCATAGCGTAGATAAATATTATCAATATCGTTAAGATATACTTGGCAAGAATAATAGAATTATGTAAAAAATCATAATCACCCGGAAAATTTATGTTAATGTAGAACAAGTCATATACAACGAAATAAGTTCTCCATACAAAAAATAATGACAGAAAGATATTGTAAACTATTCCTGCACGTGAGACTGTGAAATTTATATATAGTAGCTTATTTTTTTTGCGATTATCCAATGGTGATATATTAATCTTTGCCGGTGCAAGTCCAATCACTTTGAAAATCAAATATACTGCACGTAACAAAAAAATATCAGTTTTTGAATACATATTTTTGGTTCAATTTGATAGAAAATAGAACTACACGCGACGAGGGTTCAATATCGACTGACTGTTGCAAAATTTTCTGTGCAATTGGAATAATGGAAGGAAATGTCTACTTTGTGACATTGTGTGTACAGCACCAATATGTATAATAATTTGTTTGAGTGACAATGTGAATGAAAAAAATTGGTTACGTTATTGAAGAAAAATAGAGTGGCAAGTTGCAATCAATATGAACAGCTGTTGTGCACGTTCAAATTTACTTATTTCAATATATAAAATTGAATACTTACAAGAAATGAAACGACAAATTTGATCCAGTGTGTTTATTATTCAAATGTGTAAGGATTTTTATGAATGGAATTCACGTTTGGGAAATTCTTTGATGACGAATGATTTGGATTGACATGGGAATTTTGAGGTAAGTTGAATTTCATACTTTATTCAACATCATATTTTCATCGGCACACATCCATATCGGTTTGTTCTTGGTTTCTTCAGACTGTTCGTGGTTCCATGTCCTAAAAATCTTATTTTTTACAGTAATTTAACAGTGTCGAGGGTTATTTGATTGAATAAGAAACAAGAAAATAATGGAACATGAAAATAAATATGTTTAAGTGCTGAGAAAATTGTTTATTAATAATTTTTTCCGCTTGTTACATGTGTTTCACCGTAATCGATGAATTACACTTCATTATAGTTGCGAATTTCAAAATTTTAGGACTGATAATTCCATTAATTGTTGTAACGATTTAAACAGCATTAACAAATTGTCTGTCAGGTTGTATCATTTTTCCCGATAGAGTAATTTTTCTAATAAATCTAAGACGATAAGTCGAATTCGCAATTCAGTCTGTGGTAAAACAAAAGCGTGAAGTTGAAAAGATTTGAGTAGATGATCAATTGACCATGAGTAGGAGTGTGTCATTAGACTCGTTTTTATCCTTTACCGGTTGTGTCTTACTATTTTGAATAAGGATCAACGAGTAAGTTACGATGTTACTCAAAATCTAAATATAGAAAATGAGAATCCCAAAATTAGAATATGATACCATGAATTCATTGAGATTTATATGAATCTTCACTCACAGATACCAAGAAACTGTTGTCGAGTGAAAATAATCCACCAGCAGTGATTGATACCTTTCGATGAAATAATTCCAAGGAGAATTGTTCCAACTGTGAACAATCATGTGATCATGAGTCGAAATCATTAAAATTCAAAGGGGAGACGTCGCTGTAAAGTTTCCGGAATATTGACTCAGTTTTTTGCCAATTCTTCTCATTCTTGCTTTTATAAAACTTGATTTTTGGAATTGATAAATACATATCGCGAGAATTGATCATTTGGTCGAAACAAAACGCTCAGTTTTCAACATGAAATCACTTACAATCGCAATTAAACTTTTTGTACGTTGTGGGGTAGGCCCTTCCATTTCACATCTTGACTTTACGTAAAATTTCAAGATTTGGTTGTCGAGTACATCATTTATAAATAAAATTTGAAATTTTTGCAGACATATTAATTTTTGTCTGTATGATAGGACAAAAATGGAAAAGACTGGCATAAGCTACACAGTTTCACGTTTCCCCTCGATGAAATGAATGAATATTCAGTTGCTTCACCTCATATTGTATATGTGTGTGCGGTTGCTGTGTAGCTATCAATCGCTGCACGATTATACTGGTTTTTTTCGCCTTAAAAATGAAAATACATCACAATTTTCAGTTCATTTACATCTATAAAAATGTTTTATAATTTTCTACAATAATATCATAAAGTCTACTCACTTCTGAAATCAATTCAGTGACACTTAAGGTTAAAACAATGACTGGGAAAGCCTGACTTGCCGTCCAGAGAATTATATCGAACATCACCAATTGTCGCGATGACAGCATAATCGACAATACCAAATTGTACGATTCATAAATCAATGAGACAGAAAAATAAACAAGCACCAGGAATGTTGGAATCGAATAAAAACCTGTGAGCTTCTGACAATATTCAAAAAGGGTTCGTTGAGCACTCGCGATCAAAGAAATACTTAGAATCAATGTTGCCTCATATTGAGTACTTGAAATGATCATTACATTGCGTCTAAACTCAAAATTGGGGTATACTAATGAATGTAATGATTTGTTTAAATTGGAAAGCATTTTGTGGATGAATTTTATAACAAGAGCATACTGGATGATAAATGATCCGAGAACGAATATCGATAGACGCACAATAGAATACAACCAAATTTGATTCGGCGTTATTATCCACGTACAAATTAGCATGGTGCAAAAAAAAATGACGTGTATCAAGAATGGAATTATAAGGATCCATTTTTGTCTATTTTCATGATGAAAACTAGCCAATTTCCGATCGAGCTCAGTTTCTAAATAGAATATTTTGTTGATTATCAATATCATGTCTCTATGATTTAAAGTGATGATGAATATCACTAATAGAATCACTATATACTTGAAAAGAACGATACACTGCAATATAGTATCGTATTCCCCCGGCCAACCGAAATCTCCGCGGATTATATCATCCACGAGATGATAACTTCTCACGGCAAAAAATAATAAAACCAAAATATTGTAACTCGATCCTGCACGGGAATAAGAGAATTTTACGGTCACAAAGTGAGTTTTTCTGTGGCGACTTGATGGTGAGAAATTAACCCTTGACGGTGCAAGTCCAACCACTTTAAAAATTGAATAAACTACATAAAGTAGAATCAAATTGATTTTCGAATACATAATCTCGATAGAATTTAATATGCGATAAAACCGCTACTTCTGACGGTGGTTCAGTGTTGACTAATGACTTTTGTGCAATTGTCTATCCAGTACAAATGACATGGAAAATTTTTCTATTTTATCTTACTGCAGAGACAATCAATTTAGGGACTAATTTGTCTAAGTGACAATAAATAGTGAACAAGAGAAAAACTACTGCAGTTAAAAATGCAGCCATTTTTCTGATCGATATGTTCATCAGTTGAGTATGTTAACATTTCGTCTATGAACGTTTTTTCCGCACCTTTCGTTTGTAAACGGGGCCCTGCCGTCTTTCCACCCCTTCGATGCACTCAGAAAATTCTGAAAAAATTCTTATTGCTGTTCGAAGTATTAATTTTGAAGTACCAATCGTAAAGTTCGCGTAAATTAAATTGCTTCATATATTTTTCGCGATACAATTTTAATCAAAATTGATTTTTCTCGGACACGAACGACCCTCGTCTACAGACAGAGCGGTCATATTGACTTGTTAACAAAAAAAACGAATTGAAATGCCAAAGCGAATTTTATGGAGAATGCAATTCAGGATATATCATGACGGGCATTTGATAACTTTAGGAAGCAACAAAAGGATAATGAAGCATACGATTATATTTATCTACATTATGTATATTTTGTTCATCTCTTGTCATTATTTATTTCCATAAGATCCATTGTAACCGATAAATAACAATTATTCTAATTCATTTCCCGAACTTCGCCGCTGATATTATCCACACTTTGCTGTCACATGATTACTCAAATAATTTAATTATTGCGCATTAGAAAAAGAACAGATAAATGATGAAGCACTGGTGGATTAACTCATCTCATTCAAGTTTGTGCCATCGTCAAAAGGCTGCATTTGAGCAAATTGTTCGATTCCTGATCGAAATCAGCTTTCAACTGGAATATCTGGTTAATCATCAATACTATGCTTTCATGATCCAGAGCAATGATCAATATCACTGATATAGTCATTATTTACTTGATGAGAATGAAACTCGTCGAGCCGCTTTGAAAGGTTAACGAACTATATAAAGTAGAACTAAATCGATTCGCGAATGCATATTTTTGATTCAATTCAATATACGATAAAATCGCTAGAACTGATGGTGGTTCGATTTAACTGTCTCTTCTATCTAGTGGATTTAATTCAAATGAATTTTTCGTTTATCGCTCTGGATGTTCAATCAGTTTGAAGGCTTATCAACAAAGTGATCCTGCGCATGGAAGAAATGTTGACATTCCATTTGTTGAGTGCATCAATATTAATTAACTTTTAGTATATCAAATTAGGTTTTCACATGGAATTTAGGAAAATATGTGATTTTGGCTTTTATATGATGACAGACGATGGATCAACTGGAGGAGTGACAGAAAGATAATATGACATTAGAAAATTATTGTTTATATGTACTGATGTACTGATTTTTCATCCATCATTGAAATTTATTTTCGTAAACGTAACTGTAATCGATAAACGACAATTTTGGTATTTCTTTTTCCAAATTTCGATCATATTTGACATTTATGATATATCTGCTATTCAGTTTATTCTACAACATCGATATCAAACTTAGATCATTCAGATAGATAATAAAGCGTTGACTGATGTGGCGAACTCATTTGGGTTGTTCCCTCTCCAACTGGTTCCGGTGGACCAAACTGAACGAGGATCAACATGTAAGTTATGATGGTACTGAAAATCTGGAGCCAGTAAAAGAAAAGCACAAATTTAGAATATCATACAGTGACTTAATTTAGACATTCTCAATTCTTTACGTACAGATACCAACAAACTACTGTCCAGTGAAAATAATCCACAAGCCATAAATGATACTTTCCGATGGTATAACTCCAAGGAAAACTGTTCCAACTGTGAATTATCATATGATTATGAGTTGGTATTCTTTGAATTCAGAGGGAACACGTCACTGTAAACTTCATTCGATTTGATGTTTATTCGCCGGGAATTAAAATTTAAAAACTTTTATCGGTTCAGTCTCGTATGAAGAGACGAATGAAAAATATTGGAATGAGCTACAGTCTCACGTTTCCCTTTTATGAAAAATGACTGAATTTTCTGTTGATTTACCTCATATCGCACACGCGTGTGCAGTCGCTCTGCGGCCATCAATCGTGGCACAATCATACTTGTTTTTTTCGTCTGCAAAATTAAAATACACTTCAATTCTCTTGTTTATAATCTTATAATTGTTTTAATATATTGTTATCAAGTATACTTACCTCTTCAATAATTTCAGTAACACTCACACACAAAACAATGATTGGAAAAGCCTGAATTACTGTTGTGACAATGTAACCTATTATTATTGAGTGGTGCGTTGACAATACAATTGCGGAAACAATTCTATACATTTCGTTAGTTAAAAAAACACAAAAATAAGCCATCACAAATAATATCAACGTCGAGTTAAACTTCGCAAGTCTTTGACAATATTCAACAAGAATTCGTTGTGCTCTTGCAATCAGGAAAACATTCCGAATCAATCTGTCCTCATGCTGAGTACTCGCAATGATGATCAAATCAAATCGTAATTCAGAATCGGGATTTCCCAGTAAATAAAGCGATTGGTTGAGGCTGGAAAATATTTTGCGGATGAAACTAATGAGAAGAGCATATTGGATAACGAACAGTCCCAAAATAAATTTTGACAGAGATTCCAAAGAGTAGAGCATTCTATCACGTGGATAAACTATAACCTCATATATAATCAATGATCCGAGCAATAGAATGTACATCAAAAATGGAATTAAAATCCTCCATCTATTTCTATTCTGATGTTGAAAATTAGGTAATTTTTGATCCAGTTCGGTTTCCAAACGGAACATCTTGTTGATCATTGATACTCTCTTCTTATTATCCAGAGCGATCATCAATATCGCTAATAAACTGATTATATACTTGGAGAGAATGAGAACGTTCAATATAATGTTGAGTTCTCCGGGTACATTGAAACCTCCAAAGATTTTTTCACGTAGTATGTACATTCTCACCACAAGAAGAAATGACAGCATGATACCGTAAATCGTTCCTGCACGTGAATTTGACAAATTCATTTCCACAACATCTCTATTGTTGTTACGTTTCATCAGAGAAATATTGACTCTTGATGGTGCAAGTCCTGCCACTTTGAAAATTGAATGAACAATATAAAGCAGCAATAAATCAATTTTCGAATACATGATTCTTATTCGTTTATATATTTGATGAAACCGTTCTGACGATGGTTCGATCTTGACTGATGTTTCTACAATCGTCGATCCAATAGAAACGATGAAAACAAACTCTCTATTTAATGTTCTGCATACACAATTAATTTCCTAACTAATTAGCTAAATGACTTTGTCATAAAAAAATTCAATAATCTACTTCAGTTGAACATGAATGACGTCACGTTTCTGATCGATTTTTCAGTTGTTGAGTACGTTGATATTGACTCGTTTCCAATAGATCGAATTAGATTTTCACAATAAATTGAGTGGATTGTTTGATTCATGTGGGATATTTGATCAACTGGAAGAGTAAAAGGTAAATGATAAGATATTTGAGTGAGATTGTTTATATGAAGCGTTTGCCCATCGTTTATTTATCACCAACATGCATTATCATAAACCTAATTTTAACTATACTGTACTGCTTGCAATATAACTTCATTTTACCCATCAAAATATCATTTTTTGTTACGTTATGGAGCAACATTTCAATATCACTGATTTCACAAATTTGGAATCTAATTTATTGAACTACATTGATGTTGAACGAAGTCTATCTAAGTAAATGATGAAGCGTTGGCTGATTCAGCAGTGACATTTAAGCCATCCCCATGATCAACAATTATGCTGGGACTATGTTGCAGAACGATCAACGTGTAAGTTATGATGGTACTCAAAATCTGAAAAGAGAAAACGAGAGCCACGAAATTAGAATATAATGCCATGAATTCATTGAGATTTATATGAATCTTTACTCACAGATACCAAGAAACTGTTGTCGAGTGAAAATAATCCACCAGCAGTGAATGACACTTTTCCGTGAAATAGCTCTAAGGAAAATTGTTCCAACTGTGAATTATCATATGATTATAAGTTACATCTTTGGAATTTGGCGGAAAATATCGCTGTAAACATTGTTGTATATCGATTTAGGCTTTCTCATATTGACTTCATCATACAGAACGCTAAAATCGATATAGTACACCGTTAAAAATTTCCATTAAAATTTCATAGAAAATGCATTGGAAGCTGATAGGCAAAGCATTTTTGCAAAATTAAAATGAGGTATAGTAATTTTACAAAACTTCAAATTATAAACTTGTTATTGAGTAT